>JARQOD010000006.1:77657445-77891560 GCA_033576555.1 Oophaga sylvatica
TTGTTTATTTGTGGCTTGATTTTGCCCCTTCCGATGACATAGCCTTAGTACTTGGCCTCTACCTTCCCTATGGCACATTTTTTCAGATTTATGGTGAACCCCATATTTCTTAAAGCATCCAGAACCGCCTGTTCCTTTGGCTGATGACTAGCCCAGTCAGGGCTGAAGACCACATTGTCATCAAGATCTGCTGCGGCATACTTCTGATGTGGAGCTGTGACCCAATTCATAGCCCTCTGGAAGTTTGCAGGGGCACCCTGAAGTCCGAAGGGCATTCTGATGTATTGAAAACACCCATCAGGCGTTGAGAAGACCGTCTTCTCCTTGGCACTCTGGGACATAGGGATCTGCCCATAGCCCTTTGTCAGGTCAAGAGTTGTAATGTACGTTGTGGGTCTAAGTCTCTCAAATAGTTGGCCCACTTGAGGCATCGGGTATGCATCAAAACAGGAGATTTCATTCAGCCTGCAGTAAAATTCGTTACAAATCGCCACTCACCGTCGGGCTTCGGTACGAGGATGATGAGACTCGACCATCCACTTTTTGACTCCTTCATCACTCCGAGGTCTAGCATCCTCTTCACCTCATTTGATATCACCTCTCGATGTGCTTCCAGAATTCTATAGGGCTTGAGGTTTACCATTGCATGCGGTTCTGTCAACAACAAAACCACAGCGCTCTGACTTCCGATAACGAATTTACCGCCAATCAGAGCCGTTGTTTCTCATGCTGTCACACAGATGACAGTGTGGAAAGCACCCTATGTTCAGGCAGTGGAACCCGAACAGTAATTCCGGCTTCCTGGAGAAGTCCGTGTTCAGGATCTGTGCACTACAGTTTCCTTAAGAGCTCACTCACACTGGCAAGTAGCCAGTCTATAACTTGCACGAGTGTCATGTTTCATCAGATATAATCTCGGCACACACCAGTGGTAATATAGTAATGATAGTTTAATGAAAAACATGCACCGTACACAAACGTTTCGGTCAGGCACGACCTTCTTCAGTGTACTGTAACGTGAGAAACAAAATGTATATATAGAAACAATCAAAGTATATAAAATAATCAAAATATAGCATAGGGCATAAAAGAAAGTATGTACAAGTATACTACTGAAAACACATGGTATAAACATAGTGTAATCACCATATAATGCTCAGAATCATCCAATATGGTATCTATGAGGGTATAGATATGAGTAGCCAGAGGTATGTGTCACCCCTCAAAAATAAGGATCACATCTAATTGATCATGCAATTATACATACCAGAAAAATTGGTGCAAGAGACCAGGTGCTGAGAGGTTAAACCTGAAGTAAAATAGTTAGAAGGCTTGTATAACTGAGAAGCTATGTATACACCGAAGGGTCAGTGACTAGGATTAGTATTACCTACCATAGAATATCATAAACTCATATGCTGTGAGTGAGTAGTCTGGGGAGAGGAATAGTAACTAAATAAGTTACCGTTTATATTGAGAACATTGCTGCATGCCATGAGGCAGAGCGTTCAAGGACAGGTGTTGGGGAGTGCCATACATTTCCCTTATACCAGTCAGCAAAGTACCTAGGTGAAATGTACACCCCATTCATCACACATACCCTCACTGTCTCACATATCCCCCCCCTCTTCTCCAGACCGGAGGGCTGGTCATCCAGACCGGAGGGCTGGTTAACAATCCAAAAGAGACAGTGAACTCTGGACCAGTCATGGCCCTCATCAGCTTCATCTTCAGTATTGTCATTTGTATCTTCACCTGAGCCATAGCCAACATCAGCTTTCTCTTCATCTGAAGCATCCGTACTACCCTGTACCCTCCCAGGTCTATGCTCTCTGCGGGCCTCGGGTCTCCTGCACGGTTTCATCTTGACCTTAGTGCCGGGCTCAGTTTCGGTATAGTGCCTCCTCAGAGAAGTACGACCAGGCACGTCAGAACACCTCTGCTGATTCTTCTTCTTAAATATCGGTTGACTCATAAAGTCTATTTCACAGAACTTAAGCACCTCTGCCATGGTCTCTGACCATTTTGAGCCACACTGTTCAAACGATTGGCACTGTAGAGGAAGCTGATCGTTTTTCTTTTTCGGTACACATAATTCATCCTTTTCTTGTACAGGCTCACTTTGCATAAGACTCAGAGCTCTTACTTCTTTCTCCAGGAGATCCTCATGGCTCTGATCACGCTCCTTCATCACAGTTTGGAGTTTTTTCTGAGAAGTAATCAATTCATCTTGTACCTGTGCAACCACTTTTTCTCGATCCGGCAAGGCACCACACACACCTTCCCTTTCACCTCGTGATCTCTGGAGCAACTGCTGGAACCGCTCATGTTCCCGGCGAAGAGATGCCACATCCAGTTCACACTGCTGCAGCTGCTTGCGTAATGCAACATTATCAGTCTTCATTTCTTTGGTGGAAACCTCATGGATACGCATCTTCTCCTGTAGTTGTTGGACGTCCTTTACATCTTCGGCCCCTTCTTCAGGCTCTTCTGGTAGGACATGCTCAGAAGCCCTACCATCAGTCTTCTCTTCCACCACGTTCTGCATCCCATCTGAGCTCCCGTGTGTCTGCAGCGGCAACGGAGCGACACATCGCCCCTCCCACTCACTGGGACGTGGTTCAGGTGTAGACTCCATGAAAATGCGCTTGAGCTCACCAAGGCCAACCTGATGTCTCAAAATCTCATCTTGGGATTTATCCAGATCCTTTGTGTCGCTCGGGAACACCGATGGAGCACCGGGCGCCGAACTTCCGGCCCGAGCTTCGCGAGTTGCAGCCACGGATCCGGACAGTACACCGTCCACACCGCTGTCTCCGGCAGAAACAGATTCCGGGGCAGAGTCAGTCCCCACATCTTCAGTCTTGTTCCTCACAGCTTCACTTGAGACCTCAGCTTCTGGTGAGGCATCTGGTTTGGTGTCTACCACTTCCATGGCTTTTTCCACCTCTGCAGCATCACCTTCAGAGTCCTTGGCATGATGCAGATCCACACCATACCTTGGTAACTTCACATTTCCAACAGCATCTACTTGGGCTGTGTTCAGTTTCAGAGTCCTGCCTTTAAAGCTCAGCTCTCCTCCTTTCACCTTAGTCTTCGCCAGGGAACCGGCCAACTGTAAAACATCTTCAGATGCCATCTTCTGTCCGGCTGCAAGGTCAGCATCAGCCTTCCTCTCAGGACTCTCAACCTCCTCTGCTACCATGCCTTCCTCATTTGCACTGGTTGCTTGATTGTCATCAGATGATTCACTATCACTACCACTATCCCTGTCTGACCCCTTTTTCTCAGCTACATCCGGCTCACTTTCAGGGTTATACACTTCATTTTCATTCACATCCTGCTCACTGTCAGGGTTATACAATTCATTCTCATTCACATCTTGATCTGGAACCTTAGTTAACATGTCATCCACAACATTAACTTCACCATCTGGTCCCTGGTTTCCCTCAGGTGGTCCCTCAAGTATGTGACTATGTGACAACCTCAGCACTATACTTCCATATAGCTCAGGTACTAGGAGCTGACTCATGACCTCACCCTGGACTTCAGTGTCCCTATACAACAGGTTATTGTTTATGGCAACATGAGGAAACCTCTCCTCAGAGCCAGGCTCTTTGGAAACCTCATTTAGAACATTTATATTTTCCTGTGCCGTTTTAAGAGAGGGGTCTCGCCACTGCTCACTCTCAAAATTGTCACAGGACACAGGTAAGTCAGGGACACTCGGTTTCCGAGAACCACCATCCTCGTCTCCCAACATCACCTGCAAAGGAATTTCATCACTATCACAGTCATCATTATTATCAATATCATTATCATGATTATGATCAGTATCATCATCACTATCATGATCATCATCATTATTATTATCAGCATCAGCATCATTATCATGGTCATCATCATTATCATGATCATCATTATTATCACATAAGTTTAACGGCCCACTAGCATTGTGTTCCGCCCCTCGGGACTGCGCACCCTCAGTAGGAGCTTCATCACACTGTCCATCCGAAACATTTTTCCCCCAGAGATCCTTAGATCGGGGAAAGTCATTACCCAATATAACGGGGTGCACCAGGTTCTTCACTACCCCCTCTTCATATGAAACCTCCCCGAGTTTGGGGACCAAGTCCACGGCAGTCTCTGGGTAGACTTTGGTGTCTCCATGGATGCACACCATACTCAGGTGCTTATCAGGGATGAAGTCCAAGAGGGCCTGTGCTGGGCAGTCATTTACAACCACCGGGGACACCTGTGGTCCAGTCTCTTCGGCTGAGGTGGACACACACACAGGTTCTGCGCAGAGAGAGAGGGATCTGCCAACATCACAATACATAGGCTCCCCCTCTATTGGACAGTTGGCTGCAATTTCACGACATCTCCAACACTGTCCATCACACTCTCCCACCCACACGACCCCAACAGCTGGAACGCTCTTACCGGGAGAGTTCGGCGTCCAGGAACTCTGAAGTGACGACCTCTCAGACGGCTGGTCACGGAGGCAGTCTTTGGTGGCGAAGGCCCTCTCCATCAGGCTGACCAGACGATTGGCGTCCTGGTGGTCTCCTTGTCCGACCTCTGGCTGTACCTCAGGAGGACGTGCTTGGGTGTAGCGGTCCACTATCACCTTTTCAACTCCATAATCAGGTTTGCTGACTGCAGACTCCCAACTGCATCTCCAGTCATGAACTCCCCTGGCACGGGCTGTCACCGTAACACCCAGCCGGGTAAGAATCTCCGCTTTCAGCTTGGCATAGTCTTGGCTGTCCTGCTCGCTCAGGTCAGCATAGGCCCTTTGGGGTTCTCCAATCAGATAGGGTGCGACCATCATGGCCCATTCAGATAGGGGCAGATTCTCCTTCTCTGCCAGTCCCTCAAACCTAGTGAGATATACCTCCACATCGTCACGAGGTGTCATCTTTTTCAGGGACCGTCTTACCGCCTTCTTTACAGCGGACAATGCAGGTGACTTTGCAACATTACTTTGGGACGATGCGCTGCAAGTCTTTTGTAGCGCTGCAACCTGCTCAAAAAACAACCGGTTATTCTCCTGCTGCTGCTGCAGGAATTGCTGCTGGGCCTGCTGCATGCGCTGCTGGTGCTGCAGGCGCTGCCGCTCCATGCTCTGCTGCATGCTCCGCTGGGCCTGGACCAGGCACCCAACGAGCTCCTCCATACTGCCGGACTTATCTGTCTCAACCACGGCAGTCTTATGTTGCACATTAACTTGCGCCATTTGTTCAAACAGCGCCTCCATGCTGTCATCCATGCTGTCAGACTTCTCTGTCTCAACAACGGCAGTCTTCACTCAAGACATACACACTCCACAGTCTTTTCCACAGAAAATTCAGCCTTGCTGTGCAGACACTTTTTTTTTTCTCTGCAAACTCTATTAGGGCCACTGTCTCTTTAAGACTGCTCCAACAGACGTTTCTCCTTTATTGACACACTTTTTTTTTTTATTTCTTTGCAAAGTCTATTAGGGCTACTGTCTCTTTAAGACTGCTCCAATCAGACGTTTTTGCTGACACACTTTTTTTTTTCTCTGCTGCTGCTTCAACAGACTTCTCTCCTTTATTGCTGTCTCTAAGCCACTGTGCTGCACGCACATTCCAGCACCAATTGTAAGCTTTTCAGGGGATATAGCTCTGGGATCGCCGTCTTGGGGAGACGGAGTGGCATAAAGAGACCATTCACAGACAGTAGTTCTGTTAAAAACAGGCCGCAACCAGTTTTATTAAAGTCTACAGCAAACAGAACATAATTAAAACCAAATCATAAACATAAAGCCTGGGCTTGTCCAGCCACTAATTACACTTAGATAGATTTCCCTTTCTATCTGGGTCCAGACTCTAATAGCCTGTCCCCAAAACAACACATTATATTCAGTAGTTACCAGCGTGGTTTTCCTAGAATCTCCTCTTTGTGTCTGAATGGCACACCTAGCATCCAGACTGAGAGAGTTCTCCTTATATTCAGTAGTTACCAGCACGGAGTTTCGCAGAGACTCCTCTTGTGTCTGGGGGGCACATCCAGCCCCCAGACTGAGAAAGCTTCCCTCCCGGAGACACCTCTTGTGCCTGGACTCCTGTCCAGACTGAGCGAGCTCTCTGTCTGTGTTCGCAGACACCTACTTCTGGTCTCCTAATTAACACCTGAGTAGTTTCAGGCCTGAGCTGCAAGTGTGTAATGAATGTAAGGTGTAGTGACCTTTCTCTACCACTAGGTTTACAAAGCCATACATTTCCCTTATACCAGTCAGCAAAGTACCTAGGTGAAATGTACACCCCATTCATCACACATACCCTCACTGTCTCACAATATACATTTTGTTTCTCACGTTACAGTACACTGAAGAAGGTCGTGCCTGACCGAAACGTTTGTGTACGGTGCATGTTTTTCATTAAACTATCATTACTATATTACCACTGGTGTGTGCCGAGATTATATTTACTGTCTTACGGATTGGGATCCTTCTCGGGCACCACCATCACTCACCAGCGGTTGTGCCAACGATTTACCTTCAATGTTTCATCAGATAGCACGTTCCTTTTCTCACATTGAGTCATCAGGAAAAACATTGCTGCATTCTGCGATTTGTAGCGTATATCGGCTGATGCGCATCTGAGTCGTCCGCCAGGGCTTTGGGGTACTCGGCACCGAGCCCGTTGATGTCTATGGGGGATGTCACGGGTAGCACAGCTCGGTCCGTGCCCTGGGCGCTCACTGTAATGTGGGATATTTACAGGTGACTTGAATAATGATATGGGGATTCGTGACGCCACTTGTGGTGCCTGGTCAGGATGACCAGCGCTGCTATGCAGATCCACTGGAGGGTTGATATTGTGCAGCTAGATGTTAAGCCTTCCACAAGTAAGGCTGATCCTCCAGGGCAAATAGATATATAGGATTGCAGGACAGACGGGGACCCGGCAGTCAGGGGTAATAAGGGAGACACACACTTATGTCATTTTGGTACCTTTATGTGATAAAGTCCTGACCTGCTTGTAGCTAGGTCTAACTTGGTCTCCGTCTTGCACCTGGCTGATCTTGTGATTGGACCTCCTGTTGAAGCACACAGTCTCTCTTTGCCATGCACGGCTAGACTCCATCCTCCTGATCCAGCTACGTATCAGCTCTGTGGTACTCCTGGAACTTGTAGTCCTCCAGGAACTCCGGTGTTCTCCTAATAGGTCGTGGAGATCCCTATAGGCTCGGACCCCGGTGTCCGGTGGTACTTGCTGACATGAACTATTAAGGCTCCTCTGTCTCATTAACTTCCACTCGCCTTCGGCCTACCTGGATCCTCACACGATCACACACACTGGCAGTTGGTAGGCTGCCTCTTCGCCACTCTCTAAGTGTCGGCACGCTTTCTAGTGAGCTATACTCCTAGATTCAGCTCTGACTAGGCTGGAGTGACTTCTCTTTCACTCTTACTAGACTCCACTTACTTGGAACTGAATAGCTCTGCAGCCTCACTGAGGTGACTGAGCTGCACTGGCTGCTCTGCTGTCTGACTGAGCTCTGACTGAACTCTCCTAGCAGACTCCCAGACTCTGAAACTAAACTTCTTTTTATATGCCTAATACAGCTCCCTCTGGTGGTCTTTAGGATAAGCTGTCCATGTGTGTGTGTATAATGACCTCTAGTGGGATCTTCTTTCAGTGCACCCTTCTGGGAGATATGGATTCAGTCACAGCTGGGCTCCACATTCCCCCCTAGTAGAACTCAGCACTCCGGGGCTGAAATACAAAACAAAGAACAATAAACATTGCATAAATAACTCTTCCTTTACAGGAGGTAAGGCACTCTTAAACGGTTGCATAACGGTAAATAAACAACTATGTACATTAGCACAATGATGGGTTGAGGGTTTGAGCAACCATAAAAGTCCCAGTCTCTTTTGGATAAGGATGCTCAAAAAGGGTAGAGAAAACAAGTAAAAATAATGTCCATTCTTCTTGTTTCAATTTTTTTAAGAGGAAAAATAGGTTAATAAATAGCAGTATGATAAAGGGTATTATAACAATATATATACATTTATATACAGTGGTTCTTGGTAATTATTTACATGGGTTAGGTCCTATCTCTGTACCTAACAGGTAATTGCCCTCTTGTTTGCGTATGACCTACGTGGTGTAGTGGTAGGTGAGGTGTCAGTTACCTGTTATTCCTGCGTGCAGGTAAGTTGTAGTACTGCCTTAGCCTCTCTAGGGATCTGGCAAGTATACTGGGAGCTGGATGAACTGGCTCAACTTCTGCAGGGGATCCTTCTTCCTGAGGTTCAACTTCTTGGGATTCTGCTTCTTGGGGTTCCACTTGTTGGGGCTCTGCTGGGGCAGGTTCCTCTGGTACTGACTCTACTGCAACAACTGGTGCAACTGGATGTAGAGGTTCTTCTTGTGGTTGATAGAATTGAAGCACGGGAATGATTACAGCTTCTCCAATTCTGGGCCAATCCGCGGGGAAATCTCCTAAGTCTGTATGTATGACTGATTCATCACGCTTTTCCTGATTGACAACAGGTTCTTCTTCTTGAAGCTTTAATGGATTTGGACACAACTTTAGGTGATCTCTGGATACAGTTGCAGTCGTTCTTCCTCCATCCTTGCTAATTATGCACGTTTTCTTGTTGTCAAACCTTGAATTCTGTATGATGTAGGGCTCTCTTTCCCATTGATCGTCGAGTTTGTGTATCCTCCTCTTTCTTTTCAGCACGATTTCACCAGGTGCGAAAGGTTCAGCTGGCGCACTTTTGTTGTAGCGATCTTCTTGTTTATCCCTTACTCGATTGAGACTATCTTCAACGCAGGCCTGTACTTTTCTGTACTGTTCCTGTCTGTTTGTGTCCCAGTCTTCAGTAGTCACATCTGCTTCTGGTTCTACAACACCAAGCTCCAGATCCATGGGCAGCTTTCCTGGTCTTGCCCGCATGAGGTAGGCTGGGGTGCAGTTGGTGGAACTCACAGGTATGTGATTGTACAGATCTACCAGGTCAGGTAGTAAGTCTGGCCACCGATTTCTCTCTTCAAGTGGTACAGTCTTCAGCAGGTCAATGACGATGTGATTCATCTTCTCACAGAGACCATTGGTTTGGGGGTGGTACGGTGTGGTTCTTATCTTCCTACACCCGTACAAGTGACAGAACTCTTTGAATAATTCGGCCTCGAAAGCTGGGCCTTGGTCAGTTAGCACCTGCTCAGGATATCCGTGTGGTCTGCAGAAATACGCTTGGAACATCTTTGCTGCTGTCTCTGCCGTCAGATCTTTGACAGGGGCGACCGCCAGGAATCTGGAGTAGTGATCCACCATAGTCAGGGCATAGGAGTATCCTGACCGGCTGGGTGACAACTTGACATGGTCCAGGGCCACGATCTCCAAGGGACGAGTCATCTTGATGGGTTGCAGGGGTGCCTTCTGACTGCTGTAGTCCTTTCTTCTGAGGCCACAGGGTCCACAGTTCTGGCACCACCTCTCAATGGAGCTGCGCACTCCCACCCAGTAGAAACGACACTTCAACAGGGTCTCCAGCTTCTTCCAGCCAAAGTGTCCCGCTTGATCGTGGTAGGCTTCTAACACCATCTGGATGTCTGCTCTGGGGACTACTATCTGCCATACCATCTCACGGGTCCTTGGGTTGACGTACCTCCGGCACAGCTTCTCACGGTAGATGAACAGCCGGCTTCTTTCATTCCACAGCTGCCTTGCTTGTAGAGGCGCATCCTTCTCCAAGGAGGAACCTTCTTGAATTATCAGCTCCTTGATTCGGCTGACAACTGGATCGCTGTCCTGAGTCTCCTTCCAGCTGTGGTGAGGTAAAGGATTCAACGCCTTACCACGCGGCCTCCTGCTGGCTTGTTGCTTGTGGATCATCCCATTCCTGTGAAAGGCAGGTAGTTCAATCTCTTCCAGATCATCCACTTCTTCTTCTGTATCCGATTCATGAGGCATCCTGGATAGGGCATCAGCGTTGGCATTCTTGCGGCCCGCTCGGTACTTGATTGTGAATTGGTAGTTGGACAGCCGAGCCATCCATCGTTGTTCCATGGCTCCCAGCTTAGCTGTTTCAAGATGCGTCAAGGGGTTGTTATCAGTGTAGGCAGTGAACTTACTGGAGGCTAGGTAGTGCTTAAACCTCTCCGTAATGGCCCAGACCAGTGCCAGGAACTCCAACTTGAAGCTGCTATAGTTCTCTGGGTTCCTCTCGGTCAGGCGGAGCTTCCTGCTAGCATAGGCGATGACTTTCTCCAGGCCATTTTGCTTCTGACTGAGGACTGCTCCCAATCCTTCATTGCTGGCATCAGTATACAGCAGAAACGGCTGGCTGTAGTCAGGATAGGCTAGGATCTCATCACCTGTCAGGATCTCCTTCATTTCCTTGAATGTTTCTGCCTGTTCTTTACCCCAGTGGAATGGAGAATTCCTGCTCCTGAGGGACTGTCCCACCAGGAGGTCTTGCAGAGGCGCTGCTTTCTTGGTGTAATCCTTCACAAACCTCCGGTAGTATCCTGTCAGTCCCAGGAACTGTCGCACCTCCTTGAGATTTTTCGGCTCCGGCCATTTCTGGATGGCGGTGATCTTCTCGGGGTCTGGCGCTACTCCTTCTGAGCTGACAATATGTCCCAGATACTGTACCTTTTGTTTGAGCAGATGGCACTTTGTAGGCTTCAGTTTCATCCCATACTTGGACAGTGACTCGAATACCTCCGCCAGGTGCTTCAAGTGATCTTCATACGTCTTGGAGTACACAATTACGTCGTCCAGGTACAGCAACACAGTTTCAAAGTTGAGATGTCCCAGGCAGCTCTCCATCACTCTCTGGAACGTTCCAGGAGCACTGCTAAGTCCAAACGGCATCCTGTCGAACTCATAGAGTCCCATCGGGGTGGTGAAAGCCGTCTTCTCCCGATCCTCCTCAGCCACAGCTACTTGCCAGTACCCACTAGTGAGGTCAAGGGTGGAAAAGTAATTAGCAGTCTTTAGTGCAGCTAAGGATTCCTCAATGCGTGGTAAAGGGTATGCATCTTTATGTGTAATGCGATTTACTTGTCTGTAATCTACACACATTCTCATGCTTCCATCCTTTTTCCTGACTAGGACTAGAGGTGCTGCCCAGGGACTGCAACTATCCCTTATCACCCCTGCTTCCTTCATGTCACGCAACATTTCCTTGGCCTTCTGGTAGTGTGCTGGTGGTATAGGCCTGTACCGTTCTTTAATGGGAGGATGATTGCCTGTGGGGATGTGATGTTGAACCCCTTTAATTTTCCCAAAGTCGAGTGGGTGTTTGCTGAATACCTGTGTGTACTCCTGAACTACTCAGTATACTCCTTGTTTCTGGTGGGCTGGAGTGGTGTCTGTCCCGACATGGAGCTGCTGACACCAATCCTCCACCTGGGTGGTCCGACCGTTATCCTCCACTGGTTCTGGGGAGGTTAAGGGCTCCGTCGTGTGAATGGAGTTATTATCCACAGCATGTAACTTAGCAACAGTGGCATAACGTGGTAATTTGACTTCATCCTCTCCCCAGTTGAGAAGACGCACTGGCACCCTCCCATTATGTACCTCCACTACCCCTCTGGCAGTCAAGAGTGTAGGTCTGTGCTCTGAACAATGGGGCTCTACTACTGCTTGGTAGTTCTGTCCTCTCAGACCTATTGCTGCTCTACACCAAATAAGCATTTCACTCATTGGGGTATCACAATGGGGTTCGGGTCTGTTACCCGTACATTACCAATCTCACCACTGGTCAGTTTCACTTGCTGCTGGCACATCAGGGCCCGGATCTCCTTCTGGATCGCTCCCTTGTGCTTTGGTCTGGCAATATCGGCGAGCTGTCGGAGTAAAAACACAACCTCCTCCAAACAGTTACTAATAATGTTAGTGCCTAAAACCACATTCAACCCATTTTCCTCATTAACAGTCTTTACTACAAGAAGTCCCTGATTCTTTAGCTCCACTCTCCCCACTTTTACGTCTACATTTTTAGCCCCCAATAAGTCAAGAGGGAGGCCATTAGAGGCGTATACGGCAAATTCAGGGTTTGGGGGTTGGAGACCGTCACTGGACCAGTATCTATTGTAGAGAACATCAGGTATGACGGTTACCTGAGATCCAGTGTCCAGCAGGGCAGGGATTGCGATCCCGTCCAATATGATGGACAGGTATGGTCTTCCTCCCACAAACCTGCGGTTCCAGTCTGAGGGGCCTGAGGAGTCTATTCCTGGGTGTTGGCCCTCGGACCCAGGATTTGCTCGTTTAAAGGACACCGACGTGCTGGGTGACCCTCTCTGTGGCAGCGATAGCAGATGATCTCTCGGCGAGGATGATGCTGGTCGCGGGTTCTTCCTGGGGGTGGCTTTGTCCTCCTCCGGTGGGGCGACGTCCTCCCTCTCCTCCGGCGCATCCAAGGGACATCCTCTGGGCAGTCAGCTAGCAGGATCTTTCCTTCTTCCTCCGTCGGCAGTTGCAGGGCACTCATTACAGTGGCCAGGTTTTTGGTCAGCTGGCGCACTTCTGAGCGCAGACAGTCCAGCTCAGTAGGGGGCGCCACTTGCGTTTTGGCTTCCGCAACCAGCGGGGAAAAGGTGGATGCTGCTGGCTTTAGGGTGGCTTCACTCGGGTGACACTGGGTTGCCATCTCGGGTGTTTCCAGGGGTCGCAGTCCTTTTATAGCCATATCCTTAAGGGCATCAAAGGTAGCATCAGGATGATCCAAGGACCACCAGTGCACAGTCCTGCTTTCAGCTTGGGACCTCAGGCCCCGTATAAATTGTTCCTTTAACATTTTATTTTCATTGATAACACTTATGGGGTTAACCTGTTTGAGAGCTCGCAGGGCCCCCTGTAGTCGGCAGGCGTAGTCCCTAATGCTGTCATCTGGTTTCTGGGAGCATTGGTAAAACCTCATCCGGAGATCTGTTTCAGTGCGGTCCTCAAAGATAGTCTGTAGCTTTAAGAAAATTGCAAGCACTGACTCCTGGTCTGCAGCTGTCCAAGTCTCTATTTCTCTCTCCGCAGCACCGGTCAATTGTCCCACTACCACTGCAGCTCTCTGCTTTTCTGTCATAGGGTACATGTCCATTATGCTGCATATTTTTCGTTTGAACCCTGACAGGGTGTCTGGCTTGCCGCTGTACTGAGGGAGCCACTTCGCTCCAGGCATGTATGGCAGCATTAGCGGTACTATTGGGGCCACAGGACCAGGTGAGGGGCCAGCATTTCCAGCCTGTGCGGCAGCGCCGAGGGGTAAGTCATTAAGGCCGTCGGCCTGGGCCGCGTTGTCGGCTGGCTGCTGCGACATGTCTGCGCCCCCCTAGATAAGCGTGGCCTACCTTCTCTGAAGACTGCAGCTCCGCAGGGCACAGTGATGTGTAGAAGGACCTGCGTCGCTGGCGCTCTGACGTCAGAGTGTCCACTGTAGCTCTTCACAGGACCTGCCGCCACGTCAGCGTTGGGGGCGTGTCCAGGACTCAGCGCGCTTTTGCAGGTACGCCCACTAGTTTTCGCGCCGTGGCGCTGTAATTGGCGGGCAATGGCGGGCAAATGGCGGGAAATCTTCACCACATACAAAATACAGTCTTTTAGTGAGGCACACAGTACCCGGTGGCAACGGGCACAAGTTACTCCGTTGCTGCAGGGCACGCAATCCTGTTCGCGATGCCAGAGAATGAGTCGTCCGCCAGGGCTTTGGGGTACTCGGCACCGAGCCCGTTGATGTCTATGGGGGATGTCACGGGTAGCACAGCTCGGTCCGTGCCCTGGGCGCTCACTGTAATGTGGGATATTTACAGGTGACTTGAATAATGATATGGGGATTCGTGACGCCACTTGTGGTGCCTGGTCAGGATGACCAGCGCTGCTATGCAGATCCACTGGAGGGTTGATATTGTGCAGCTAGATGTTAAGCCTTCCACAAGTAAGGCTGATCCTCCAGGGCAAATAGATATATAGGATTGCAGGACATACGGGGACCCGGCAGTCAGGGGTAATAAGGGAGACACACACTTAAGTCATTTTGGTACCTTTATCTGAAGATGTTGCAGACACTCCCCGGAGCACTATTGGGTGAAGGGTGCACATCCAGATTCCTCCACTGGTAGGTGTGTGGCCTCCTGTCCTCTGCCTTTATGTGATAAAGTCCTGACCTGCTTGTAGCTAGGTCTAACTTGGTCTCCGTCTTGCACCTGGCTGATCTTGTGATTGGACCTCCTGTTGAAGCACACAGTCTCTATTTGCCGTGCACGGCTAGACTCCGTCCTCCTGATCCAGCTACGTATCAGCTCTGTGGTACTCCTGGGACTTGTAGTCCTCCAGGAACTCCGGTGTTCTCCTAATAGGTCGTGGAGATCCCTATAGGCTCGGACCCCGGTGTCCGGTGGTACTTGCTGAGATGAACTATTAAGGCTCCTCTGTCTCATTAACTTCCACTCGCCTTCGGCCTACCTGGATCCTCACACGATCACACACACTGGCAGTTGGTAGGCTGCCTCTTCGCCGCTCTCTAAGTGTCGGCACGCTTTCTAGTGAGCTATACTCCTAGATTCAGCTCTGACTAGGCTGGAGTGACTTCTCTTTCACTCTTACTAGACTCCACTTACTTGGAACTGAATAGCTCTGCAGCCTCTCTGAGGTGACTGAGCTGCACTGGGCTGCTCTGCTCTCTGACTGAGCTCTGACTGAACTCTCTCCTAGCAGACTCCCAGACCCTGAAACTAAACTTCTTTTTATATGCCTAACACAGCTCCCTCGGTGGTCTTTAGGATAAGCTGTACGTGTGTGTGTGTATAATGACCTCTAGTGGGATCTTCTTTCAGTGCACCCTTCTGGGAGATATGGATTCAGTCACAGCTGGGCTCCACACATCCATACAAGTCTACAGGTGCGTTCAAAGCATTTGACTGCACTCAGTGTCATCTGAGTGCATTCCTATGTACGCCGTCTCACAGAATGGAGAAGATGGAGAAATTAAGTTCTCCATCTTCTCCGCATCTGTGATCCATTTCTCGCATGCGATAGATTTGGCTCTCAGTAAACTAACACTCGGCTCACGCTCGCAGTTTGAGCTGAGGGTAATTTGCATATAGCATCCGATTCTCTTGTATCAGAGAAGCATTGGATGCTACACGACAGTGTGAGCGAGCCCTTATAATAAGGGCCAATAAGCATATCAAAAATTGATCAATATATTAATAGTAGCCTGCTAGCTTATTTTTACATGCGGAAACCATACGCAAATCAGGCTGGCAATGCACTGGAGGTATGTCAATGCACTAGGAAGAAGCTCTTCACATGCACTGACACGCCCTAAGTGCACTTCCAGCTTGATTTACATATAGATTCTACATTAGATTTCTCATGGAACATAAGATCTCTACAAAAATGATATCATGTACCTGTGCAGCCATAACACTTCCTGTACATTTGAAAAAGCATGCTGACAGGTTCCCTTTAATTAAACAGGTCTCTGCTCCATTGCCTGAACAGAAGAAGAAACTGTGTGTGCTGTAAAGCTTTCTTCTACAAGTAAGATCCCCATACAAGGCGGATTTAGTGGATAATTTTCTAAAAAAAAAATTTGGCTCAATTACACAACTTCCTGACTAGTCCAGAGTCTCTCATCTAGCCAAATCAGATCTCTGCTACTTTGCACTGACGAGGACCAATAGTCCGAAACACCGTGTCTGCAAATGGAGATACTGATTTGGCTTTTATCCTAAGTCATATTACAAGACTCGTTAAAGGGTTGATTGTGACTTGTAGGATTGCTACTTCCAATAGGTGGCGCTATAGAGTACAAGTCCTCTTTTTTTGAAGAGGCAATTTGCTGACTAAAGTCTTAAAATTTATCTCAAAATATACTTTTATTTCTCTGCAAACATTGGAGCACTAAAGCTCAGAAATTTCTTGCCGGAATCCTGAAAGGCTGGAAATGGCTTTAATATTGTCAGTGGCTTTTTATTCACAGCAGTCCTGGGCCTATAGTACTGTAAGAAACACGGCTTTGTATTGTGGATTCTCATTTAATACAGCATCATCAACATAATGAATGGAACTACTGCTTTATGCTTTGTTTCTGATATTTGACGTGTGACGGTGAAGGGAAAGAATCAGTATTCCAGTATTAGGCCACCTTCACACGTTCAGTATCTGGTCAGTATTTTACCTCAGTATTTGTAAGCCAAAACCAGGAGTGGGTGATAAATACAGAAGTGGTGACGTGTTTCTATTATACTTTTCCTCTGATTATTCCACTCCTGGTTTTGGCTTACAAATACTGAGGTAAAATACTGACCAAATACTGAACGTGTAAACGTGGCCTAACAGGCTGAACTGTATAGGCATATTTATCAGCCTTATAAACCATTTTAGTTTTATTAAAATGAATTTCCTCTCAAATTAGGAAATTTCCATTTTGTTTGAGCTTCTTCCAGTGGTCAGTGATAAATTAGGATTTTTGACCTATTTTAGCTCCAGTGCATCACTTAAATGTTTCCAATATCCATCTTTCAACTTGCAATTAAAATGAATAGTCATTCAAAACTGTTCAAGTGAAGAATGATCACGAGGCCAACACAACAATTATGTTTTATTGCTCAATTAGTTTCCGATTTTTGGCAGTGAATGAATAGGAATTTGCATTTTAAAATTAAAATACTGCATATTACTCACCGTCAGAGATATGTTAGATCTTTTCCTTATCTATAACTTCAAATCAATTATATTCTTGCCTAGTCTAGTTTTTTTGTAATATGTAATGATTTAAACATGGTAGAAACGACTTTATCAATATACTTTTATCGAAGCCAAAGGAAATATCCAAAGCAAAGCAGTTTTATTTAAAACATGACATACCAAAAGGAAACTAAGGCCGCTGTTGAAAAAAAATGGGATGAAAATGCATGTAAAAAAAAATGATCCAAAAAACGCAATAAAAAATGAGAGTCACGTAACTTAGCTTATAGGTTCAGAAATGCTGCAACATCAAAAATTCACCAAATGTTCACCTTAGCATTAGTGATAATTTTGGTATCATCACAGGCAGGATTACAATGACAGATAACATCTACATGTAGGTAACACAGGATCTACCACTGATTATGCATGGAAAACTACTACTGAATATTCAAAAAAAGTGTAGAGATACCATCAGGTTAAAAGAGAGCAGAGAAGACATACAGTACAGACCAAAAGTTTGGACACACCTTCTCATTCAAAGATTTTTCTGTATTTTCATGACTATGAAAATTGTAGAATCACACTGAAGGCATCAAAACTATGAATTAACACTTGTGAAATTATACATTACACTTTACAAAAAGTGTGAAACAACTGAAAATATGTCTTATATTCTAGGTTCTTCAAAGTAGCCACCTTTTGCTTTGATTACTGCTTTGCATGCAAAAAAGGTGAACGGATGGACTCTACATGCCTGGTTCCCACCGTGAAGCATGGAGGAGGTGGTGTGATGATGTGGGGGTGCTTTGCTGGTGACACTGTTGGGGATTTATTCAAAATTGAAGCGGTGAGCGGTCCAGCTCACCCCAAACCATCTCGATTGGGTTCAGGTCTGGTGACTGTGGAGGCCAGGTCATCTGGCGTAGCACCCCATCACTCTCCTTCTTGGTCAAATAGCCCTTACACAGCCTGGAGGTGTGTTTGGGGTCATTGTCCTGTTGAAAAATAAATGATGGTCCAACTAAATGCAAACCGGATGGAATAGCATGCTGCTGCAAGATGCTGTGGTAGCCATGCTGGTTCAGTATGCCTTCAATTTTGAATAAATCCCCAACAGTGTCACCAGCAAAGCACCCCCACACCATCACACCACCTCCTCCATGCTTCACGGTGGGAACCAGGCATGTAGTGTCCATCCGTTCACTTTTTCTGCGTGCAAAGCAGTAATCAAAGCAAAAGGTGGCTACTTTGAAGAACCTAGAATATAAGACATATTTTCAGTTGTTTCGCACTTTTTTGTAAAGTGTAATGTATAATTCCACATGTGTTACTTCATAGTTTTGATGCCTTCAGTGTGATTCTACAATTTTCATAGTCATGAAAATACAGAAAAATCTTTGAATGAGAAGGTGTTGTCCAAACTTTTGGTCTGTACTGTATATGTGGTCACCTCATAAACTGTGTAAAAGAACAGCACAATTCTGTATTCACTAGCTGCTGCCTGCCTCTTTATCAGGTTCTCCTTGGTTGGGGTATTGTGGATATCGAAGATTAATTCCAATATTAGAAGAATGAGGTTCTATCTGGCACTGGAGCTTGTATTAACAGATAATCCTCAACTCTGAACCTACTAGAAGTCTAGTGCACACCCTTATCATCTCCCACCTAGACTACTGCAATATCCTCCTCTGTTGCCTCTCTGCTAACAGTCTCGCACCCCTCCATTTTGTCCTTAACTCTGCTGCCCGACTAATCCACCTCTCTCTGAGCTAGTCGCTACTCCTCCTCTTCTTCCCTCTGCAAATCCCTTCATCGGCTCCCAATTCCCCAACATATACAGTACAAACTACTAACATTGACCTACAAAGCTGTCCATAATTTGTCTCCTCTTCATATCTACAAATTAATCCCTTGATATCTTCCCTCACAAAATCTCCGATTCTCTCAAGACCTCCTTCTCTCCTCCACATTTATAAGTTCCTCACATCACCTCCAAGACTTCTCTCAAGTGTCCCCCAATTCTCTTCTGTCTTCTGTGCCCCAAGACGTCCGATTCCATCACATTCAGAACTTTCAGACGGAACTTAAAAAAACATTTTTTTTAATTCTTTCAATGCTTATAAAATAGTAAAAAAAAAAAAAAACAAAAAAAAAAACCAACAACCTAATTTTTGGAATTTAGCGAAAAGAGAAGTTGTTTTCCGCCGGGTTATCACCTTGTTGATTTCTGTTACACATATTTGCATAGGAACTGTAAGTCCAAAACGTAGGACTTTTTTTAATTAAAACCTATCACAAAACTTTTCCTTTTTAGATTTGTTTGGAAAATATAAAAATTTTTTTGCAAAGTGATTATATTCCTGTCAGCCTATAACACTATTTTTGCCTAGTGCAGGGCCTAAGGGGGTAGAATATGAAACAGAGAATAAACAAGCACTATAGAAAGGCTTCTTGCGTCATGTGCTGCCCCCTCAGGACCTGTACTGGGCATGACACATGTACCCACTTTTGTCTGAAGTGATCCTTTAATATTAGTCTTAGAGAAAGAATGACTAATCAGTGAAATTGCTCTTATCTGTTTTAAATGTATTTACTAGAAATGATTTAATTTTTTAATCTTTTTGTCCGTTGTTAGTGCGCATTTAATCATTTTTTTTTTACATTTTCCTTAGTCCAAAAATCTTTTTAGTTTGTTTCTTATTTCAGATTTTTTTTCTAATATGTTTCATGTGGTTCCACTTACCACATCTTAATTCACATTTGAAGCTAAAACCCTTCAAAACCTTTTTGGTTTTGTTCCTTTAATTTCTTTTATAAATACTAGAGGTGGCCCGTTCTAACGCATCGGGTATTCTAGAACATGTATGTAGTTTATTTTTGCATGGCTCCGCTCCCAAACCCTTCCCATCCTATATACATGGCCCGCTCCCCACCCTCCCATCCTATATACATGGGTCTGTCCCCACCCTCCCCTTTCCCGTATACATGGCTTGCTCCCACCCTCCCATCCATATACATGGGTTCCGCTCCCCCCTCCCATCCTATATACATGGGCTCCGCTCCCCCCCTCCCATCCTATATATACTGCTCTGCTCCCACCCTCCCATCCTATATACATGGCTCCGCTCCCACCCTCTCATTTACTACTGGTCCGTTCCCAACCTCCCATTCTAAATACATGGCTCCGCTCCCACCCTCCCATTCTATAATACATTGGCTCCGCTCCCACCCTCCCATCCATATACATGGCTTCCACTCCCACCCTCCCATCCTATATATACTGCTCCGCTCCCAAACCCCCCCATCCTAATAACATGGCTCCGCTCCCCCCTCCCATCCATATACATGGCTCTGCTCCCACCCTCCCATCCTATATAGAATCTAGAATCATAGAATATAGAGTTGGAAGGGACCTCCTGGGCCTTCGGGTCCAACCCCTGCAAAAGCAGGTTCTCTAAATATCCCAGGGCAGATGTCTGTCCAGCCTTTTTGAAGACTTCCTTAAGAGAACTCACCACCTCTCGGGCGCCCGTTCCACTTTATTATAACCCTAACTTTTCAAAAAGTTTTTTCTAGTATCTAATCTGTGTCTCCCCCTCCCCTTCAGTTTCATGGCTCTTTCCCCCCCCCCCCCCCCCCCCCCCCCCCCCCCCCCCCCCCCCCCCCCCCCCCCCCCCCCCCCCCCCCCCCCCCCCCCCCCCCCCCCCCCCCCCCCCCCCCCCCCCCCCCCCCCCCCCCCCCCCCCCCCCCCCCCCCCCCCCCCCCCCCCCCCCCCCCCCCCCCCCCCCCCCCCCCCCCCCCCCCCCCCCCCCCCCCCCCCCCCCCCCCCCCCCCCCCCCCCCCCCCCCCCCCCCCCCCCCCCCCCCCCCCCCCCCCCCCCCCCCCCCCCCCCCCCCCCCCCCCCCCCCCCCCCCCCCCCCCCCCCCCCCCCCCCCCCCCCCCCCCCCCCCCCCCCCCCCCCCCCCCCCCCCCCCCCCCCCCCCCCCCCCCCCCCCCCCCCCCCCCCCCCCCCCCCCCCCCCCCCCCCCCCCCCCCCCCCCCCCCCCCCCCCCCCCCCCCCCCCCCCCCCCCCCCCCCCCCCCCCCCCCCCCTCCCATCCTTGTATCATGGCTCCGCTCCACCCTCCCATCCTTATACATGGCTCTGCTCCCACCCTCCCTCCTATATACATGGCTCCGCTCCCCCCTCCCATCCTATTATACATGGCTCTGCTCCACCCCTCCCATCCTGTATACATGGCTCTGTCTCACCACCGCCCCCCCTACCTATATACATGGCTCCGCTCCCACCCTCCCATCCTATATACTGGCTCCCCCACCCTCCCACCTATAAACATGGCTCTGCTCCCCCCTCCCATCCTTGTATGCATGGCTCCCCCTCCCATCCTGTATACATGGCTCCGCTCCCACCCTCCCATCCTTGTATATATGGCTTGCTCCCACCCTCCCATCCTTGTATGCAGGCTCCGCTCCCCCCTCCCATCCTTGTATTATGGCTCCTCCCCTTCCATTCTGTATGCATGGCTCCGCTCCACTCCTCCCATCCTTGTATGCATGGCTCCGCTCCCCCTCCCATCCTTGTATGCATGGCTCTGCTCCCCCTCCCATCCTTGTATGCATGCCTGCTCCCCCTCCCATCCTTATGCTGCCCCCCCCTCCTTCCTTGTATGCATGACTCGCTCCCCCTCCCATCCTTGTATGCATGGCTCCGCTCCCCTCCCATCCTTGTATGCTGCCTCTGCTCCCCCCTCCCATCTCTTGTATGCATGGTCGCTCCCCCTCCCATCCTTGTATGCATGGCTCCGCTACCCCCCTCCCATCCTTGTATGCATGGCTCCGCTCCCCTCCCATCCTTGTATGCATGGCTCCGCTCCCCCTCCCATCCTTGTATACATGGCTCTGCTCCCCCTCCCATCCTATTACATGGCTCCGCTCCCACCCCCCCATCCTTTATGCATGCTCTGCTCCCCCCTCCCATCCTGTATACATGGCTCTGCTCCCCCCTCCCATCCTTTATGCATGGCTCCGCTCCACACCCTCCCCATCCTTATACATGGCTCTCTCCCACCCTCCCATCCTATACATGGCTCTGCTCCCACCCTCCCATCCTTGTATGCATGGCTCCCCCCTCCCATCCTGTATACATGGCTCTGCTCCCACCTCCCATCCTGTATACATGGCTCTGCTCCACCCTCCCATCCTTGTATGCATGGCTCCGCTCCCCCCTCCCATCCTTGTATATATTGCTCCGTTCCCCTCCCATTCTTGTATGCATGGCTCGCTCCCTCTCCCATCCTTGTATGCATGGCCTCCGCATCTCACCCTCCCATCCTTGTATGCATGGCTCGCTCCCCTCCCATCCTTGTATGCATGGCTGCTCCCCCCTCCCATCCTTGTATGCATGGCTCGGCTCCCCCTCACCATCCTTGTATGCATGACTCCCTCCCCCCTCCCATCTGTATGCATGGCTCCGCTCCCACCCTCCCATCCTTGTATGCTGCTCTGCTCCACCCTCCCATCCTTGTATGCATGGCTCCGCTCCCCCTCCCATCCTTGTATGCGCACTCCGCTCCCCCTCCCATCCTTGTATGCATGGCTCCACTCCCCCTCCCATCCTTGTATGCATGGCTCCGCTCCCCCTTCCCATCCTTGTATATATGGCTCCATTCCCCCCTCCCATTCTTGTATGCATGGCTCCGCTCCCTCCTCCCATCCTTGTATGCATGCTCCGCACCCACCCTCCATCCTTGTATGCATGGCTCCGCTCCCCTCCCATCCTTGTATGCATGGCTCTGCTCCCCCCTCCCATCCTTGTATGCATGGCTCTGCTCCCTCCTCCCATCCTTGTATGCATGACTCTGCTCCATCTCCCATACTTGTATGCATGACTCTGCTCCCCCTCCCATCCTTGTATGCATGGCTCTGCTCCCCCTCCCATCCTTGTATGCATGGCTCCCCCTCCCATCCTGTATACATGGCTCCGCTCCACCCTCCCATCCTTGTATATATGGCTGTGCTCCCACCCTCCCAGCCTTGTATGCACGGCTCTGCTCCCCCTCTCCCATCCTTGTATGATTGGCTCCCCCTCCATCCATGTATACATGGTTCTGCTCCACCCTCCCATCCTTGTATACATGGCTCTGCTCCACCCTCCCATCCTTGTATGCATGGCTCCACTCCCCTCCCATCCTTGTAATGCATGGCTCCGATCCCCCTTCCCATCCTTGTATATATGGCTCCATTCCCCCTCCATTCTTGTATGCATGGCTCCGCTCCCTCCTCCCATCCTTGTATGCATGGCTCCGCACCCACCCTCCCATCCTTGTATGCATGGCTCCGCTCCCCCTCCATCCTTGTATGCATGGCTCTGCTCCCCCTCCCATCCTTGTATGCATGGCTCTGCTCCCTCCTCCCATCCTTGTATGCATGACTCTGCTCCCCCCTCCCATCTTGTATGCATGGCTCTGCTCCCCCTCCCATCCTTGTATGCATGGCTCCCCCTCCCATCCTGTATACATGGCTCCGCTCCACCCTCCCATCCTTGTATATATGGCTGTGCTCCACCCTCCCAGCCTTGTATGCACGGCTCTGCTCCCCCCTCCCATCCTTGTATGCATGGCTCCCCCTCCCATCATGTTACATGGCTCCGCTCCACCCTCCCATCCTTGTATATATGGCTGTGCTCCACCCTCCCAGCCTTGTATGCACGGCTCTGCTCCCCCTCTCCCATCCTTGTATGCATGGCTCCCCTCCCATCATGTATACATGCTCTGCTCCCCTCTCCCCATCTGTATACATGGCTCTGCTCCACCCTCCCATCCTTGTATGCATGGCTCTGCTCCCTCCTCCCATCCTTGTATGCATGACTCTGCTCCCTCCTCCCATCCTTGTATGCATGGACTCTGCTCCCCCCTCCCATCCTTGTATGCATGGCTCTGCTCCCCCCTCCCTCCTTGTATGCATGGCTCCCCCTCCCATCCTTGTATGCATGGCTCCATTCCCCCCTCCCATTCTTGTATGCATGGCTCCGCTCCCTCCTCCCATCCTTGTATGCATGGCTCCGCACCCACCCTCCCATCCTTGTATGCATGGCTCCGCTCCCCTCCCATCCTTGTATGCATGGCTCTGCTCCCCCCTCCCATCCTTGTATGCATGGCTCTGCTCCCTCCTCCCATCCTTGTATGCATGACTCTGCTCCCTCCTCCCATCCTTGTATGCATGACTCTGCTCCCCCCTCCCATCCTTGTATGCATGGCTCTGCTCCCCCTCCCATCCTTGTATGCATGGCTCCCCCCTCCCCTTCCCGTATACATGGCTCCGCTCCACCCTCCCATCCTTGTATATATGGCTGTGCTCCCACCCTCCCATCCTTGTATGCACGGCTCTGCTCCCTCTCCCATCCTTGTATGCATGGATCCCCCTCGCATCATGTATACATGGCTCTGCTCCCACCCTCCCATCCTGTATACATGGCTCTGCTCCATCCTCCCATCCTTGTATGCATGGCTCCGCTCCCCCCTCCCATCCTTGTATATATGGCTCCGTTCCCCTCCCATTCTTGTATGCATGGCTCCGCTCCCCCTCCCATCCTTGTATGCATGGCTCCGCTCCCCCCTCCCATCCTTGTATGCATGGCACCGCTCCCCCTCCCATCCTTGTATGCATGGCTCCGCTCCCCCCTCCCATCCTTGTATGCGTGACTCTGCTCCCCCCTCCCATCCTTGTATGCATGGTTCTGCTCCCTCCTCCCATCCTTGTATGCATGGCTCCACTTCCCCCTCCCATCTTTGTATGCATGGCTCCGCTCCCCCTCCCATCCTTGCATGCATGCCTCCACTCGCCACTCCCATACTTGCATGCATGGCTCCGCTCCCCCCACCCATCCTTGTATGCATGACTCTGCTCCCCCTCCCATCCTTGTATGCATGGCTCTGCTCCCCCCTCCCATCCTTGTATGCATGGCTCCGCTCCCCCCTCCCATCCTTGTATGCATGACTCTGCTCCCCCTCCAATCCTTGTATGCATGGCTCTGCTCCCCCCTCCCATCCTTGTATGCATGGCTCCGCTCCCCCCTCCCATCCTTGTATGCATGGCTGTGATCCCCTGTCCTCCCCATCGTACTTACCCTGACACCGTCGCTGCACGTCCCTGCATCTCTATGCCAGCGCGTTAACTTCTTCCTCTGTGGTGCGGTCACGTGGTACCGCTCATTAAGGTCATGAATATGGATGCCACGCCTATGGGAGTGGAGTCGCGTCCATATTCAGAACCTTAATGAGCGGTACTACGTGACCGCTCAGCACAGGATAGAAGCAGACGCGGCGGACAGGAATTCAGGGACGGACGGTGAGTATATACATGGAGATGACCCGCTGCTACCATTGGGAGATCAGCGGTGGTGTGCCTGTCGCTGATTGGTCGCGTCCAATCACTTCCGGCCGGGCGCGACCAATCAGCGACGCAGGATTTCCGTTACAGACGGAAGTGAAAAGTTAGACAATTATATAGTAGATAGTAAAGTAACTTTGTAAATAGTCTTGATTAACATTCTATCACTGTATGTATACAGTTCCTGCGCAGGCCTATACAGATGTGTCCTTCCTTACCTTTTTTTCTTGGCTCAATAAATCCCAACATATGTGCCGTAAGATTACCGGATTTAAAAAAAAATATATGATTTTATGATCCTGTGTTACACAATGTCTATACTATTCATATCTATATATGTACGCGTAGAGGTTGTGTCTGTCAAGGGTTTTTCAAGTATTTTGACAGACTAAATCTAGAAAATAATACAGGGTCCGGAAGTGTATAATGCAAGTGTATAATGTGTATAATGAATTAATAAAAGTGTGTATAATGTAATATATAGTGTATAATTTATTAATAAAAATATATCATTATTGACTTTGATTAAAATTACATAAATTCTTAAAATGTAAAGTGCTTCATGCCAAGAGGAGACACAGCAATGAAAATAAATATGTCTTCATAGTCAATGACATTAAATCCTGTGCAATACATATCAAACTAGTCCAATGCAAATATGCATTGCAAGTATATATGCGTACAAGTACAGAGTTATCAGTGTTGTTATCTAGTAGCAACCAAAAACATAATAAATAAAAACCAGTGGATAATGCATAAAATAAATCTATATAGCGTCAATGCAAGCATGCTTTCAGACCCTAAGTGGAATCAAAATACTAATGTACAATTCCAGTATATATATATATACACTGTGTGCAGAATTATTAGGCAAATGATTATTGTGATCACATCATCCTTTTTATACATGTTGTCCTACTCCAAGCTGTATAGGCTTGAAAGCCAACTGCCAATTATGTAAATCAGGTGATTTGCATCTCTGTAATGAGGAGGGGTGTGGTCTAATGACATCAACACTCTATATAAGGTGTGCTTAATTATTAGGCAACTTCCTTTCCTTTGGCAAAATGGGTCAGAAGAGAGATTTGACAGACACTGAAAAGTAAAAAATTGTGAGACGTCTTGCAGAGGGATGCAGCAGTCTTGAAATTGCTAAACTTTTGAAGCGTGATCAACGAACAATCAAACGTTTCATGGCAAATAGCCAACAGGGTCGCAATAAGCGTGTTATAAAAAAAGGCGCAAATAACTGCCCATGAATTGAGGAAAATCAAGCGTGAAGCTGCCAAGATACCATTTGCCACCAGTTTTGCCATATTTCAGAGCTGCAACGTTACTGGAGTGTTAAAAAGCACAAGGTGTGCCATACTCAGGGACATGGCCAAGGTAAGGAAGGCTGAAAAATGACCACCTTTGAACAAGAAACATAAGATAAAACGTCAAGACTGGGCCAAGAAATATGTTAAGACTGATTTTTCTAAGGTTTTATGGACTGATGAAATGAGAGTGACTCTTGATGGGCCAAATGGATGGGCCCGAGGCTGGATCAGTAAAGGGCAGAGAGCTCCACTCCGACTCAGACGCCAGCAGGGTGGAGGTGGGGTACTGGTATGGGCTGGTATCATCAAAGATGAACTTGTGGGACCTTTTCGGGTTGAGGATAGAGTGAAGCTCAACTCCCAGACCTACTGCCAGTTTCTGGAAGACAACTTCTTCAAGCAGTGGTACAGGAAGAAGTCAGTATTGTTCAAGAAAAACATGATTTTCATGCAGGACAATGCTCCATCACATGCATCCAAATACTCCACAGCGTGGCTGGCCAGTAAAGGTCTAAAAGAAGAAAAAATAATGACATGGCCCCCTTGTTCACCTGATCTGAATCACATAGAGAACCTGTGGTCCCTCATAAAATGAGATCTACAGGGAGGGAAAACAGTACACCTCTCGGAACAATGTCTGGGAGGCTGTGGTGGCTGCTGCACGCAATGTTGATCGTAAACAGATCAAGCAACTGACAGAATCTATGGATGGAAGGCTTTTGAGTGTCATCATAAAGAAATGTGGCTATATTGGTCACTGATTTTTTTTGTTGTTTTTGAATGTCAGAAATGTTTATTTCTAAATTTTGTGTTGTTATATTGGTTTACCTGGTGAAAATAGTGAGATGGGTATATATTTGGTTTTTATTAAGTTGCCTAATAATTCTGCACAGTAATAGTTACCTGCACAAACAGATATCCTCCTAAGATAGCCAAATCTAAAAAAAAAACACTCCAACTTCCAAAAATATTAAGCTTTGATATTTATGAGTCTTTTGGGTTGATTGAGAAGATAGTTGTTGTTCAATAATAAAAACAATCCTCTCAAATACAACTTGCCTAATAATTCTACACACAGTGTATATATGGCCAGGCTCTGGAACTTAACCCCTTCATGACCCAGCCTATTTTGACCTAAATGACCTGGCCATTTTTTGCAATTCTGACCAGTGTCCCTTTATGAGGTAATAACTCAGGAACGCTTCAACGGATCATAGCGATTCTGTTTTTTCGTGACATATTGGGCTTCATGTTAGTGGTAAATGTAGGTCGATAATTTTTGCGTTTATTTGTGAAAAAAATGGAACTTTGGCCAAAATTTTGAAAAATTCGCAATTTTCAAATTTTGAATTTTTATTCTGTTAAACCAGAGAGTTATGTGACACAAAATAGTTAATAAATAACATTTCCCACATGTCTACTTTACATCAGCACAATTTTGGGAACATACAAGAAAAAAAGGTAGCACACTGTAGCGCTATAGCTTGCAAACACGAAATATGAAAATATGAAAAATATGAAAAATGAATTGCATCACTGCCTTAGAAATATGAAAAATTGAGACGTCTTAGCGCATAAGATGGCCAAATTATGTGAGCCTGATAGCCACGTCAAGGCTCTTCTCGTATATCAGGTCCTAACTAATGCCTATCCTCGCTTAGAAAAGTCTGTCTGCATGGGAACATATGAATCCTCTCTTAAGACTAAAATCTACATCTCTGTGGAGGGGTAATGAACCTGGTGTAATTAAAAAGCCTGTGACCAACAGGTGGAGTGCTCAGGTAGAAGGTAAATTAATACATATCAAAAAACTGATCGGCACATCCAATGTGCTGGAATATTTAGCGGTTGCCATGTCGCATTTGGAGAGTCCCTGTGTGCCTGAACATTGGAGCTCCCCCACAAGTGACCCCATTTTGGAAACTAGACCCCCCCAAGGAACTTATCTAGATGCAGAGTGAGCACTTTGAACCCCCAGGTGCTTCACAAATTGATCCGTAAAAAAAAGAAAGTCCTTTTTTTTCACAAAAATTTTCTTTTAGCCTCAGTTTTTTCATTTTCACATGGGCAACGGGATAAATGGATCCAAAAATTTGTTGGGCAATTTCTCCTGAGTACACCGATACCTCATATGTGGTCATAAACCACTGTTTGGGCGCACGGCAGGGCTCAGAAGGGAAGGAGCGCCATTTGACTTTTTGAATGGAAAATATGCTGGAATATTTAGCGGTTGCCATGTCGCATTTGGAGAGTCCCTGTGTGCCTGAACATTGGAGCTCCCCCACAAGTGACCCCATTTTGGAAACTAGACCCCCCAAGGAACTTATCTAGATGCAGAGTGAGCACTTTGAACCCCCAGGTGCTTCACAAATTGATCCGTAAAAAAAAGAAAGTACTTTTTTTTCACAAAAATTTTCTTTTAGCCTCAGTTTTTTAATTTTCACACGGGCAACGGGATAAAATGGATCCTAAAATTTGTTGGGCAATTTCTCCTGAGTACACCGATACCTCATATGTGGTCATAAACCACTGTTTGGGCGCACGACTGGGCCCAGAAGGGAAGGAGCGCCATTTGACTTTTTGAATGGAAAATTGGCTCCAATCCTTAGCGGACACCATGACGCCTTTGGAGAGCCCCTGTGTGCCTAAACAGTGAAAAAAACCAACAAGTGACACCATTTTGGAAACTAGACCCCCCAAGGGGCTTATCTAGATGAGTAGTGAGCACTTTGAACCCCCAAGTGCTTCACAGGAGTTTATAAATGCAGAGCAGTGAAAATAATAAAATCATTTTTGTTTCTCAAAAATCATTTTTTAGCCCACTATTTTTATTTTCCCAAGGGTAACAGGATAAATTGGACCCCAAAAGTTGTTGTCCAGTTTTTCCTGAGTACGCTGGTGCCCCATATGTGGGGGGGAACCTCTGTATGGGCGCACGGCAGGGCTCAGAAGGGAAGGAGCGCCATTTGACTTTTTGAATGGAAAATTAGCTCCAATCGTTAGCGGACACCATGTCGTGTTTGGAGAGCCCCTGTATGCCTAAACTTTGGAGCTCCCCTACAAATGACCCCATTTTGGAAACTAGACCCCCTAAGGAACTTATCTAGATACACAGTGAGCACTTTGAACCCCCAGGTGCTTCACAGAAGTTTATAACGCAGAGCCGTGAAAATAAAAAGTCATTTTTTTTTCTCAAAAAATGATTATTCAGCCCACTATTTTTTATTTTCACAATGGTTACAGGAGAAATTGGACCCCAAAAGTTGTTGTCCAATTTGTCCTAAGTACGCTAGTACCTCATATGTGGGGGGAACCACTGTTTGGGCACACGTCAGGGCTCGGAAGGGATGTAGTGACGCTTTGAAATGCCGACTTGATGGAATGGTCTGCGGGCGGGCAGAGCCCCTGATGTGCCTAAACAGTAGAAACCCCCCACAAGTGACCACATTTTGTAAACTAGACCCTCAAGGAACTTATCTAGATGTGTGGTGAGCACCTTGAACCCCCACGTGCTTCACAGAAGTTTGTAATGCAGAGCCGTGAAAATAAAAAATAATTTTTTTCCTCAAAAACTGATTTTTTTAACCCGCAATTTTTATTTTCACAAGGGTAACAGGAAAAATTGGACCACAAAATTTGTTGTACAGTTTGTCCTGAGTACACTGGTACCCCATATGTGGGGGGGAACCACTGTTTTGGCGCATGGGAGAGCTCAGAAGGGAAGGAGCACCATTTTGGAATGCAGACTTGATGGAATGTTCTGCTGGCGTCATGTTGCGTTTGCATAAGCCTCTGATGTGTCTAAACAGTAGAAACCCCCCACAAATGACCCTATTTTGGAAACTAACCCCCCAAGGAGCTTATCTATATGTGTAGTGAGCACTTTGAACCCCAAAGGGCTACACAGAAGTTTATAACGCCGGGGCATGAAAATAAAAAAATCATATTTTTTACACAAACATGATCTTTAGTCCCCAATTTTTTTATTTTCCCAAGGGTAACAGGAGAAATTAGACCTCAAAAGTTGTTGTCCAATTTGTCCTGAGTACGCTGATATCCCATATGTGGGAGAAAACTACTGTATGGGCACACTTCGGGGCTCGGAAGGGAAGTAGTGACGTTTTGAAATGCCGACTTGATGGAATGGTCTACGGGCGTTATGTTACGTTTGCAGAGTCCCTGATGTGCCTAAACAGTAGAAACTCCCACAAGTAACCCCATTTTGGAAACTAGACCCCGCAAGGAACTTATCTAGATGTGTGGTGAGCACTTTGAACCCCCAAGGGCTACACAGAAGTTTATAATGCCAGGGCATGAAAATAAAAAAATCATATTTTTTCCACAAACATGATCTTTTAGTCCCCAGTTTTTTTATTTTCCCAAGGGTAACAGGAGAAATTAGACCCCCAAAATTGTTGTGCAATTTTTCCCGAGTACGCTGATACCCCATATGTTGGGGTAAACCACTGTTTGGGCACACGTCGGGGCTTGGAATAAAGGGAGCACAGTTTGACTTTTTGAACGCAAAATTTGCAGGAATCAATGGTGGCGCTATGTCGCGTATGGAGACCCCTGATGTGCGTAATTAGTGGAAACCCCTCAATTCTAACCCCAACCCTAACCCCTACACACCCCTAACCCTAATACAAACCCTAACCATAACCCTAACCCCAACACACCCCTAACCCTAATCCCAACTCTAACCATAAACCTAACCACAAGCCTAACCCTAATCCCAACCCTAACCCCAAAACACCCCTAACACTTATCCTAACTCTAACCATAAACCTAACCTAATCCCAACCCTAACCCTAATTCCAACCCTAACCCTAATTCCAACCCTTACCCTAGTTCTAACCCTAACCCTAGTTCTAACCCTAACCTTAAGGCTGGGTTCATATTGCGTTTTAGCAGCCCGTTCAACACGTAGCGTTGACGGGCTGGTAACGGTTAGCATAACGCGATCGTGTTATGCAATACCCGCTAGTGCAGAGGAATCAGCGATGATTCATCTGTGCTAGCGGTGACGGAGCCCAGACGCTGCAGCCTGCGTCCAAGGCTCCGTCACTGAATGACGACACGTCGCGAATGCATGCCGCTTCACGGCATGCGTTGCGATGCGCACACAAATGGGGTGAATGGCAGCGTTAACGGACTGCCATAATGCAATATGAACCCAGCCTAACCCTGAGGCCCCGTGCACACGCTGCGGATTCACTTGCGGATTTTTCTAAAATCCGCAGGTAAAATGACCTGCGTTTTACCTGCGTATTTAGCGCCGATTTACTATGGTTTTGGTGCGGTTTTTCCCTGCGGTTTTACACCTATAATAGAATAGGTGTAAAATCGCTGCAGATCCGCAGCAAAATCCGCTGCTGATCCGCAGCAAAATCCGCTGCTGATCCGCAGCAAAATCCGCTGCTGATCTGCAGCAAAATCTGCTGCGTGTGCAGAGCCTAATAGGAAAAAAAAAAAATCTTTATTTTATTATTTGACCCTACCTATGACAGGGGGGGTTCACTTACTTTTTTTTTATTTTGATCACTGTGACAGTTTATCACAGTGATCAAAATAAATTTCTGGACTCTTCAGGGCGCACTGCGCATGCGCCGGTCGCACTGCGCATGTGCCCGCCATTTTCCAATATGGCGGCGCCCATGAAAAGTCCCGGGCAGCCGCCGGGACGGATCCAGGGACATCGGTGGACCGGGAGAGGTGAGTATGGGTGTCGGAAGGTGAGGGGGGGTTATCGGAAGGTGGGGGCAGCGGAGGCCAGGACGAGGGAGCTTTTAGTGACGGCGGTGACCGATCGCTGCCATCTTTCGGTGGCGGCGGCCGATCACCGCCGTGACATGGTGTGGGGGGGGTCGGTTTCTCGGTCTCCAGCCATGGCAGATGCTATTGCAGCATCGGCCATGGCTGGATTGTAATATTTCACCAATTTGATTGGTGAAATATTACAGATTGCTCTGATTGGCTGTTTCACTTTTAACAGCCAATCAGAGCGATCGTGGCCACGGGGGGGTTAAGCCAACCCCCCTGTGGTGAAGCACAAAGGGTCCTGTGCCTGCGGGTCGGGTGACCTTTCAGTGACCCCGGTCACCAGGCCCGCAGGAACGCGATCCTTTCATGACGCCACATAGGCGTCATGGGTCGATTGGCACTGACTTTCATGACGCCTACGTGGCGTCACAGGTCGGGAAGGGGTTAAAGGTAGCAGTACTTGCAGCACTATAACTACATGAAACAGACTAGGATGCGTAGTATACCTGTGTGAAATTAAAGTGGAAGTGCAAGATAATAATAATATTAATAATCTTTATTTTTATATAGCGCTAACATATTCTGCAGCGCTTTACAGTTTGCACACATTATCATCGCTGTCCCCGATGGGACTCACAATCTAAATTCCCTATCAGTATGTCTTTGGAATGTGGGAGGAAACCGCAGAACCCGAAGGAAACCCACGCAAACACAGGGAGAACATACAAACTCCTTGCAGATGTTGTCCTTGGTAAGATTTGAACCCAGGACTCCAGCACTGCATGGCTGCAGTGCTAACCACTGATGATTCAAATATATGTCAATAGTCTAAGGCACTAATGCAAAGTTTAGAAGTAGATGTTAGAAGTAAGTCTATTAATAACAGTATATATTGGTAAACAATTAACTAAATTGAGAATGCTGGTGCCCCTGGAAGAAGCAAGGCAAAACGCGCATCGGGGTAGAGGTAAGCAGTACCTATTTATCTAAACATAAAAGGAAGGAACCGCGCTCCAGATATCCTATAAAACAAGGACCCAGTAATACTAGTGGTGGAATGACAATAGACTGTGGTGATGTACATAAAAAGCTGAAAGCCTGCAATAGGGAGAAAACAAACACTCGTGTATGGCGAATTGCAAGGGAAAAACAGAATGTGGACGCTTACCCTGCTTCTGGCTGAGTAGCAAATTCCTGTGGGAATAGGTGAAGATTGATGAGTGCAGGACAAGCAGCTAGGTTAATGAAGCGTGCTCCGATGTCCGAGATAGAGATGATGCAGCGTGCTAAGCAGAGCCAGCAACGCTCCGGCCGGAAGCGTCCTAGGTGCTCAGCAGTAAAAAAGCCGACACTTTGCTGACAGCGTGTGACGTCACTAAGCTGGGCTATGGGGCCTGGCTGAGGCCAAAAATCCAACGCGTTTCGAAGGCAAACGACCTTCTTCGTCGAAGAAGGTCGTTTGCCTTCGAAACGCATCTCGGACATCGGAGCACGCTTCATTAACCTAGCTGCTTGTCCTGCACTCATCAATCTTCACCTATTCCCACAGGAATTTGCTACTCAGCCAGAAGCAGGGTAAGCGTCCACATTCTGTTTTTCCCTTGCAATTCGCCATACACGAGTGTTTGTTTTCTCCCTATTGCAGGCTTTCAGCTTTTTATGTACATCACCACAGTCTATTGTCATTCCACCACTAGTATTACTGGGTCCTTGTTTTATAGGATATCTGGAGCGCGGTACCTTCCTTTTATGTTTATTTTCTATTTAGATTGACAGTGCAAGCACAGTCTCTGTCTAGGTACCAGCTGCCCACATTACCTACTGGTAGCGCCAGTGTATTTTTCCCCTTTTTAATTTAACCTATTTATCTGTACACGTCACCATCACTCTCAATTTCGGAAATGAAATAAGAGCAAAAACTTGACACTTTTGACATGGTGACAGGTCCTCTCTAAATATTATATTGCAATAATAGACTATCATCCTGGATACTCATTTTTTATGTATACATTTTCCACATGAAGGCTTACATGATTATTCTCTAGTGGGAATTGAAAAACTATTGTGAATGGCTATGTTCACATGATTGTATTTTTGGTACGAGTGTTGTCCTTCAACAAAAAACGACGACATGAACATGGTTATTTGGTTTGACTTTTTAGATCGCAGTTTTTTTTTATTGACCGAATGTCCACATTTAAAACAAATTGCAGCATGCGCTAGTGCCTTCTGTATTTCTTATGAGAACCATCTATTCAAGTCTGTGGATGAGCAATACAAATCAGATCTTATACGGATCAACCACATAGCATCTAATTTTTGCAGATGCATTGCTATTATTAACATAAGAAATTATATAGTCTTGTAAATTTTCCTTACTGCTGATGTATAAAAATGATTACCATACAGTATATAGAATATTGTATATTGTTTATGGATGACAATACTAATGAAAAATCATTCATATTTTCTGGATAAAAATCGGACAATTTTATTTCTATGTTGGTATGAACTTAGGTTCTAACATATTATCTGTGATATATAATATACATTTTATAAATATCTGGAAAAAAAATCATGACTCTAGAGCAAAACATTTCTTTGATGGCCAGATCTGATAATGTAAGTTATCATACGTAATCACGTAACTTATGCATGTGGTGATAAAACAATAAGATTTCTGGGACATTAACATTTCTTAATTGCTATCCAGTATTGCCAGTACCATATAAATGTTATGATGTTGGTGTAATGTAAAAAACAAATGATTGCTGTAATTTGGTGAATATTACAATATTAACATTTTATTTTTCCCGAAACCTGTGTAAATGTATTGGTGCAGTGTGAGTATGTTAATGTACTTACCGATCATTGTCTTCTCCGGTATCCATCACTGCCCTTCCTCTGAGTAAGTTTAGACTCTTTGGGTCACACTGCGCTCGGTGCATGAGACTGAAGTCTCTTTTACAACGTACGCCTATAAAGCCTTGTTCTGACGCCCCATAGACTTATTTACTATAAGCCACTTTCGGGTAACACAAAACACAGCGTGTTCCGAGAGACCGAATTGCCGTCACGTGGCTCAGACGAGGAGAAGAACAATGCTGGATAAGAAAGAAGACAGCGACCATAATACTCTGACACTAGACTACACTCATATTTACACAGACCTAGAGAAAAATAATGAATGGGAGTGCTTCTTTAATGCATGAGGCAGCTGCTGGGCAGAGGCGCTATGCCAGTTTTACTGCCAAATGTCAGTCAAAAGATGATATTACTATATTAGTTATATTACAATAATACACGCCTGATGTTTTTTTTTGCTAAACTAGGTCCTTCTACATGGAATGCATTCCCATGACAGCTGATCAATGAATGACATGTAAGTGATGATTCAGTACATAGATCCTTACAAAATTATTACCCTAAATCTGTACATATATAGGAGACCTAATGAAAAATGAATTGAGTTTAAACAGATACTCCATTCAGTAACTGTGCCTCTCATGAAATTATCTGAATTACCTATTTTTCTATATTACTATACATCCTATAGATGTTTGTTAGCAACCTACATAGTGTAACGGGTCTGGGAGGCGGAACCTCTGAGCTTTATTATACAAGGAGGCTTTCCTTGTAAAGGAGCGGGTGGCGCCCGGGGAGACGGACAGGAAGTCACGGCAAGTGACAGGGACAGTCTCTGGGTAGACGGGCAGGTAGTCACGGCAAGTGACCGGGGCAGTCTCTGGAGGGACAGGCAGGTAGTCACGGCAAGTGACCGGGGCAGTCTCTGGAGGGACAGGCAGGTAGTCACGGCAAGTGACCGGGGCAGTCTCTGGAGGGACAGGCAGGTAGTCACGGCAAGTGACTGGGGCAGTCTCTGGACAAACAGGCGGGTAGTCACGGCAAGTGACCGGGGCAGTCTCTGGGTAGACAGGCAGGTAGTCACGGCAAGGGGCCGGGGCAGTCTCTGAATGGACAGGTATATACGACCTGAGATGGTGGAGCCTCCCGGTAGGCTAGCAGGCAGATGACAGATGAGCGCCCCCAAGTGAGCAGGCGAGAGTCTCTGGAATAGCCGATGGACACCGCAGGTGATGGCCGAACCTCCAGGTAGGCTTGCAGGCAGATGGCTGATGAGCGCCCCCAAGTGAGCAGGCGAGAGTCTCTGGAATTGCCGATGGTCACCGCATGTGACGGCCGAACCTCCAGGCAGGCTTGCGGGCAGGTAGCAGACAGGAAACTGGCAGGAAACAGGCAGGTAACTGGTAACGGACCCTGAGGGCTGAAGCAGAGTTAAACAGTGCAACAACAACATTGCTCGGGCCCCTCCATTAAGGAGGAGGTGCTTTATATAAGGTGGAGTCCACCGGCATTGGCCGGGGACCTTTTTTGAAAGATGCGCGCGCCCTAAGCCCAGTGGCAGGGAAGGAGCGTGCAGCCCCAGCAGGGCGGAAGGAGGACGCTGTGTGAGGGTAAGGGGAGCGACGTCCCTGCCTGGCAGAGGACGCTGGCGCAGGGGAACAGCGTCCCTGCCTGGCAGAGGACGCCGGCGCTACAGTACCCCCCCCTTTAGGCCCCCCCTTCTTTAGGCCAGAAAGAAATTTAGCTAGGATGAGAGGGGCATGGATGTTCTCCCGAGGCTCCCACGTTCTCTCCTCAGGACCAAACCCCTTCCAATCCACCAGAAAGTAGGTCTTTCGTCCTACCCTTTTGGTGGCCAGAATGTTCTCTACTTCAAATTCGTCTTCAGCAGACACTGGAGCAGGAGGTGTACCTGTAGACTTGACAAAAGAGTTAAGTACCACCGGTTTGAGGAGAGATACATGGAAGGAGTTAGGAATCCGCAAATTGGCCGGGAGTTTCAATTTATAGGACACCGGGTTGATCTGACTGATGATCTCAAAAGGACCGATGAACCGAGGGCCTAACTTGTAGGAAGGAATCTTGAGCCGGACATACTTGGACGAAAGCCAGACCTTATCCCCAGGACGGAATTGAGGAGGATCCAGACGTTTTTTGTCAGCATGTTTCTTCATGCGCTCAGATGACAGAATGAGTGCGGACCGGGTACTCTCCCATAAGGAGGAAAACTCGTTAACCAGAGATTCCGCAGCTGGATTGTCCACAGAGATGGAGACAGGAACAGGGATCCGAGGGTGTTGACCGAAGACTACAAAAAATGGAGATTTGGAGGAAGATTCGCTCTCGTGATTGTTGTAAGAGAATTCGGCCCAAGGCAGGAGATCCACCCAGTCAGAATGGTGGGCATTAATGAAGTGCCGGAGATAACTGGTCAGATTCTGATTGATTCGCTCGACTTGTCCATTGGACTGCGGGTGGTAAGCGGAGGAGAAATCCAAGGTGACGTCTAGCAACTTACAAGTGGCTCTCCAGAAGCGTGAGGTAAACTGTACCCCACGATCCGACACAATGTGACGAGGCAGACCATGAAGACGGAAGATGTGGCGGATAAAGTCTTTAGCCAACTCGGGTGCAGACGGAAGCCCTGGCAGGGAATGAAGTGAGCCATCTTGGAAAATCGGTCAACAACCACCCAAATGACCGTACAACCGGCAGAGACGGGCAGATCTGTTATGAAGTCCATGGCTATATGCTGCCAGGGGGCAGCGGGTACAGGAAGCGGAAGAAGACGGCCGGCAGGCAGGTGTCTCGGAACTTTGTTGCGGGCAAAGGAGACACAGGCAGAAACAAAGTCTATTACGTCCTTGTGCAGGGTAGGCCACCAGTAATGCCGAGTAATGAGCTGGAGGGTCTTTCTCTGACCAGCGTGGCCAGCTAGTTTAGACGAATGACCCCAGTGAAGGATTCTCTTCCGATCGGTTACTGATACGAACTCTTACCAGGAGGGAGACGATTTAGACTCACGGGAGCCACCTGCATCACTCTGGCGGGATCGATGATATGTTTAGGTTCCTCCTCGAGATCCGACACCAGGAAGGACCGGGACAAGGCGTCCGCCTTGATGTTCTTGTCAGCCGGGCGAAAATGTAAAAGGAAATCAAAGCGGGCAAAAAACAAGGACCACCGGGCTTGGCGAGGGTTAAGTCTCTGGGCATGCTGGAGGTAAGCCAGATTTTTGTGGTCAGTGTAAATGATTACCGGATGAAGAGCCCCCTCGAGTAGGTAACGCCACTCCTCCAATGCCAGCTTGATGGCCAATAACTCTCGGTCTCCTATGGAGTAATTGCGCTCAGAAGAGGAGAAGAGTTTGGAGAAGAAGGCGCAACATACCATCCTCCCGGATGAAGATTTTTGAGTAAGTACCGCTCTGGCTCCAGAAGAAGAAGCGTCCACCTCCAGGAAGAACTGCTTGTTGCCGTCCGGACGATGAAGCACTGGAGCGGAAGAGAAGGCCTGTTTTAAAGAAAGAAAGGCCTCCTCTGCTTCGGGCGTCCACTGTTTGGGATTAGCATCCTTGCGGGTGAGCGCGGAGATTGGAGCAGTCCGGGAAGAGAAGTGCGGTATGAAAAGGCGGTAATAATTGGCGAATCCCAGGAACCGCTGAATGGCCTTCAACCCCTCCGGTCGGGGCCATTTCTCGATGGCAGACAGTTTCTCCGGATCCATTCGTAGGCCTGTCTGAGAAATGATGTAGCCCAAAAACGGAAGCGAGGTCTGCTCAAATAGACACTTCTCATATTTGGCGAAGAGGTGATTCTGCCTGAGCCTGAGCAGAACCTGACGAACATCCCTCCGGTGAGACTGGAGATCCGGAGAGAAGACCAAGATGTCGTCTAGGTACACCACAACGCAGGAGTAGAGAAGGTCCCGAAAGATGTCATTGACCAACTCCTGAAAGACTGCTGGAGCATTACAGAGACCAAAGGGCATCACCAAATACTCGTAGTGGCCGTCCCGGGTGTTGAATTCCGTCTTCCATTCATCTCCCCGACGGATACGGACTAGGTTATATGCCCCACGAAGATCCAGTTTGGTGAAGATTCTAGCCCCCCTCAGACGATCAAACAATTCTGGAATGAGCGGAAGAGGGTACTTATTCTTCACCGTGATCAAATTTAGGCCTCTGTAGTCAATACAGGGACGGAGAGAGCCGTCTTTCTTTTTTACGAAGAAGAAACCTGCTCCCGCTGGGGAGGTGGATTTCCGGATGAATCCCTTGGCCAAATTCTCCTCGATATATTCGGACATCGACCTGGTCTCAGCAGCAGACAATGGGTAAATACGCCACGGGGAGGCGTAGTACCGGGTAGCAGGTCGATCGGGCAATCATACGGTCTGTGAGGGGGTAATGTCTCTGCTTCCTTTTTATTAAAGACATCAGCGAATGACCAATATGGAATCGGGAGCCCTGGTAGATTAGTTGGTGTAGGAGAAGGATAGACAGGATGAACAGTAACCAAACACGTTTTATGACAGTCCTGTCCCAGCGAAGGATCTCTCCAGTCTGCCAGTCGAGCACGGGTGCATGCTTTTGGAGCCAAGGCAGACCTAGTAAGAAAGCGTGAGAGAGTCCAGGCAGAACATGAAACGAGATGCTCTCAGAGTGCAACATTCCCACCTGCAGGGTTATGGCTTCAGTGATAAGTTGGATGGGACGTGGTAGGAGACCCCCATCCACAGCAGCAACAGATACTGGTTCAACCAGAGGTTTGGTAGGAATGCAATATTTTTCTACTAGAGCCTGTGAAACAAGATTCCCGGCTGCTCCAGAATCAAGTTGGGCTAGTTCGAAGTAACGGTTCTCACCGAGGAGAATTGAGACAGACAGCAGCAGAGATGAAGAGGATTTATTTTTGTCTAGGTGGACCTCTCCAAGCGAACCTAGACACAGGCGTTTCCCGACCTCTCTGGGCAGGTACGGATCCGGTGCTCCTTACTGCCACAGTAGAAGCAACTCCCCTCGGCACGGCGTAAGTCCTGACGGGCTTTGACCATCTTGGTCTGGTCAACTTGCATAGGCTCAGAAGAGTGTGCCTGAGGAGAAACGGAAGGAGTTACAGGTCTCTGAAAAGATGGAGCTAGACGAGGAAACCTTCTCTCACGGGTGACCTCCTTAGCGCGCTCCTGGAACCGTAGATCAATTCGATTGGCAAGAGTTATTAGGTCATCGAGAGAGGTTGGAATGTCCCGACTGGCAAGTTCATCTTTAATACGGCCGGACAGACCCTCCCAGAAGACAGATATCAGAGCGTCATTATCCCAAGCCAGCTCCGAGGCAAGGGTACGGAACCGTATGGCATATTGACCCACGGTGAGACTTCCCTGACGGAGACGCAGCAGAGATGATGCAGAGGAGGTCTTCCGTCCGGGTTCGTCGAATACCTTCCGGAAGGCTGAGAGAAAAGCAGACAGGTCAGACACCAGAGGATCTTCTCTCTCCCAAAGAGGATTTAGCCAGGCCAGGGCCTCTCCGGTGAGATGGGACATGATGAAGGCAATTTTGGCCCGATCGGAGTTAAACTGGTGTGCCAGGAGTTCAAAATGCAGGGTGCACTGGTTAATGAAACCCCGAGCCAGAGCAGGGTCGCCTCCAAACCGAGGAGGAGCTGAAAGTCGAGGTCCAGGAACGGAAACCACAGAATTGGTAAGCAGCGGAACTGCCGGATTGCGAGTCATGGCGCCCGCGGTGGTTGCTGGTGAAGTAGTCAGGGTGTCCAGGCGGGAATTAACATTCCGCAGGTGACCCAGGATGGACTCCTGTTGAGACCTCTGACGAGACAGTTCATGACACAGGTCAGAGAGCGAGGGAGTTTGGGTGCCACCGGGTTCCATGGCCCGAGCAAACTGTAACGGGTCTGGGAGGTGGAACCTCTGAGCTTTATTATACAAGGAGGCTTTCCTTGTAAAGGAGCGGGTGGCGCCCGGGGAGACGGACAGGAAGTCACGGCAAGTGACAGGGACAGTCTCTGGGTAGACGGGCAGGTAGTCACGGCAAGTGACCGGGGCAGTCTCTGGAGGGACAGGCAGGTAGTCACGGCAAGTGACCGGGGCAGTCTCTGGAGGGACAGGCAGGTAGTCACGGCAAGTGACCGGGGCAGTCTCTGGAGGGACAGGCAGGTAGTCACGGCAAGTGACCGGGGCAGTCTCTGGACAAACAGGCGGGTAGTCACGGCAAGTGACCGGGGCAGTCTCTGGGTAGACAGGCAGGTAGTCACGGCAAGTGACCGGGGCAGTCTCTGGATAAACAGGCAGGCAAGGGGCCGGGGCAGTCTCTGAATGGACAGGTATATACGACCTGAGATGGTGGAGCCTCCCGGTAGGCTAGCAGGCAGATGACAGATGAGCGCCCCCAAGTGATCAGGCGAGAGTCTCTGGAATAGCCGATGGACACCGCAGGTGATGGCCGAACCTCCAGGTAGGCTTGCAGGCAGATGGCAGATGAGCGCCCCCAAGTGAGCAGGCGAGAGTCTTTGGAATAGCCGATGGACACCGCAGGTGATGGCCGAACCTCCAGGTAGGCTTGCAGGCAGATGGCTGATGAGCGCCCCCAAGTGAGCAGGCGAGAGTCTCTGGAATTGCCGATGGTCACCGCATGTGACGGCCAAACCTCCAGGCAGGCTTGCGGGCAGGTAGCAGACAGGAAACTGGCAGGAAACAGGCAGGTAACTGGTAACGGACCCTGAGGGCTGAAGCAGAGTTAAACAGTGCAACAACAACATTGCTCGGGCCCCTCCATTAAGGAGGAGGTGCTTTATATAAGGTGGAGTCCACCGGCATTGGCCGGGGACCTTTTTTGAAAGATGCGCGCGGCCCCTTTAAGAGCGGGGGCGTGCACGCGCGCGCGCCCTAAGCCCAGTGGCAGGGAAGGAGCGCGCAGCCCCAGCAGGGCGGAAGGAGGACGCTGTGTGAGGGTAAGGGGAGCGACGTCCCTGCCTGGCAGAGGACGCTGGCGCAGGGGAACAGCGTCCCTGCCTGGCAGAGGACGCCGGCGCTACACATAGCTTTCATTCTGTCAATAAGGAAACCCTCCCATGAAGTTTTTTTTTAACTAAATTGGTTTATATGTGTATATAGGGTAGTGTGCATGCTAATATAATCGCCTAGCGTTGCCTTCTCTGGGATCTACCTCAGTTCTGTGCTCTGTGTAACCTGGAAGTGGCTTTTATGATGTAAGTCTATGACGTGTCAGAACAAGGCTCCATAGACTTACATTGTAAGGTCTCTTTCAGACGTCAGTGTCTCCGGAAATGTGTGGTGCTGGCTGATTAGAGTATTCATCAGCCGCCCCCTGTGCTATAAATTAATAAATTAAAAAACAACATGGGTTCCCTTGTATTTTTGATAACCAGCCAGGTAAAACTGACGGCTGCGGGCTGCAACCCTCAGCTGTCAGCTTCAGCAAGGCTGGTTATCAAAAATAGAGGGGTGCCCACACTGTTTTTTTAAATTATTTAAATAAAAATGCAGCTTCTTACAGCTGCAGCAAAGTGGATGAGATTTAGAGAAATCTCATCCCCACTGTGCTTGTTTTTATCTCCGCATAAACTGACCTGCAGTGCTTGTTTCACATCTGGAGCTTGTTAATTTCTCTTGCTGGTACGCTGAGTTTTCTGTGCCAAATTTCCCCATAGACTTGCATTAGTTGTGGAAATTACATAGGTAAAAGAAACACATGCGTTTTTAATGCGTTTCCACAATGGAAACTCGTCAAAAGCTAATGGAATCTGCACCTAAGTATGTCAATAACGTTTTGTAAAAGCCAAAAGTGAGGAAGCATCAAAAACAACGCAGCAAAGAGACAAAAACAAATCAACAAAGAGCAAATAACGGCAGCATCAAAAACGCAATAAAAAACGCATGTTTACAAAATGCACACAAAAATGCAATAAAGAAGCAAGTAACCTAATTTAAATAATTGAGGCAAAAATGCAAAAGCTCATTGTAGGAACATAGCGTAAAAGATACAAAAAAAAGTCACAATGATATAAGGGCAACCCTCCAGAAAAAGTGAAAGCTACTTACTAACTCAAAAAAATGAGAGTAAAAAACTTCAATTACTACAAAAATGTTTGCAGCAACTGGGAGTTTTTTTTTACTCTTCTCGTTTCTTGTGAGTTGGTAGTTAGTTTTTTCATCAATACTGAAAGAAAATAGTAGAAAGTTAGTTCTGGATGTAAACACATGTTTTATACTTATTCTAATTATATAACACATTTCTTAAAAGTGGAAGAACGACTTTAAATACTTATGTTGCATGAAAGACAGAAACAGGGCAATAATAATTTGCAAGTGATAATGAATTATTCATATTACAGAGGTTGTCCCAAAACCTTTCTATGAAATTCACCCGTCCTGTAGGGCATATAGGCATGGGATGTTTAGAAAGAAAAGTGATTCAGAATATCAATATGAATTATGAATTGACATTATTAGTTACATTCTCCTTACTAATAATTACTTAATTTTAATTGCTTAATCCAAAAGGAAGAACATTTGCTTGGTAAGAGCTATGACATCAGGGTAATTGTACAGTAATGTGCTTTCACAAAGCAAGCGCTTTAGGCAATGGGTGTATAATCTCTGTGATCTTATTTCAGTCGTTAGCAAGCAGAACTAAGAAGCTATTTAGAATTCACATGATCTCATCATTCTATGTAAAGTTATCTATGGGTGTATTGTTTCCAAGGAGAATTCTGTTGTCAGTTACTTATATTTTTGTTCACTGTCTACGTAGATAGATAGATAGATAGATAGATAGTAATGCCGGCGTCTCTGCACTCTGCCTCCCTCCACTGGTAGAAACACCAACTCACTCACAGACGCAACACGGCACTCCCTCTGCCGTCTCCTGCTTCTATTACCCGGGGTGTGCAAACTGCTTGAAAATCCCATGCATAAGGTGCATGCATGGTCCCTCCCTTTTAAAGAGCCAGCGCATGCCATCCTAAAGTGCCCCCTGTTAATAGCTGGGAGACACTTATTATTTAAGGCACCTTTACCTGATGGGAGGTGCCTGAGCATTTTGTTAGTTAAGTCTTACACATTTGCTAGTGCCTAGTGCTCATATCCCAGTATATCCAGTATGCCCTGTATAAAAACAGGGCCCGAGGGGGGTGACAGGTTCACTTTAAGGCCAAGTGTGGTGAAATTGCAAAAACAGTGCAATTGTTTTTTGTTTTTGCTTTTTTAACTAAATGCTAAAACTGACCTGCCATTATGATTCTCCAGGACAAGTTCACAGATACCAAACACGTTTAGGTTCCTTTTTGTTTAAGTGATAAAAAATATTCAAAGTTAGTTAAAAAAATGGTGCCATTTTCCGAGACCAATAGCGTCTCCATTCTTCTGGATCTGGGGCTGGGTGAGGGCTTATTTTTTGCAATATCATTTTGGAATAGATGCAATATTTTGATCTCCTGTTATTGCATTTTATTGCAATGTTGTGGCGACCAAAAAAATGTGATTCTGAAATTTAGATTCTTTTTTCTCATTATACCGTTTACCGATCAAATGAATTCTTTTTATATTTTGATAGATCGGGCTATTCTGAAAGCAGTGATAACAAATATGTGTATTTTTGATTTTTATTATACTTGTTTTATTTTGAATGGGGCAAAAGTGGGGTGATTTGAACTTTATTTTTTAATTTTTTTTAAAATATTTTTAAAGGCTTTTTTTACTTTACAAGTCTCCTTCGGCGACATGAAGCTTCAATCTTCTGATCGCTTGTGCTACATATAGGAACGCTTCAGCCCTGCTATGTGTGGCAAAAAGGCTCATATGCTATGACACAGGACAATGCTCATAGTAGTTCAGCAATGACAACCACAGGGGTCTCCTGCAGACCCCAGGTTGCCATGCCAACCCATAGATGCCCTGCGATCATGTGATCGGGCTTCGATAGGCGGAGCTAATGATGCGTATCTGGTTTTCTCGAGTTAAATGCCGCTGTCAGAGATTGGCAGTGGCATTTAACATGTTGACAGCAGCAGGTGGATCGTGATTTCAACCACGACTGTTAGGGGCACAGCTGATCAGATCCGCTGTCATGTGAAGGAAAAGGTGCGGGGGAGTGAACTATGATGTACCTGTAAGTCATAGGTCATAAAAAGGTTAATAGTTAAGTCCTAGCTTAAATCTTCATGCTTATATTGATTATCATACATTGATCGTCCTTTATTCTTAAAGAGGATCATTCATCAAATTTTCATGTTCAACTGGACACACAATGTAATAGTGGCTGCAGAGTGGAATAAATCTAGTTGTGTTTGTTAAAATTTCGCCTTTCCGTTGCGGATATGTTAGTGATCACATTATTTGGCACGTAATGAGGAACTGGTGAATAGATTGGTAGTCGATCAAGCGTATTGCCGCTCCATTCATTCTAACAAATGTACCAAAGATCAGCCAAGTGCAGTGTTTGGCATTCTCCAGTAGTCCCATTATTGCTGACAATAAAACGTATAACAGAACATGTACAGTATGTCACACATCGGGGGTGGATTAAAGTATCAGGATCTGATCCTACTGCATTCAAGGTACAGTAGGTGGCAGCTATGTTATACAATAGCAGTATAGATGACCAAATCAATTTGATATGATTCGAATTAAAATACAATTTTTAGTGATTCACTGAACCTGGAAAATTTGAACAATATGCGATTCACACAAATTGCTTTAAATGGCTGCCTGCCACTAATTTACATATTACAGAATGTTGCATGCTAGAGAAGGATCGCATGACCTCAACCTTGGCCGGGTGGACTTCCCCATAATGCACTGCAGCTATCATGTCAAATAGTATTACAAAGCCAATCAGGAAGGATTCTTACAGACTTAATAAAAGTAGAAACAGAAAATGCTTCAGTAATTTTGTGTTGGATCTAACAGGACATCATAGTTCACAGCTTGGCCATAGAGACAGGGGAAAAGAGGCAAAAAATACAAAATAAACTGTACCAATAGTTTGTGACAGCACAGCCACATAAGTTGAAGTCACTTTAACATTACTAAAACTGAGTGTTTGAGAGCTTAAAATGAGTTGGATACAGTCCTATGAGACCTCAGAGTGTCATACATGTCTGTTTAGGGCAATTAGAGGCTTTCGAGTATTTTTGATTTGTGGCGATTTGATTTGCCTCAATTAAAATTTACTGGCACAGTTCAGTGAGGTTGTCAAATTTGAATTTCAAATGATTTGTTCATATCTAAACAGCAGTGATCAGAACAACATAAAACTTTAATTTTATGTATTTTCAAGTTGTAGAAAAATAACAGTTCATAACTCCGACAACTAGTTATTTCACTGTCTTTAAACAGTTCTAAGATCCATATTTAATAAGGGTGTTTGACAATTGTCATGCTCAAATGATTTTTCTTAGATCATCCCCTTTGCATCTTCCTATTCTCCTGTTTATAAAAGTTGACAGGGAGAAACCTATCACAAACAGGAGGCAGAGGTGACAGGCTGAAGCTGCATTACAAAGAATACATTGATATTCTACAGTATGAGTTCTGAGAAAACAGCTTTGTGTAATGGAACTAGCACTGTTGCCCATAGATTAAACTCAGAGCCAAGCAAGTGCAGTTTAATGAGAGTCCGACTCCACTGCAAACCCATTAGGCATTATGGGAAATATAGGGAATACATAATAGATGGGTAGAACGAATCCTAAAATCACAATATGGTCTTTTAATAATGTAAACATATATTGATTCAGGTATTTACAATATAGCTATTTAAATCCACCTAATTTGTACATATCCTCTTCCAAAGGATGCTCATCTAGGCTATATTTACCTTGCAGGTGCCATTGTAATCACACTGGTGTAGTTCCAGTGGCCTTGGTTAATTACGCACACTGCAGCTTTTCTGAGCTGGATTCCTGCCAGCATAGCTCTGTTCTTGGACGTGTCTAGAACTGTGCTTCTACTGTGAGAGACAATGTAACAGAAAGGGGCAGAAAACTCATACCAGGAATAGTTTTGAGCGATACGATACCGCAAGTATCGGGTATCGGCCGATATTAGCTCTATCGGACTTTCGATACTTAGTTCCGATATTTTCGTCTTATCGGATACCGGAATCGGATTTGTCACTGTCACTGTCAGTGTCCGTCGGTCGGGTCTGTCAGGAGTCAGCGGCACTTACCTGGCAGAAGATCTCCGGCGGTCACGGGCTGGACTGCTTGATGGCCGCCATCATCTTTCCCCGGCGGTCACATGCAGTTTCTCGCGATAACTGCAGTGACTGCTGGGTAATCCCGGCCGTAAAGCAGTCAGTCCGATGACGTCACCGCCGGGGAAGCAGGTAATCAGCTGTGCTGCGTCGAGATGACAGGCTCTGCCTGTCATTGCGATGTAGCAGAGCTGGATCTCGTGGGACACTCGTTACTATGGACTGCGTCGGACAGGTGGTATACTGTTGGTTTTTTTTTTTTCTTTTTTTACAGGAGATCGATGGCGTCGCAGGAATGAGAGTATAATAAAAGAAATGAAAACTGTGTTGTCTCTTTTATTTCATTAAAATACTTTTTTCTTGCTGTGTCTTTTTTTTTATACATTTAAAAACTTTGGGATTAATAATGGATCGGTGTCTTATTGACACCTCTCCATTATTAACCGGGCTTATTCTCACCGTGCAATCAATGGTGACATTAACCCCTTATTACCCCACTTGCCACCGCTACAGGGCAGTGGGAAGAGCCAGGTAAAGTGCCACAATTGGCACATCTTTTGATGCGCCAAATGTGGGGCTGCTGTAGCCTGGTATTATCAGGCTGTTGAGGGCCAAAATCCATGGGCCTTGACAGTCTTTTAATACCAGGCCGCAGCAGTCTGCATTTTACTTGGCTGGTTAACAAAAATAGGGGGACCCCTACGCCGTTTTTTTTTCGAGGGGATCCCCTATTTTTGTTAACCAGCCAAGCTAAGCAGACTGCTGTGGCCTGGTATTATCAGGATGGCAAGGTCCATGGATATTGGATCCTTACCAGCCTGAAAAACCAGGCCTCAGCAGTCTGCTTCATCTGGCTGGTTAACAAAAATAGGGGGGACCCCACGCCAAATTTTTTTTCGAGGGGATCCCCTATTTTTGTTAACCAGCCAAGATATGCAGACTGCTGTGGCCTGGTATTATCAGGCTGGCAAGCAGGGTCGGACTGAGGCACCGGGACACCGGAGAAACCTACGGTGGGCCCCAGCTCCTGCGTGGTGGGCCCTGATTTGAAAGGATAGGTCGCGGGGCAGAGGGGGCGGTGGCCCCGGGGCCCGCGCTCTGAGGGGGCCCACCCGGAGCTACGATACAGTTACATTCTGCGGCAGAGCAGGGAGAATCGCTCTCCCTGCTCTGCCGCCCGGAAGCTATGGGGCCTGAACAGGCGTTGGGGGGGCCCGGTGCCAGCAGTGGGCCCCCCACCCGTCATCGGAGGGTCAGCTGTATCGGCATCCAGCCGATAAAGCTGACCGCATGGAGAGAGAAGGAGCGAGCGCTCCTTCTCTCCCATAATCCCCCTCTCAGCGTATGACAGCGGGCGCAATAACATCACCTGCCGGCGCCCGCTGTCAGACGCTGAGAGGGAGAACAGTGAGCAGCACAGGATCCGGGAGGTGAGGTTTTTTTTGATTTTTTTTTTAATGGGGGTGCAGTCGAGTCCTGGCTGGAGAAGTCGTCATGTCGGTGTGGGCCAGATGGAAAAGACATGAAAAGTGAACAAATCCATTAGAAAGAACATCAGCGGTAAGTCATTATCTGTACCTGTGCTGTAACCTATATGTTCTGTAGGACTGGTATTATTTAACATAGACCATATGGCGGTAATATCAATATTGGTCTTTTTATATATAGATTATTTTGGCCAACAGCGCGGTCATTTGCTGAGGTTCTCTGATGATGGGCCCACTCAGAAGTTTTGCCCCCACTAAACCAAAACCCTAGCTACGCCTATGGCTCTCTCTCTAGTCTTTCTTTCTCACTCTCTGTTCTTTCCTTCTCGCTCTCTGTTCTTTTTTCTCTCTGTTCTTTCTTTCTCTCTTTTCTTTCTTTCCTCTCTTTCTTTCTCTGTTTGTTCTTTCTCTCTCGCTGCTCTTTCTTTCTTTTCCTCAGTACCAGCCACTGTGCCCTCATTACCAGTCAGTGTGATCAGCAGTGCTAAATGGTTACGCTTGGGGCGAGGATATGGGTGTGATTAGCTGTGAAATGGGTGTTGTCGGGGCGTGGCCTAAAATTTTCAGCGGCGCACAACACGCGCCGCAGCCTTTAATCCTCTTTCCTGTCTTCCAAATTTGGGAGATATGCTGTATGACCTCCCTACAACTTCTGGCCATGCTCCTGATGAGCGCGACGGATGGTCTCGTGAGGGATCTCCTCCCACACCTGGACTAAAGCATCCACCAACTCCTGGACAGTCTGTGGTGCAACGTGGCATGGCCTAAAATTTTCTGCAGCATGCACAGCGTGCCACAGCCTTTGTCCCTCTTTCCCTTATTCAAAGGTTGGGAAGTATGATGTTGAATATATTTTCTCTGGTGGGCCCAAGGTACTCCAGTCCGACGCTGCTGGCAAGGTCCATGTATGTTGGCTCCTTAACAGCCTTAAATACCATGCCTCAGCAGCAGGGGTGTACATATAAATCATGGGGCCCCATAGCAAAAGTCTGAATGTTCCCCACCCCCCCAAAAAAAAAACTCAGAGGCATTTGTAAATGTAAAGTGCCAGCACAGTGAGGGAAGTTGAGTCGCACAGAGACAGGGGTTTTGGGGGTACTCGGCACAGATCACGTCGACTTCTATGGGGGATGTCACGAGTAGCACAGCTCGGTCCGTGACCTGGGCGATCACTGGAATGAGGGATATTTCCAGGGGATGATAGAATGTTCGTGTAGTTTGTCGTGATGCCACCTGTAGTACCTGGTCAGGGTGTCCAGCGCTGCTGTGCAGGTCCTCTGGAAGGGATGGTGTAGTGCAGGTAGGTGAAAAGTCTTCTACAGGTAACACGCTATCCTTCCAAGGCAGATAGATGTGAGATAGAGCAATGGTGCAAAGTGATGTAGCAGAGTGGACTATGCGACGTAGTAAGAAAGCAGGAAACACTTCAAGTTAAACGTTGCATAATAAAATTTTTAATAATAACATTACAAAAGTGCAAATGGCTTATATTATGTGACATGTTTTGTTACTGTTCATACCCTTGATATGTGTTATACATGTGTGTTAATAAATACATATTCACCGGGGTAACTTCACAGTGTCCTTTACTTGTGCTTGTGGAGGACCCGCTCCAAACCTCCAACTGTGGTCTTGGGTGGGCTGCAAGACTTTCCTTGAGCAGACCTAATTTCGGCCACACCAAACGGGTTTTTAGTTTCTGAGATAGTTGAAAATAGTGCACAGTAAAGTTTTTTGTAAAACCAAGATGGAGCACCGAAGTGCCAACTATTTACAGAAAAGTTTGTGAGCCAGTACAGTTCATGGCTTCAAAGTTCAACATTTTCATTACAGTGAAACACCATTACCCAACCTGGGTATATTAAGGCAACAATAAACTTGTTCTTCTGAACATTCACCCGTCCGGGTACATCAAACCATTACCCAACCTGGGTATATTAAGGCAACAATAAACTTCTTTTTATGAACATTCACCCGTCCGGGTACATCAATAATTTAACTATTTACATACAGAGACCCTGTCCGGGTTATTTAGACTTCTTTGGCTGGCCTCTTCCAGGTACCACCTGGTACTGTTCTGGAGCTTGCCAAACATCCGTGACAGGAGGGTCCACCCAGACCTGATGACGTCGTGACCCGCTATCTGGGTCTGTGTGGCCACCTCTTTCATCTCCCTCCGGGTCTGGACCCCTATGTCCCGGACTGAACGAACCCCAGGGGGCCTAACAGGCGCCGGGTACGGGCCAGCTATCATTATCATGTCCATAGCTGGGGCTGCTGAGGAGACCACTGAGGGAGGCTGGGGAGATTTACGGCGTGGGGTGGGCACTTGTGCAGAGGCCTGGTTGGGGGAGGCTGAAGGCTCGTAGGGTCTGTCAGTTTCCTGACACTCTGGGGAGTAGGGGTCGCACCTTGTAACATTTAGGGCGTACCATCCATTGTAACCCCAGTGTCGGGTGTAAGTCACCAAGTCTCCTGGCAACAGGTCCCTCCCCGGGTGTCCTTCTGGGAGGTGAGCCTCCACGTCCCGCCGGGTTACAAAAACTTCTAAATAAAGTTCAGGCTCCTGGATGAAGCCCCAACCACCTTTTAACTTAAAGTTCCGTACTGCACCCTTACGCCGCGGCTCCCTCACCGTACTTTTATCCTTTCTCATACGTGCCTTCTCTGCCAGGTCCTTCTCCAGGTGATGTTGCCGAAGCTTTTGGGATTCTCTGCTGCTCCCTTTGTCACTCTGCTTCCCGCTCCCGATGTCTCCACTCTTCCTCCTGACGCCGGTTGTAATTCTCCTCCACCAGCATCTCCATGTCTCCACCATCAAACGCCAGCTTACGATGTACGGTTTGCGGCAGCTCTCCTGGCGCCCACCAGTCCTGGCGGCGCTCACCTGTGGCGGAAGCTGCCGGCTCTGGAACAGATGACGGTCGGGGCTCCGGTACAGGCAGGTAGAGCCTGGTGCCTGCGCGGCCTCCTCTATGAGGACGGGTGTCGCTTCTTCTGCCTCAGCGACGGGGGCAGACAGCGGGATCTGGGGTGCTGGTGCGGCGTTTTCTGCAGGAACGGGTGCCTCCACTGTGATACTGGCAACCGGTTCAGATTGCAAGGGCTGGGATGCCCGCACGGCCTCCTCTACTGGAACGGGTGCCTCCACTGAGATACTGGCAACCGGTTCAGATTGCAAGGGCTGGGATGCCCGCACGGCCTCCTGTACTGGAACGGGTGCCTCACCTTCCGGTACAGACACTTCAGGGGGTAAGAGGGATTGGCGCCGCTCCAATTGTAGTTTTAGGGCCCGCCAGCTCGCTTCCATCCTGGCGACCTCCTCCCGGTGCCGGGCCAGGTCTCTCAGGGTTTCCTCCGCTTCTTCCAGCGTAGGAGGGTTTCCAGGCCGGGTGCCAAATGGTGGCTCCGTGGCGATCGGGTCGCTTCCGTGGGGGGAGAGCTCTGACTCCTCCATCCCTTCCCACTTCTGCTCACGTCCATTCGCCATCTCTGCCAAGTCACATGTGTCATTAGCATCAGGAGAGGCGACATCTTTTGTAGGGAGGCGGGACCTTTGCGTTCGTTTCCGCCCACTGAGGAGGATGAGGAGGCGGAACTCCAGAGCTGTGGGGCACGATCTTACATTGCAGTAACATTTAGAGTGTGCGGACATCGTTTTCGCGCCACGGAGTGAGTGTACGCCCACGAGAGCACGCCCTTATTCTTCACCTGTGCCTCGTGGCGCAGATATGACGGAAAAATGGCAAATACAGTCTATGATGATTTTTGCAATTCTCAAGCAAAAAAACAGTTCAATTAAGGCACACATGACTCGCTTATAGCGAGCTTCTGAATCCTGTTCGTGACGCCAAAGTTGAGTCGCACAGAGCAACAGGTTTTGGGGGTACTCAGCACCAAGCCCGTCCACTTCTATGGGGGATGTGACGGGTAGCACAGCTATGTCCGTGCCCTGGTCGCTCACTGGAATGTGGGATATTTCCAGGGGATGATAGAATGTTTGTGTAGTTTGTCGTGACGCCACCTGTAGTACCTGGTCAGGGTGACCAGCGCTGCTGTGCAGGTCCTCTGGCAGGGATGGTGTAGTGCAGCTAGGTGATAAGTCTTCTACAGGTAAGATGGTATCCTTCCAGGGCAGATAGATGTGAGATAGAGCAATGGTGCAGAGTGATGTAGCAGAGTGGAGTATGCGACGTAGTAAGAAAGCAGGAAAGGAAACAATTCTTACTACAAAGACATGCAGCATAAGGCTGCCTCAACCCCTCCCATCCAACTAGCTACACCCTGTTCTAACTAGCCTGAGCTAGACCATCCCATTGGGTCCGCCTACACTCAGCTGGCATAGTGTACTGTTGAATGCAGTGGTTGGAGTCAATGGGGTGTTTCCTCCTTACCTGAGAGTAAGTTGTCACACCGCTGGGTGCGATGCAACATCTCTGTGGCGACTGGACCCTCGGGTGCTTCTGTCTTTTCACAAATGCCGGCTTTACCCGGCAATTGAATCAGAGGCTATTTTACTATGTAGAAGTGAATAAACTATAAATATATGTATATATATGTCACAATGACATGTATATATATATATATATATATATATATATATGTATTCTAAGTGTGTATATTTTGTGTTTACAAGGAAAGAAAGTGTTTTTTTAGTTGCGATATTTTGTTCCCATAGACTTACATGGGACTTCCGGTATCGGAATCGGATATCGCCGATATTTAGTGATATCGGCGATACCATTCCGATCCAATATTTTTAGATATCGAGCAGTATCGCTCAACACTAACCAGGAAGCATTTGTGTGCGTCTGTTCTGGAAACTTATAGGAGCGATGTACTAAGAAATGGAGCTGTATATAGATGAGAGGAGGAAGCAGGAAAATGCTGAATGGAGATGTATATAAGGTATCTGAAAGAGATATACTGCAGAATGATGTCAAGTACAGAGCGTCCAAAAAGAGTGATATACTGCATGAGTTCAGAGGATATATTGCAGGATGGGGTCTTTATATATGAGCTGAAATTAGTTCAGCTTTGTTTGTTACCTGCTGCTACTGACAGTAAGGGATGTGTAACTTAAAATGCATTTCTATTGATACATATGACAAAAGATTATCTTTTGGTTTATGCATCAACAGAGCAGCATTTCAAGTTAAGCAAAACCAATCTGTCAGCAGCAGGCACCAAACACAGCTCTGAGCTGCCATTGTGGAGAAGTGCAGGAGATTTGAGATCTGCTAAAACCATTGATCAATTAAATAAAACTGAGCAGGAAGCATTACTGATGTGAATGGCAGAAAATAAAATTGGTTAGGTAGGGTACTGTACAGGAGCAGACAGTGAACAGAAGCTTAAAGTGAATTCTACACTTAGCTTAGCTTGATCACAACTCAGAGAGGTGGGGCTGGTCAAGCATTCTCTGAAGACTACAGCATTAACTTATCAAAATCACCTACTCTCCACAGTTCTCCCTCATCTCTGTCTACCATCTACCTGGGTTTTCCATTCTGCTAATGATCTAAGATGAACATCCTATATAATCTGATCTTCCCACTCTCATCTCCAAGACTTTTCTCTTGCTGAGCCAGTTCTCTTCAGTTCACTACTGCAGACAATCTGGTAATTACCAGTTTCACAATTTTAAACATGACCTGAAAGCAACATCACTTATCTAATTGGTGTCAGTTATTCCTTCCTAAATTTTCTTTAGAATCTGCTCCTTTATTTCATCTGTTCATGTACAGTTAGGTCCATAAATATTTGGACAGAGACAACATTTATCTAATTTTGGTTCTAGACATTACCACAATGAATTTGAAACAAAACAAATCAGATGCAGTTGAAGTTCAGACTTTCAGATTTCATTTGAGGGTATCCACATTAAAATTGGATGAAGGGTTTAGGAGTTTCAGCTCCTTAACATGTGCCACCCTGTTTTTAAAGGGACCAAAAGTAATTGGACAAATGACTCCAAGGCTATTTCATGGACAGGTGTGGGCAATCCCTTTGTTATGTCATTCTCAATTAAGCAGATGAAAGGGCCGGAGTTGATTTGAGGTGTGGTGTTTGTATTTGGAAGGTTTTGCTGTGAAGGAAACATGCGGTCACAGGAGCTCTCCATGCAGGTGAAACAAGCCATCCTTAAGCTGCAAGAACAGAAAAAAACCCATCCAAGAAATTGCTACAACATTAGAAGTGGCAAAATCTACAATTTGGTACATCCTGAGAAAGAAAGAAAGCACTGGTGAACTCATCAATCCAAAAAGACCTGGGAGCCCACGGAAGACAACAGTGGTGGATGATCGCCGCATACTTTCTTTGGTGAAGAAGAACCCGTTCACAACATCAACTGAAGTCCAGAACACTCTCAGTGAAGTAGGTGTATCTGTCTCTAAGTCAACAGTAAAGAGAAGACTCCATGAAAGTAAATACAAAGGGTTCACATCTAGATGCAAACCATTCATCAATTCCAAAAATAGACAGGCCAGAGTTAAATTTGCTGAAAAACACCTCCAGAAGCCAGCTCAGTTCTGGAAAAGTATTCTATGGACAGATGAGACAAAGATCAACCTGTACCAGAATGATGGGAAGCCAAAAGTTTGGAGAAGAAGGGAACGGCACATGATCCAAGGCACACCACATCCTCTGTAAAACATGGTGGAGGCAACGTGATGGCATGGGCATGCATGGCTTTCAATGGCACTGGGTCACTTGTGTTTATTGATGACATAACAGCAGACAAGAGTAGCCTGATGAATTCTGAAGTGTACCGGGATATACTTTCAGCCCAGATTCAGCCAAATGCTGCAAACTTGATTGGACGGCGCTTCATAGTACAGATGGATAATGACCCCAAGCATACAGCCAAAGCTACACAGGAGTTCATGAGTGCAAAAAAGTGGAACATTCTTCAATGGCCAAGTCAATCACCAGATCTTAACCCAATTGAGCATGCATTTCACTTGCTCAAATCCAGACTTAAGAGGGAAAGACCCACAAACAAGCAAGACCTGAAGGCTGCGGCTGTAAAGGCCTGGCAAAGCATTAAGAAGGAGGAAACCCAGCGTTTGGTGATGTCCATGGGTTCCAGACTTAAGGCAGTGATTGCCTCCAAAGGATTCGCCACAAAATATTGAAAATAAAAATATTTTGTTTGGGTTATGTTTATTTGTCCAATGACTTTTGACCTCCTAAAATGTGGAGTGTTTGTAAAGAAATGTGTACAATTCCTACATTTTCTAACACATATTTTTGTTCAACCCTTCAAATTAAACGTTACAATCTGCACTTGAATTCTGTTGTAGAGGTTTCATTTCAAATCCAATGTGGTGGCATGCAGAGCCCAACTCGTGAAAATTGTGTCACTGTCCAAATATTTCTGGCCCTGACTGTACTTTCTTTGTTTCCTCAAAATAAGCCCTACCATGATTTTATAGGATTTTTGGAGCATACTTGACATATAGACCCTAGTTACAGTTAGGGCTATTCCCTTAGGGGCCCCAACGTTTCAAATCCGAGGTTAAGACTACTTAAGGACCTTTGGTGACATCACGGTCGCTTGACCATGACGTCACCAAATGTTCTTTAACTGTGGTAGTCTAGAGAAACTGACGAAGAGACAGGCTGGTACGTACTCTACACGTAGTGTGTGTGTGCAAGTGGGTTACTTGGATTCAACAGTGCAGACAATGAGGGGATAGTAGTACTTAACCAACATTATTTATTTAACTAACACAGCAAGAAAAATCTATTTATAAGTATATATATACACAAGTAAGGTCTATAATGTCGGTAATAAGAACAGCGTTAATATAGTATATTATGACATATCGGTACAGCTAAATACAATATGTATGCAATGTTCTGTTACATACACCGTTCTTTTTATCTAGCAGTTAAACGACTGTTAATTCCTTAATGTTTCAACTTGTCAGGCGTCATTCTCAGTTTTAGGCCCATCCCAGTTGTAAACTCTATAAACATCTCTGATCGTTACATCGGCCATAGTGGTGGTCGCTGGTATTTCCATTAGGCCACAAATACTAGATATGCAAGCCACTGGGTATAGAGTATGCTCGTCGTACTGGACATCTCCGTTCACTGAAGCATGGCCTCAGCCCACACCCTGATCCTTACGTCTGCCCTTGAAATAACAACCCACAGGAACGGTCCTTTCTTACAGCCAGATCAACTTCTGAGCCTGATCTTTTACAGATCTTCTATTGGCGTGGGATATGAATCTTGTACTAGTACTGCTTACAGATCTTCTACTGGCGTTACCTATGGATCTTCTACTGGTGCTGCTTACGGATTTTCTACTGGTGTGGGGTACGAATCTTCCTCACAGCTCTGTCCTTCTCCGGCATCTGATTGCTCTTGGACGATTCTATAAGCCCACCAAGCAACCACATATCCTGTCCTGGTACAGGTTCTGGTGCCAACTGCCTCTTCTTGGCCCAGCCAAGCCTTTTATCATTCGTAACTGCGACACAGGTGTCACCTGACCCGATGTCATCTTCAAAACTCTTCCAGTCAGAAAATAGGTTCCCACTATTAGGTTCCTACTACTGTAATTCTTCCATCACTTTCATTTTCACCAGGTGGTGGTGTTTGCTTGCAGTTACTCAGCTGGGCACCAACTACACTCTTTTCTCTTGTCAACTTCCTTACATGTGTATACAGTGAAGAGCAAAAGGGTGATAATTAGTGATGGGCGAACCCGTGGAAGTTCAGATCATCTGCATGACAGAGCAGCAAACACAGCCTCTGATTCGGGGTAAGATCATTACTGCCGGTCATACTGCGACTGTGAGCCAGCAGCTGTGATCGGCGATAAAAAGGTTACCTCCAAACAATTAGTAGGACAAACGAACGGAACCTTTGCGAAGGTCTGTGACACTTGGGTTATATTTAGAGAGACACCGGAATTGGACTCGTGGTTGCTGGGTTCCAAACCTAGATGTACAGTACAGGCCAAAAGTTTGGAAACACCTTCTCATTCAATGATTTTTCTGTATTTTCATGACTGTAAAAAAAATTGTAGAATCACACTGAAGGAATCAAAACTTTGAATTAACACATGTAGAATGATACATTACACTTTACAAAAAGTCTGAAACAATTGAAAATATGTCTTATAGTCTAGGTTCTTCAAAGTAGCCACCTTTTGCTTTGATTACTGCTTTGCACGCAGAAAAGGTGAACGAATGGACTCTACATGCCTGGTTCCCACCGTGAAGCATGGAGGAGGAGGTGTGATGGTGTGGGGGTGCTTTGCTGGTGACACTGTTGGGGATTTATTCAAAATGTAGAGTCCATCCGTTCACCTTTTCTGCGTGCAAAGCAGTAATCAAAGCAAAAGGTGGCTACTTTGAAGAACCTAGAATATAAGACATATTTTCAGTTGTTTCACACTTTTTTGTACAGTGTAATGTATAATTCCACATGTGTTAATTCATAGTTTTGATGCCTTCAGTGTGATTCTACAATTTTCATAGTCATGAAAATACAGAAGAATCTTTGAATGAGAAGGTGTGTCCAAACTTTTGGTCTGTACTGTATGCTTTAACAGATGTTCACAAGATAGAAACAATCTGTAGGTGAACTGTTTGGTTGATATTGATCCATCGGATTGAAGCTTATGCTCCTTTATATAATACCAGAAATATGGTTTTGCCTACATGGTGAGTTTCCACTCTCTACTCCCACTTTCTGTAATCCCCATCTTTCTTTCCCTTTCTATCCCTCCCTCTTTCACTTTTTCCATTTCTACTCTCTTTTCTTTTTGAGTCCAGAACTTTATTTTAGGCAACATTTCATTAAAGACTAATTCAATTTATGAACACGGTTACATAATGATACATATTAACTACCGTATTTTTCGGACTATAAGATGCACCAGACCATAAGACGCACCCCAAATTTTGGGGTGAAAATAGAAAAAAAATATTTTTACAGTATGGGGGTCCGTCTTATTGTCCGAATTTTAAGGTACCTGAGGGGGGGTTGCGGCAGTGGTGTGGCAGAGGTGCGGTGATGCTGATACTCACCTTCCTCAGGTGAGGTGACGCCGCGGCCCGGTGTCCAAGGAAAGCCGGGTTAACCACAAGTTACCGGGGATTGGTTGCGGTTGTCGGTGGTGGTGGTGGCCATTTTCCTGAGGAGGCGCGTGCGCAGATAGAGTATTCTGCTTCCTAGGGCTTCAGGAAAATGGTCGCCGCGATCTCTATCTGCGCACGCGCGGCCTCAGAAAGATGGACGCCACCACCGACATACCCGGCACTGCTCTCCTGTCTGCTCTCCGTGCCTCGGCGTCACCTCACCACCTGAGGAAGGGACCCTGCTCAGGTGCACGCCGCCCACTGCGCCTCTGCAATGCCGCACCTCTGCCACCGCCACACCACTGCCGCAACCCCCCGGTAAGCCTGGGTTCGGGCTATAAGACGCACCCCCTATTTTCCTCACAATTTTTTGGGGGAAAAAGTATAGTCCGAAAAATACGGTATATGACCAAACATTTAAAATGCTCATTTAACATTTTAACATTGGTAATACGTTTGATCTTCTAAACTAAGTTGTTCTGAATGCTACACAATTTTTGTTTTTGTTTTTTGATAATGGATATGATATGACTTTCCATATTAATACTGTTTTATATGTAACAAGTGAATACTTCAATAAATTTGATTTACACAAAAAGTAAAAAAAAAAAGTTATATCCGGTCACTGGCATCGGCTGATGAGAGACTACTACTCCCATCAGCTTACGCCTGCTGTCACTGAAAACAGCGACAGCAGGCACCGCTGATGGGAGTCTTCATCAGTCAGCACCTGTGCTATAAATAAATAATTATAAAAAATGACATGATGTCTCTTTTATTTTTGATAACTAGCTCAGGCTGCAACTCTCAGCTGTCAGTTTTATCATAGCTTTTTATCAAGAATAAAGGGATCCCTACGCCATTTTTTTAAACTATTTAAATAAATGAATAACTTAAAAAATGGCATGGGCCCCCTCATTTTTGATAGCCAGCAAAAATAAAGAAGACAGCTGGAGGCTGGTATTCTCAGGCTGGTAAGGGGCCACGAATATTGCCCCTCAGCCTAAAAATAAGAGCCTGCAGGCACCCCAGAAAAGGCACATCTATTAGATGCACCAATTCTGGCGTGTTGTCTGACTCTTTCCACTTGCCCTGGTGTGTTGGGAAGTGAGGTAATATTTGTGGGGTTGATTAGGCTGTTTTATGGCCGCTGGCGCTGACATCAAGCCCACAGGTTAGTAATAGAGAGGCATCTATAAGACGCCCCCATTCCTAACCTCATATTTAGGTTGTAAAAAAGACACAGCCAGAATAAAATCTTTTATTTGAAAGAAAGACATTGACTCCTTTATTTGAAATAAAAATAAAAAAGCACAGTTTTACTCACCCTACGTCTATTCCATTAAAGCCCTTTTCACCTGTAAAAAACAAAAAATAATAAAAAAACATTATATTAACCTTACGCTTAATCCACCAATGCCCTTATCCACTGTTAAAAAACAAAAATAATTAGCAACCATATCCCTCACCTGTCCAATGTGAAGATAATCCATATGTCCCATGACGATTTGGATGATTTGGAGAGCAGTCACATTAGTGACCGCTCTCCCCGTCATCCGGCTCAAACTGACAAGAGCGAAATCACTCCTGTTGTGTCTAGCGCTGAGCTCTCGTGAGAAGGTTCGCCAGACCTCACTTACTGCACCGCTCATTGCATGAGAGTGGTGCCATAAGTTAGTTCACCGGGGTTATAGAATCATGGAATCATAGAATGGTAGAGTTGGAAGGGTCCTCCTGGGCCATCTGGTCCAACCCCCTGCTCAAAGCAGGATTCTCTAAATCATCCCAGACAGATGTCTGTCCAGCCTCTGTTTGAAGACTTCCATTGAAGGAGAACTCACCACCTCTCGTGGCAGCCTGTTCCACTCATTGATCACCCAAACTGTCAAAAAGTTTTTTCTAATATCTAGTCTGTGTCTCCTCCCATTCAGTTTCATCCCATTGCTTCTAGTCTTTCCTTGTGCAAATGAGAATAAAGATGATCCTTCTACAATGTGACAGCCCTTGAGATATTTGTAGACAGCTATTAAGTCTCCTCTCAGTCTTCTTTTTTGCAAGCTAAACATACCCAAATCCTGCAACCGTTCCTTATAGGACATGGTTTGCAGACCGGTCACCATTCTGGTGGCTCTTCTCTGAACTTGCTCCAGTTTGTTTATGTCTTTTTTAAAATGTGGTGCCCAAAACTGGACACAGTATTCCAGATGAGGTCTGACCAAAGAGGAGTAGAGGGCAATAATGACCTCACGTGATCTAGACTGTATGCTTCTGTTGATACATCCTAGAATTGTATTTGCCTTTTTTGCTGCTGCATCACACTGTTGACTCATGTTCAGTCTGTGATCAATTAGTATACCCAAGTCTTTTTCACATGTGCTGTTACTTAGCCCTATTCCTCCCATTTTGTATATGCTTTTTTCATTTTTATTGCCCCGATGTAGTACTTTGCATTTTTCCCTGTTAAAAATCATTCTGTTAGTTGCTGCCCACTGCTCCAGTTTATTTATATCTTTTTGAATCCTCTCTCTCTCTTCTCTAGCATTAACTACCCCTCCTAGCTTTGTGTCATCAGCAAATTTGATCAGTTTACCCACAATTCCTTCATCCACATCATTGATAAAGATGTTGAACAATACAGTGCCCAAAACAGAGCCTTGTGGTACCCCACTTGAGGCATTCTTCCAACTGGATGTGCAGCCATTTACGACCACTCTTTGAGTCCGATCACTAAGCCAGTTATGAATCCACCTAACAGTTGCCTTGTCCATTCCATACTTCATTCATTTTTTCAATAAGGATTGTGTGAGATACTTTGTCAGATGCTTTGCTGAAGTCAAGATATACTATATCTACAGCATTTGCCTGATCCACCCAGTCAGTGATTCTGTCATGGAAGGAAATTAAGTTAGTCTGACATGACTTATTAGTTACAAACCCATGCTGACTCTTTTTAATCACTTCATTCTTATCCAGGTACTTGCATATATGTTCTTTAATAATTTTTTCAAAGATCTTTCCTGGTATAGAAGTCAGACTCATTGGCCTGTAGATCCCTGGGTCCACCTTCTTCACCTTTTTGAAGATAGGAACAACATTTGCTCTTCTCCAGTCTTCTGGGACTTCTCCTGTTCTCCAAGAATTTTCAAAGATTATGGACAGTGGTTCAAGAATTTCTTCTGCTATCTCCTTCAGTACTCTGGGGTGTAATTCATCTGGACCTGGAGACTTGAATTCATTTAGGTTTGCTAAGTGTTTCCTCACTGTCTTTCTGTTTATAGATATCCTGGATTCTTCTATTCCTTTAATAGGACAGTGAAGATCAGTTGATGTTATATTTCCTTTCTGAGAGAAAACAGATGCAAAATAGAAATTTAAAAGTTCAGCCTTCTCAACATCCTGTCTTACCATTTCATCATTTTCATCCTGTAAAAATCCTATAGCATCTTTGACTTTTCTTTTACTTTTGACGTATCCCCAAAATCCTTTTTTGTTGCTTTTGATGTCTCTTGCAAGCCTTAATTCATTGTCAGCTTTAGATAATCTGATTTGTGCCCTGCAGGTTCTGCAGACGGCATTATATTCTTCTTTAGATATGCCTCCCGCTTTCCATTTGATAAACATTTCTTTCTTCCTTTTTAGCATGTGTTTAAGTTCTGTGTTCATCCATCCTGGTTTCCTTAAATGCTTCCCATTCTTCCCTCTTTTTGGAATTGTTAACGATTGTGCTTTGAGAATCTCATTTTTCAAGGTTCATCAAGTTTGATCTCTGGTGAACTTTCTCAAAGTAGCTCAGCGCTAGACAGAGGAGGAGCGATAACACTACTGTGTTCCAGCTGATGGGGATAGCAGTTGCATCACTGATGTGACCACTATCCAAATCATCCAAATCGTCGTGGGACAGTAAGGATATCTTCACAACAGACAGGTGAGGGATATGGTTGTTTATCATTTTTCTTTTTTTGCAGGGGATTTGGGCATCGGAGGATTTTCTTCATGTCAGTGACAGGTAAGGGATATGTTTTTCATTTTTTTATTTTTTTACATTGGACATGGGCATCAGTGGATTAGGCGCAAGGTGAGTATCATGGTTTATTATTTTCTGCCTTTTATAGGGGACATGGGCATCAATGGAAGAGGTGTAAGGTGAATTTAACTTTGTATTTTATTTTTTAAATAAATGTGTAAAACAGGGTGTTGATTTTTATTTCAAATAAAGGATTTTATTCATGCTGTGTGTTTATTTCCAAACTTAATATGGAGTTAGTAATGGGGTGCCTTATAGGTGCCTAACCATTACTAACCCTGGGCTTGATGTCACCTGACATCAACCCCACAAGTATTACCCCACTTGCCACCACTCCAAGGCAAGTGGGAAGAGCGAGGCTAAGAACCAGATTTGGTGCATCTTATTGATGTGCCATTTCTGGACCGACTGAGGGCTGATGTTCTTAGCCTGAGACTAGGGCCAATTTCCCTGACCCCTTCCCTATCTATTAACATCATTCCACAGCTGTCTATTTAACGTTTGTTGGTTTGAAAATATGGGGTGGACCCTACGTCACTTTTTTCTGGGGTCCTCCCATAAAATAACCAGTAAAGGCTAACCAAACAACTGTGAGCTGACATCAATGGCCTGAGTAGCTATAGGAATATTGCCCTCCTTCCAAGAATATTAACATCAGCCTTCAGCTGTCAGCTTTCCCTCTGCTGCTTGTGAAAATTATGGGGGACCTCAAGCTGTTTTTTTTTTTCATTTTTTTATTAGTTAAAAAAGTACAGTAAGAAACACTCCCAATGAATGCTTAGTTCACAGACCATAGGTGTCCCAGCAGCTGGAAACTCCATTAACCTTAAAATGCCCCTCAGAGTTTCCCATGAGGTTTCCGGGCCTCGCAGCTGCCGGAAGACCCGGTAGCTGTGAACTCTGGTCTTCTGAAGTTACTTAAGTTGAAGCCACTGGGTCTCTTGTTAGCTCCAGTGCCGGACTGTTGAATGCCGGAGTGCTGAGTTGCTATGACATTACATTACTGTTCTTGTTAATAAATTGAAAAAAAAAACACTTGGTGTCCTCCATATTTTTCATAAGCAGCAGAGGGAAAGCCAACGGCTGAGCACTGATGTTAATATTCTGGGAAATTGGGCAATATCCCTATATGAAGGACTATGGGTTGCACTATACTATATTGAGGACTATGAGGTGCTTTATACTATATGGAGAATTATGGGAAGTGGACTATACTATATGGAGGACTAAGGGGTAAATTATACTATATGGAGGACTATGGGGTGCATTATTCTATATGGAGGATTATTGGGTGCATCACACTATGTGGAAGACTATGTTTTTTTTTATACTGTATGGAGGACTATGGGTACTGCATTACACTATATGGAAGGTAAGACAATGCGAGGTCAGTAATGACCATCAGAAGAAAACAGACCAGAGTCAGTGAATACTTTGAACAGAGTGTAGCCCCACCCAAAGCTCACAGCAAAGCTTTTCTGCAGAAACACAGATATTCCCTGGCTGAGAGGCATCACAGCTCTCAGCCACACTAATATGCTTGACTTGACATTGCCTGTATCACTCAGCGCTGTCTGCATAGTACGGATTAGTAAGGATAGCACCATCTGGCAAAAGAGGCACAGGTTGTAGGAGTGGGTTCAGATAAGGGTGTAAATTCATGATCTTTTTCATTCTATAACTGGACCCATAAAATGCTCATCTTTATATCAGTATTATAGTAATTTTGACATGGAATTTCAGAGTAAATACATTAGTCTCAGTAGATTTAAGGGATCTATTTAATTATGTATACAGTACGTTATGTAAAATCTGGTGCAACAAATTCATTGGCTTATGTGAAAGTCAATTAAAACTGATATAAAATGTTAAATTCAGAGAGACATATTTAGAATTCATGTTAACATCTTGTAAAAAAGACATCAATTTTGTATGGGGCTTCAAATAAGGCCTCTAACTCATTTTTGTGTCTGCTGTTATTATTTATTTAGTGTGTTTACATTTTATAATAATATATAAGAACATCTTCATACTCAGTTTGATTTTTGGCATTTTGGGGGTCAGTGTGATGTATAGATGTTACATATAACGTCTCATAAACCAACAACAAAAAATTAAAATGATTTTTTAGAAGTATGATTTTCCAGGCAGAACCAATCTGGATAAACAACTTTCTCCGTTTTCACAAAACAAAGCGATTATTCCTTTAAAAACAACTTGCTCACATTCCATAATGTTTTTCTTGGAATTGTTTGTACAATGGAAAGTCATCATACCAACACAAAAAGGTGCTACATGGGTCTCATAAAATACTGTTTATTGAAATATATTAAAACAATGCATAAAATTAGTCAAAAAAGTAAGGCAGAGAACCAAAATGTGGGGGATAACACTAGACCACAGAATAAGTATACATAGTTGTATCTGCCTACACATCACAGCTATAGCTGGATAAGATGGAACGTGCAAAATAAAAAAGAAATGTTAAAGGAGCAAGCATGGTACTTACATCAGGTAGTGTTTTAGCAGTCAAATGACAGGTCTGGTGTTAGTCCCCAGCTGGTGTTAGTAAAACGGAGGTACCAGGGAGGGATCTGGGGACCCTATTTCTCTCTTCTCTGATGTGCGATCACATCAGAGGAGAAAGAAATTAAATGGAAAATCAAATCAGACTTTTTTTTGCGGTCGCCGTTATACCGTTAATAACGGCGATCGTAACACAGGGGTCAGTAAAAACTTACCCGAATCATGTTCTCTGGGGTCTCAGCTACCCCAGTAGCCGAGACCCCGGAGAAATTCCGACTCTGGGGGTGCTATACCCTTATATCTCAGCGCCGTTAAAAAGCGGTGCTGTGGCATAAATACCCTTAACTGGCGCCATTAAAAGGCGTAAAGCCGGTTGTTAAGGGGTTATATGATCAATTTACAACTGGCAATCCATTTTTTTACCCCCTTCATTCCAGGCCACTTGTGCTAGATCACTTTTAGGTTCTCATAGAGAAAGATTTGGTGGAGCTAAAAAAACGAACCATGGAAACCGCAAGATGTAACTCCAATTTGACATTTGCTGAATGACGTGCCTTACAAGAAATCAAAGATAATCATGATCTTGTAGTCCGACAGTCCGACAAGGGCAGTACTATCGTGTTGTTTGACGCAGGAATGTACAAAAAACTTAAGTTGATAGATTTGGAAAATGAACAGGTTTATGAAGAATTGTCTTCAGAGCCTACAAATGAATTTAATCCTATTCTTAGTGATCTTTTACAGGAGGGTTTACATCTGGGAGCATTAAACAAAAAAATTGTTGATTATCTTTGCAATGATTATCCAGTTATACCAATCTACCATTCACTCCCCAAAATCCATAAAGACATATGTCCCCACTCATGAGACCCATAGTAGAAGGAATAGGACCATTAGGGGAAAGAATAGGTGCATGGGTTGATCACTATCTACAACCCCTAGTTCAGGAAACCTCTAGCTTCATAAGGGATTCTAAATATATCACTTTAATTTTTGATACCTTCAACTAGAAAAGTGAATATGCCTGGCTTTCCTGTGATGTGGTGGGTTTATAGCCCTCTATTCCTCATTCAATAGCCTTGTCTAGTCTATCATACCATTTAGACACTTATAGCACATATGACATTGAGATCAAAGATTTCTTGATTTCTGCGGTTAACGTTCTTCTTATAGGTGGGAGGAGTTTTACATTTACAATGATAATAATATTCACAGTGACCATATCATTTGGTATGGTTGCTACATCGATGACCTCCTCCTGGTGTGGGGGGTACACAGGAGGAGGCCATCGCATTTACCGACCATATCAATGATAATAATATTAATTTCAAATTTACTTTTTTCTTTTCAAAAATTTTTTATTAATTTTCTGGATCTATCACTTTATGGCGATAATACCAATCATACAGTTATCATCTCACCCTACAGAAAACCTACCGCTAGTAATTCCATATTGACTGCCAAATCCTGTCACCCATCTCACATTATCAAAAATATACCCTACGGGGAACTTATTAGGATTAAACGGAATTGCACGGATGAAAGCATTTTTTTGACTGAATCTGATAACATTTGTGAGAGATTACTGCAACGGGGTTATTCCAAATGAAATCTTAGTAAAGCTCAAAACACAGTATCCAAAATGGACCGCAAAAAACTTTTGGGCAATAAAATTAAACCAGGTGCTGTGATAAATTGTAATAAATCTGGAATCACATTTACAGCCCATTAAAGTCCACAGTATAAGGATATAGTCAATATTATAAAAAAAGATAAACTCATGTTAAACCAAGATGACAAATTGAAGGATGTATTATTAAAAAATAACATAAGATTTGCAGCGAAGAAAGCCCCTACCTTGGATTCACTTTTATCGCCCAGCCTGTTTGACAGTACTCTGCAAAAACCATACAATCGTGGAACATGGCTTAATGCCAAAGGTTTCTATAAATGCGGGGCAACCCGTTACAAAGCTTGCGATTTTGCACAAAAAACTAATCAATTTTATTCCTTACGTAACTCTTCTAAATTTTCTATACATGACTACATTAATTGTAACACCTCTAATGTAGGGTATTTGATAGAATGCACAGAATGTAAAATTCAGTATACAGGGTGTACTACCTGTCCATTAAAAGTCTGCATTAGACGTCATCTCTCGGATGTGATAAATCCTATGGCACTACCAGCATCTGCTGCATCGAAACACTTTGCCAACATCCACAAAGGTAATATAACGTATTTTAAATTTTGTGGAATCGAAAAGGTTTATAAACCGCACAGAGGCAGGGATTACAAACGTAAACTGTTAAATCAAAAGTCCTTCTGGATTTTTTATGTTAGATACATGTATCCCACATGGCCTCAATGGTAGACAGGATTTAATCAAACAATATTGAAAGTCTATATTTATTTCATTCTGTCTCATTCGTCATTTTATTGGTCCTATGTGAAACCCCTTGAATCTAATATCATTTAATTCTATATATATGTATTTGTTTAATTCTGTCACTTCTGTTTTGTAATCAATATTGCACACTTCCTTTTTCTTTTTGTTTCTAATTAGCATATGTTAATTATTTTAATTATGTAACCAATCATTCATCTTGGACACACTATATAGCTGTGTCTTCTTTCCTATTAGGTCACATCATGACTAAGACTTAGGTCGAAACACGTCGATCTTTCCTAACAATATGTGTTACTTATGTTAATAGCTTTTCCAAAAAAGTTATTTTTTAGCCACTTCCGTCCATCACTGGATCATTTCTTCCTGTCTTCTATTCATCGTGGGTGCTCACCTCGATCCGTGCGGAGCGTTGGTCGGCACCGGGGAGAATGCACACACATGCTGGTAAGCTGACTTTCCAACATTTTTCGATTCTGGCTTATGTTTCAGGTGGATCCAGAATGGAGGACATAATTACAAATCATCCCTAAATTACATTGAGTAACTACTCAGTTACAAGTCATTGCAATGTGTTGGTTCAAAGTTATTTTAGAAGTAAATAAATAGTATAAAGTAATAAACTCTCCTGCCTAAAAAAATCCCATAAAGGGCTAAACGCTGAGTGGGAAATGCTTATTCTGTCCATTACTTCCCAAGACGAAAACTTTCATCAATCCTAGTGATGGAAAAGTATATGAGTTACAACAATTTACAAAAGTCTTAAGTGTTGAAGTTGTGAATGTGGCCTGATTTATTACATTTGCACCTGTTTTCTTTTCTAGTTTTGGGTGTATTTCAACTGTTTTTCATTTGTGTCTAATTTTTCTTTTAATTTGTGTCTTTCTTGAAATTTATTTTATATGTGTTTGCCTGTTTTTCTGTGGGCAGAGTTTGGGGTCTCTAAATGTTTTCAGCTGATTCATCAATTGCAACTTTTTAGAAAGTCTCAAAATTTGGTGGAAATATAGTCAAGTTCCCCCTTGACTATAGTTATTTGTGTGCAATTTTTGTGTCATTTTGAGAAATGTGTCTTTTTGCGCTAAAAGTCACAAAGCGGGTCAAAGATAAAAAATTAAGACCATTTTTGACATTGTGCAAAATTCATGAACTGTGTGTGCCATTTTGAGGAATTCTGCGCAAAAATTGCAACATGTACCACAAGACAAAACAGAAAAGTGACTGCAAAATAAACTGCAAATAATGAATCGGAGACTAAGTCCATTGACAATGTGGTGCTTTTAACTGTGCACTAAGTATGAAGATGTCTACTGGTTAGGAGGAACCATGTGTTAAAACTTTTGATAACTTGATGTAAATGACTAGAAACACCCCAATTGGTTGGAAGGGTGGATGTTGTACCAAAGCTTTAAAAGCATCTGAACAGTGTTCCTAGGTGCCATTGCCCTGAGACCCCTTGAGAAAGCCAATGTCTGGCAAAACATGTTGGGGGATAGTATCAATAGAGCGTGACTGCTACTTTTCAGATAGCTGAACATTCAGCTCTTAATAGAAAATTAAATCAGACCAAGACTTAACAGAATGACGCAATTGTGAACAAGTACAAGCTGTTTTGACTGCATTAAATACAAACCAATGAATACAGTAACACACTGTGTGAGCTAAGATATATGTAAACATTGAATAAGTGAAATTCAAGCTGAATTCAAGCTATATAGAATATACATGTAAAATAATGGTACTTCGTGTGTGCCCACCGGCCATAACAAGGCAACCTTTTTCTGATAGGGCCTTAAACTTAATATTTATCAAACATTCTTCTCCCAGGCCTGTTCACATTTAATTCATTCTGTTAAAAAGTGCTGATCAGTCTTTGCTTTTTGTAGTGTAGTTTGGAGGTGGTGAGTGCCTCGACATTTGACTGAGAACGCCTACCATCAACCTAAGGATGTTTTTAATTAATGCTGATCTTACTTGCCCTTTACATTTTTAGGCTTTTTGGACAAGAGAGGTATATTTGCTGTGTATTAGGTTTAAGGATCCCATCAGATAAAGGTTGCCTTGTCATGGCTTGTGTTTACACATGAATTGGCCAATTTATGCTTTATGCTTTAAGATTCTTCATCTTCAAAGTGTATTCTATATACTGTAGCACTCCACTGCCTCTAATACTGTAGCTTCCTAAGTCTTAAAGTCCCAAAACTATAGTATTAGTATATATTATTAATGGGAATTTTTTTTTAATAACCTTTTTATATATAAATAAGCCATTTTATATATTCAAGTACGTTACCAAATTGAATGGCAATTACGGTACATATTACTAAACAATCAATTATATAGAAGGACAGTAAACTTGTTAACTTGTTTTGAGTCTTGTCTAGTAAAATAAAGAATTATGTAAATATTTAAATAGTGAAATAATTAGGCAATCTGCTGCACTTGTGGTAATGTGAACAAATATTCTGTGAAGTAATAAGGACCCATGTGTACATAGCATCCCTAGACAGAAGTAATTTCTCTTATAGGTTTTTTGGAGATTATATTGCCCTGAGCGCTTCCTTAAAGGTGCTGTCACCTTTCAAAGATTATCACTCCAAAGGCTCAGGGAAGCAAAAAACTCCTAAACAAATATACTGAGTTGTTACCCTTCTGAGCGGGTAAAGTGTAATACAACCTCTAATGCTGAGGCGCTAAACAGAAAGATCAAGCATTAAGTTAAAAAATACATATATTCATAGAAACATAGACTTCTAATGCCTCTGTTAGCTAGCTCCAGTATACAATGTACTGAAATTCACATTAAAGAATTAAATTAAATAAGAATAAGATAATAATAATAATAATAATAATGATGATTAATGAATCCCACAAAAAAAAAGACAGGACTTACACAACAAGGGTAAAGTGGGGGGAGAGATGCAGGTTCCAGAAGATATAAAAAGAAGCAGGAGAAACCTTAACTATTTCTCTGAGCTCAGTAATAATCCCAAGGGGCCCAGACAGAGTCAAAACCATCCACTCTTGCTCCCATCAAAGCCGTCATATACACCATCCTGCGAATGTCAGCTATTTTATTCAATAAGTGCTGCTGAGATGGAGGGGAAGAATGCTTCCAGTTAAGGGCAATCAGGGACCTAGATGCCATAAGAATATGTAGTAACAGACTGGCTGAATTTTTCCCCATCCTTTTAGGGGAAACATTAAGCAAATAGATAACCAGGTCAAGCCCCCCCTCCACATAAAGAACCCTATGTTAGGGTCTGCGGAACGCACCAAATATATGTTGTGGAGAGGTGCGTTCGCAGCCCGGGGTCCACCGTGCAGGCGGAGCCTGCTGCTAGTAAAATGGCGCAAGAAGCGAACTCTGTTATCCTGCAGAGTCGCCAAAATAAACGCCGTAACGCGCTGTGGCAATATGTGCGAACTCTGTTAATCCACAGAGCCGCTAGAAGGAGTGCCGCAGCGCTATATGGCGATGTGTGCGAACTCACTAAACACAACTGAGTCGCAAAATAAACACGCTAGGGCGCTGTCTAGCGTTGAAAGCGAACCCTGTTATGTCACAGAGCCGCTGAGACAAACTTCTGTGTCCTGTCAGGCACTCAGGTACACAGTTAAGTGCTAAGTAGTGTTGAGCGATACTGCTCGATATCTAAAAATATCGGATCGGAATGGTATCGCCGATATCACTAAATATCGGCGATATCCGATTCCAATACCGGAAGTCCCATGTAAGTCTATGGGAACAAAATATTGCAACTAAAAAAAACCTTTATTTCCTTGTAAACACTAAATATACACACATAGAATACATATATATATATATGTCATTGTGACATATATATATACATATATGTATAGTTTATACACTTCTACATAGTAAAATATCCTCTGATTCAATTGCCGGGAAAAGCCGGCTTCTGTGAAAAGATAACAAGCCGCAAAAAATCAGTGCAATGTCAACAAATGAAGCAAAAAATTACTTGTCATTGAATTTGTGACACATATATATATTTATATTTATAGTTCATAAACTTCTACATAGTATAATAGCCGCTAATTCAATTGACGGCTTTTGTGAAAAGACAGAAGCACCCGACATGAAATGACACTTGGTGTACATAGGGTTAACCATGTCTTTTCATGTCGTTTGCAATCTGATTTGCACAAACAATTACATCAGTCTATGTGTGCAAAATTTCACACCTGTAGGGGTTAATTAAAGGTGTAAATTTGTTGTAAAAAAAAACTGACTTTTTTGCTACGAATTTACACCTTTAATTAACCCCTACAGGTGTGAAATTTTGCACACATAGACTGATGTAATTGTTTGTGCAAATCAGATAGCAAAGGACATGAAAAGACATGGTTAACACTATGTACACCAAGTGTCATTTCATGTCGGGTTCTGCATTTTCACAAAAGCCGTCAATTGAATTAGCGGCTATTATACTATGTAGAAGTTTATGAACTATAAATATAAATATATATATGTGTCACAAATTCAATGACAAGTAATTTTTTGCTTCATTTGTTGACATTGCACTGATTTTTTGCGGCTTGTTATCTTTGATATTTTCAGTGTGTCAGTTACAATATCCTTTTGATACTAGTGATACAATCATAATGATATTTATCTACTACTTTGTATAATGATTTATTACACTAGTGGTATGTGTTTTTCGTGCTATTATCTAATCCTCTCTGTGTTATGCACAGGTTTTCTGATTAACATCATGGATTTTCGGGCCAGAGAACAAGTCTGGCTTAATCAGATGGACAAGGTTTTTGGGAGCAATGAGGGCGATACACAGCAGCTTGTAGACTCTAATTGGGAGACCAAATGTTCCACCATTAAATCTATGTTAGATAAACGAACCAGATATTGGTGGAATAGAATGTTTCTTCAAAAATATATGACTAATAGAATGATCCCTAGAGGACTGAGAGTTAGAGTGATCCCTTCGTTCCCGATTGATGACCCTCTTTTTATTAACAAATGGGAGGAGGCCTGTAATGATTGCTCTATTATTTTAATACAGCTCTTGATAGATCTCAACACTTCCAAAATCAGTGAACTGGACAGTCTTATTGATGTGGCACAATCAGAGTTGAGGTCGAGCTGTCCATCGGAGATAATCCAGCAATTCGAAGTGGATTTGGATAAATTCATGGACGGTATGGTGAAAAAAATCCAGAATACTCAAATGATTAAATATAATAGGGATTTAAGGGACTACCAGTCCAAAAGAGTTTATTTGTGGAGGAACACCAAAAATAATACTAATCTACATAAAAGTCCATCTGATATCTCCATATCCTCTATGAGTGGACGCTCTGACCTATCCTCCACGTCTGGTATTAACTCAACATCTATGGAAAGCGTGAGACTCCGTGACCACTCATATCATCCTTACAAAAGAAATACGGCAACTCCCATGGTCAAAAGAGACAATAAGGTGATTAATCTTAGTAACTATGTATTGACGAATACAGATCTTTGTCTCCTTAGCAAAGGTCTCTCCTTCTCACCTACATCCAACTTTGATCTATTTACCACTATCAAGGATTTATACATCTTTGCGAGGTCCTTGCTATTTAAGAGATATTTTCACTCTAAAACTAATGATCTTCTCTCTTTGTTCCCTACAGAGGAGGAACAGGAGGCTCTGAGGATCCTTGAGGATTTGGCAATTGAACATACTAATGATGGAGGTAAGATTCCTCCATCTATTCGTCCACGCTCCAGTAAGTTCCCTCCATTGTCATCTTGCGCCAATGTTGATTTGTTTGTCCAGGTGGTGATGGAAGATCTCTATAAGAACCCTAAATTTAGTGTCAATGATAATCTAACTAAAGAGGAGAGAAATAGGTTGAGACATCTCCAGGAACTGCCAAATATTATACTAAAGCCAGCGGACAAGGGAGGTAATGTCGTCCTGTGGCCCATTGAGCTATATGAGAGGGAGGCATTTCGCCAGTTAAACAACACCACATGTTATAGGAGACTTACCTATAACCCCCTCTCTGCATATTCCTCCCAATTGGATGATATCCTTAAACGGGCAGTACGGGACGACATTATCTCCAAGGAATTATCTGTTGCCTTGCGGGTTATTGAACCAACTGTTTCAACCTTATACCTCCTCCCAAAAATTCATAAGAGTATTTCATCGCCACCTGGGAGACCGATTATTTCTGGCAGAGGGAACTTCCTGGAGCATGTCAACAAGTGGATTGACTACCATCTCCAACCTCTGGTCTCGGGCCTCCCCTCCTTTCTTAGAGACACGGGTGATTTGTTGCGCAGGGTCGACGGTTTGTGTTTGGAGAGTGGAACTCTACTGGTTTCAGCAGATGTTGAGTCCCTCTACACCAATATTAGACACAAAGATGGTTTAACCGCAGTACGACATTTTCTTAATGCCTCATCTTTGACTCAGGGTGTGAGGGACCTTCTGCTGGAACTACTAGAGTTCACTCTGACACACAATTTTTTTGTGTTTAAGGGGGCCTTCTACCTGCAGCTCCAGGGGACTGCCATGGGGGCGGCCTTTGCGCCGGCCTATGCCGGTCTCTTTCTGGGGCTGTGGGAGAAGGACCTCTTCTTGTCGGATGAACAGGGGTTAATGGACCGTGTCCCCTTTTGGACACGGTACATTGACGACATCTTCTTCATCTGGCAAGGCACACCCGTCGACCTTGAGCAACTTATCTCTACCCTCAATAGCAACGACCGTAACATTTATCTTACCTTTCAACATAGTGATGAATCGTTGAATTTCTTGGATGTTACCATCAGAAGGGATTCTGAGGGTATCCTTCAAACGGATATCTTCAGAAAAGAGACTGCTACAAATACACTTTTGCATGCCTCTTCTGGGCATCCGTCCCACATGATTAGATCAGTGCCTGTGGGGCAGTTCCTGCGCCTTCGCCGTGTCTGCTCGTCGGATGCGGATTTTGAGCGCAGGGCGGAGGAACTAAAATTACGATTTCTGGCTCGTGGATACAGCCATCGGATGCTTAAGAGGGCCTATCACCGGGCCAAATATACATCTCGTCAAAGCCTGTTATATGATATGACATCTAGATCTAAATTGGGTAATCAACAGACGATTAGATTTGTAACTACCTTTAGCTCTCAGTCCAATAGGGTTCGTTCTGTTCTTCAGAAGGCATGGCCAATATTAAGGGTCGATCCGATTATTAATAGTCTTATTCCAGCTCAGCCCTCTATGTCCTTCAGACGGGCGAGAAATTTGAGGGACCATTTGGTCTCCAGCCATTATGTTGGGAGGGAGACTCGCACGTTTTTGGATGAATTTCGATGTAGGGTTGGTTGTAGTCCTTGTGGCAGATGTGTCGCCTGTCCCAATCTGGACCGATGTGATTCCTTTTCGAATTCAGATGGCACGAGGACATATAAGATTAGACGACACATTACCTGTACGACAAGATATGTCGTGTATTATGCCACGTGCCCTTGTGGCCTTATCTATGTTGGGTTAACTACTCGACAACTCAAGGTCCGCATCAGGGAACACGTCCTTGGGATACAGGCGGCACTCTGCCATGATGATGAAACCACCCTAAAAACCATCCCACGACACTTTAAAGAATTCCATAATTGTGACAGTTCTTGTCTGAGAGTGCGTGGTATTGATGCCCTCACAATTAACATTAGAGGGGGAGGTTTATCCAAGCGTCTGGGTAGGCTGGAGACTAAATGGATATGGCTCCTCAAAACGGTGCAGCCCCTTGGCCTTAATGAATGCCTGTCATTTGCTCCGTTTCTTTAGGTCTCTTTCTGCTGTGTATTCATGCGTGCACCCTTTCCGCATTATCTTTGTTTTTATATGGTTTTAATTACAATTTTTTTGCATTTTAGTAATCCTGAATTGCCTTCATTGCCAGGATGAGTGACCATATTGGATGAAGTATGTTCCTTTGCCCGAAGCGATCTCTACATCATTACCATTTACATCTTTATGATACTTTGGTTGATATGTACATTTCTATGTGGCTATATGTGGGTTCTTCCATAATTATTGCGAATGTGCTCCATGTCATTATATTATATGTGATCTCTGTATATGTGTTTATTACGTACATGTTTGCACCGCTGTTATTATTTTTTATTCTTTATTTTTTTGAATTGTTTATTTGTATATTATCTTGTTTTGATTAATAGCATTTATTTATATTACTATGGCTGCAACTGTGCTGTTATTGATTATGTATGCTATTTTTCATTATGTCTTTGGTGCTTTCTATTTAGTTTGTTGCGGTCCAATCTTGTACTTAATGAAGGATATGCCTCTCAATTTGTTAGCTTTACATATATACATGTTAAATCCTGTTGTTGAACATGGCTTGTATATTTTTGTACTTTTGCCCACTAATGATATGGCCACAATATAGATTTTTGTATACCTTGTTGCCACTTCCGCCCTCTCCTCCACATCCGCCCACCTCTGACGTTTGATCACATGGGGCCCCATGTGGATGCTCGTCAGCGGTGAGGTTGCTTTGTGGTGGGAGGAGCAATCTGGCTAGTGCTTGTATCGCATCACTTCCGGCTATGTAACTATTTATACTGCCTTGGTCTTTAACCTGGCGTGCCCCTGAGGAAGGAACTTCCGAAACGCGCGTTGGGGTGGGCGGGAGACGCTGCAAACACCCGTATGTACTGCCATCGTTTACCTAGGCGCTGATATGAGATGCATTGTCATATTATCAGCATAGTGTGTATTATGTTGTGGGCAGTTCAAACGCTGTGGTATATACATCTGTACATGCTATTAAACATGCTTATGCCTGCATTCATATATGCCTGCTATTCATACTATGCGTGATCTCTCCGGATGTTGCCGCTGTTCTCCACTGCCTGGGCTCATGCGGATCATTTGTGTCACGTTTTAGCCTTCTTGTTATCCCCCTTACCTTGTCCCATTTTGATATGTATTAAATAAAGTAATTTTTTGCTTCATTTGTTGACATTGCACTGATTTTTTGCGGCTTGTTATCTTTGATATTTTCAGTGTGTCAGTTACAATATCCTTTTGATACTAGTGATACAATCATAATGATATTTATCTACTACTTTGTATAATGATTTATTACACTAGTGGTATGTGTTTTCGTGCTATTATATATATATATATATATATATATATATATATATGAGGTGTAAAATTGTTTAAAAAAAATGCGTGGGCTCCCGCCCTATTTTCGCAACCAGACAGACAAAGCCAGCGAATGGGGGCAGATAATAATAGCCCAGAGAGGGACCATTATTTTTGGCCCCCCCTGGCTACTAACATCTGCCCCCAGACACCCCAGAAAAGACAAATCTATAATTAGATTCACCCTTTCTGGCACTTTGCCTGTCTATTCCCATTGCCCTGTAGCGGTGGCGAATGGGTTAATATGGGGTTAAAGCCACATTGCAATTGAAAGGTGACCTTAAGCCAGGTTAATAATTGAGAGCTGTCAATTAGACAACTGTTGTGAATGGGTTTGAGATGAGTTCTGAGCAGAGGCTCCCTCTGGTGGTTACAAGCGGTACTAGTGAGGATTGGGAATCAGGTGTTACTGATTGGTCTTATTTAAGGGAATCATTTTCCCATCAGGGTTGCCGGTGATCAATTGTTCTGGTCTGAATCCTTCTTTCCAGTTTCCCTTGTAGCCTGCTGTGTCGTGTCTGCATCTCCTGCTATCAGATAAGACAATTTCTTATTTTGTGTTTTTGCTATATTTTTGCATTTTGTCCTGCACTTCTGTGGGGGCCTTCTGGGTCCCCTCCGGGGGCATTTGCCCTCTCAGTTTAGTCCAGCCACTGTGTTTTGTACTTTTGCTTTTTGCAGTTTTTTCAGTGGCTGCTGTTTTTGTTACACCAGAGAACTAATTTAGGTGGTAGAGGTCGTGTGATCTCAGGTGTTTTTGAAATTAGTAGAGTTGGTGCCTTTCGGGGTTTTCTGGGATTGCAGTGGGTACCCTTCCTATCCTTTTCTGTTTAGTTAGTTTGGGCCCCAGCGTTTGCTCATACTGTTTTCTTTCTGTGTCAGTATTTCCTCTTGTCTAACCGCCATTACATGTTTGGGGGCTTTCTATTATCTTTGGGGTTCTGCTCCGGGGCAGATAGCTTTCCTATTTCTATCTTTAGGTGTAGTTAGTTTCTCAGGCTGTGACGAGGCGTCTAGGACCATCGTAGGAACGCTCCACGGCTGCCTCTAGTTGCGGTGGTTAGTCAGGGTACTGCAATCTCATAGATTCCAACTGCTCTGGTGTATTTCCTTTTTTACCTGCACTCCTCAGCTACCGTAACATAACAGACAACTATCAATTATTAATCCTATTGCATGAAATAAAAATAAAACACACACACTTTAATTAAAAATCATTTTAATGAAATAAAGACACATGTTTTTGACCATCTTTTATTTGACTGCAAAAACCATTTCCTGTAATAAAAATAAAATAAAAAAGCAAAATTATTCTTACCTATCCCATGCACAGTCAGGTCCCACGGTGTAATCCTTCAGAAAGGGTTAATGTTTACTGCAGGGACCGCAGCTAATGCTGCAGCCTCACAGTAAACCCCCAAATGAATGAGTTCCTCTCCTGGCTGACAGGAGAGGAAGTGGAAAGCTTAATTGATTGCTTTCCACTTTCACTTCAGGTCAGCCAGGGACACAATCAGTGACGTCAGAGGGAACTGATTAACAAAAATAGGGGATCCCCTCGAAAAAAATTGGCGTGGGGTCCCCCCTATTTTTGTTAACCAGCCAGATGAAGCAGACCGCTGAGGCCTGGTTTTTCAGGCTGGTAAGGATCCAATATCCATGGACCTTGCAAGCCTGATAATACCAGGCTACAGCAGCCCCACATTTGGCGCATCAAAAGATGTGCCAATTGTGGCACTTTACCCGGCTCTTCCCACTGCCCTGTAGCGGTGGCAAGTGGGGTAGTAAGGGGTTAATGTCACCGTTGATTGCACGGTGACAATAAGCCCGGTTAATAATGGAGATGTGTCAATAAGACACCGATCCATTATTAATCCCAAAGTTATTAAATGTATAAAAAAAAGACAAAGCAAGAAAAAAGTCTTTTAATGAAATAAAAGAGACAACACAGTTTTCATTTCTTTTATTATACTCTCATTCCTGCGATGCCATCGATCTCCTGTAAAAAAAGAAAAAAAACAAACCAACAGTATACCACCTGTCCGACGCAGTCCATAGTAACGACAGTCCCACGACGATCCAGCTCTGCTACATCGCAATGACAGGCAGAGCCTGACATCTCGACGCAGCACAGCTGATTACCTGCTTCCCCGGCGGTGACGTCATCGGACTGACTGCTTTACGGCCGGGATTACCCAGCAGTCACTGCAGTTATCGCGAGAAACTGCATGTGACCGCCGGGGAAAGATGATGGCGGCCATGAAGCAGTCCAGCCCGTGACCGCCGGAGATCTTCTGCCAGGTAAGTGCCGCTGACTCCTGACAGACCCGACCGACGGACACTGACAGTGACAGTGACAATCCCGATTCCGGTATCCGATAAGACGAAAATATCGGAACTAAGTATCGAAAGGCCGATAGAGCTAATATCGGCCGATACCCGATACTTGCGGTATCGTATCGCTCAACACTAGTGCTAAGCGAACATAGAACGTGATCATGCGCTAATGTCCTCGCGGGAGTCACCCGCAATCTATGGCGTCTGAACGCCAGGCCCTGAATACGGCAATCAAACTCCTCACCGGTTATGCCGGTAATCTAGGGCATCTAGGACACCGACCCTGACCAGCTAGCATACCAAACTCCTCACCGATTAAGTCGGTATTCTAGGGGCTTATTTCAGCCGGGGCCCTAACCACACACACGCATGACCACACTGGCGCATAGCATATAAAGATTGATATTAGCGCATGGCGGCCCAGCCATGCTACCCTTTTATAGCAACAGCTACAGGACCTTTCAGAAACAAAGGACCAATGGAACTTGTTCCAGAACACCAGTAGTCACAGGACCTTCCTGGCGGACCAATAGGAGCCGCTGCAATACCCGAGCATGTGACCCCTGATCTCCAATGAGAGATCTCACTCTGGGCATGCTCAGAAGGAGAAAACAAGGACTTTGTCCTAAAGACGTCTGCTCGCCGCTAACCAGTACTGGCCACAATAGCAGAGCCTGGTGGAACAGCAGTAATCCTCTGCACACTGTTAGACTGGGCGAGACGCTGGGACCGACGTCTAAGTTGAGCAGGCTCCACTGCGGACGGAGACGAATGGGGGACCGCAGCGGGACTGGTTCGAGACTCCCCCTGTGCAGAAGCGAGAACTCAAACCCTAACACCCTGTTTATTAAGACGCTCACTTCATCCCAAAAACCTGTAATCTCGGGACAAGATCAAAAAATGTGGTATTCGGTGCCCAACTCAGACCCACATTGCCAGCACAGGTTTGAGAGTTGAGGGTTCAATCTGTGGAGGAAATCAGGGGTATGATACCAGAACATCAATATTTTATACTGGTTTTCCTTATAAAGGGTGCAAATGGAGGACTTGGACGCTTTTTCCCATATGGTCTGAAAACACTGGGGTGATAAACTTCTCCCCAGGATAGATTCCCATCTACTCATGTAAGGGTGTTTAAGCTGTTGGCCCTCCTGAGGACAATTTAGAATCCGGTATATATCTGAAATTATCCTTTGGTTGATGAGCCCCTTTTGCAAATCCTCTCAAAATCAGTGAAGAGGCAAAATGCCTGATTTACAAGTACTGGAAGAACTCTTTGTTAGGAATGGCAAATTTAGACTTGAAGGTATCAAACAAAAGAAGCTCCAGTGTGTCCCCATTTACCCGATCCGCAAACCTGAATAATCCTGCAGAGATCCACGAATGGATCATTGCAGAGTTCAGACTATTCGGTAACAGTGTAAATGCAGATATAGAAATATGCTAATTAGGCACTTCCAAATCAATAATAAATCCAAAAAAGCAAGGAAGCATAATATGCCATAAAAGGTTAATTTTTATTGTAGACAAAAATATCAGCAAAAATGCATAAAGATTAAAAAGTAGGGACAATAATACAAATATAACCGCTAACAAATCAGGATATAGCACTTGCTTATTTTGAGAGATATTTATTTATATATCTCTTTTTTATAAAAAGAGTTAATAATCTAATCTCCATAGCTATATGTGCAATATACTATTAGTATTTATTATATCCTGATTTGTTAGCGGTTATATTTGTATTATTGTCCCTACTTTTTAATCTTTATGCATTTTTGCTGATATTTTTGTCTACAAAAAAAATTAACCTTTTATGGCATATTATGCTTCCTTGCTTTTTTGGATTTATTCGGTAACAGTGGTTGATTTATGAAAGAGATCATTAGGGGAAGTCAGGGTATACTTTTTCATACATGTAATCCTGACCTCCCTCGTGAACTGCATAGGACCCAACAAAGAAACTGTTATTTTAGAGCAGGGGTGGGGAACCTCTTGCAGGTCCCGGGAGTCCCCAATGCTCGGGCGGCAGCCATATCCTGTCGGCTGCCGGCCCTTTAATCCCCAAGTACACGGCACATAGCGTTCATTATAGACCGCTGCCTGCCCTGCACATCAATGATGATGTCGTCTGGGTGGGCAGGGTTAGCGCCGGGGTGGGAGGAGTTAGCACCCAATTCTCTCCCGTCCTCCTGTCCCGGAAAAGAAGTTGCTGGCCAGAGAATCCTGAGCGATCGCTGTGCCAGCAGCTCTGTGCCTCCCCAGCGAGATCTGTGCCTCCCCAGGGAGCTCTGTCCTTTTCTACCGGTAATCGGTGCCCCTCCGCTATATTCCCCCACTGTGATCTATGTGCCCCCCAGCTATGCAGCTATGTGCCCCCCCATGATCTCTGTGCCCCCAGCTATGTTTCCCCATGTGATCTGTTCCCACAGCTATATGCCCCTGTGATCTGTGCCCTCCAGCTACGTGCCCCCTGTCATCTATGTGCCCCCCAGCTGTTTCCCCATGTGATATCTATGCCCCCTGTGATCTGTGCCCCCTGTGATCTCTGTGCCCCATCTATGTGCCCCCTTGTGATTTTTTTTCCCTATGATCTGTGCCCCCTAGCTATATGCACCCCTGTGATCTCTGTGCCACCCAGCTATGTGCACCCCTGTGATATCTGTGGCTCTCAGCTTTGTGCCCACTGTAATTTATGTGCCCCCCTGTTATCCCTGTGCCCCTCTGCTATCCCTGTGCCCGCCTGCTATGTACCCCTGTGATATTTGTACTCCCATGTAATCTCTGTGCCCCTTGTGATCTCTGTCCCCTCTAGCTATGTGCCCCTCCATGTTCTCTGTGCCCCACCCATGTGATCTTCGCGTCACCCCTCTGTGATCTGTGTCCCCCCGGTGATCTATGAGCCCCCCATGCCGGTGATGCTTGTCTCCCAGTGCTGTATATCCCCCCACAACTGTATGTGCCCCCAAGTGATGTCTATATTCCCCAGTGCTGCATTTACCCCAAAAGTGTTGTATATCCCCCGAGTACTGTATATCTCTCCAACTGTGATATATATATATAGCCCCCAGTGTTGTATATAGCCAGCAGTGATGTATGTGACCCCCCAAGTAATGTATATTCCCCCCAGGGACAGATATACCCCAGTGCTGTCTGTGTTTCCTAGTGATGTATATAGCCCCTCAGTGATGTTTATTTCTCCCAGCCTCCCCACTGATGAATATGTCCCAGCATCTCCTGTGATGTCTATGCCCCCCAGCCCCTCCTGTAATTTATATGACCCCAGAGTCTCCTGTGATGCATATTCAGCAGTCTCAATGTTTCCTATGTTATTTATGTACAACAGTCCCAACGTCTCCTACGTGATGTATAAACAGCAGTCCCAGCATCTCATGTGTGATGTATATACAGCAGTCCCAGCGTCTCCTGTGTGATGTATATACAGCAGTCCCAGCGTCTCCTGTGTGATGTATAGACAGCAGTCCCAGCGTCTCCTCTGTGATGTATATACAGCAGTCTCTGCGTCTCCTGTGTGATGTATGTACAGCAGTCCCTATGTCTCCTATGTGATGTATATACAGCTGTCTCAGCGTCCTCTATGTGATATAGATACAGCAGTCTCAGTGTCTCCTATGTGATGCATAAACAGCAGTCCCAGCATCTCCTATGTGGTGTATATACAGCTGTCTCAGCATCTCCTATGTGATATATATATACAGTAGTCCCAGCATCTCCTATGTGATATATATATATATACAGTAGTCCCAGCATCTCCTATGTGATGTATATGATTTACAAAACTTGTTATGACAAAAAGTTGACTGCTCTCCTTGCCGACACAAACCTGGAAAAGCTGCTGTGAGAAGCAACATGATCAGTATCACCTAAATGACAGCTGCACCAAACAGAAGCAGCTCCAGCCGTCACATTAAGGGTGAGTTACCGTAATTAATTCTTTGACTAAATACAGTACAGACCAAAAGTTTGGACACACCTTCTCATGTAAAGATTTTTCTGTATTTTCATGACTATGAAAATTGTAAATTCACACTGAAGGCATCAAAACTATGAATTAACACATGTGGAATTATATACTTAACAAAAAAGTGTGTAACAACTGAAATTATGTCTTATATTCTAGGGTCTTCAAAGTAGCCACCTTTTGCTTTGATGACTGCTTTGCACACTCTTGGCATTCTCTTGATGAGCTTCAAGAGGTAGTCACCAGAAATGGTTTTCACTTCACAGGTGTGCCCTGTCAGGTTTAATAAGTGGGATTCCTGGCCTTAGAAATGGGGTTGGGACCATCAGTTGTGTTGTGCAGAAGTCTGGAGGATACACAGCTGATAGGCCTACTGAATAGACTGTTAGAATTTGTATTAATGCAAGAAAAAAGCAGCTAAGTAAAGAAAAACGAGTGGCCATCATTACTTTAAGAAATGAAGGTCATCCAGTCCGAAAAATTGGGAAAACTTTGAAAGTGTCCCCAAGTGCAGTTGCAAAAACCATCAAGCGCTACAAAGAAACTGGCTCACATGAGGACCGCCCTAGGAAAGGAAGACCAAGAGTCCTCTCTGCCTCTGAGGATAAGTTTATCCGAGTCACCAGCCTCAGAAATCTCAGGTTTACAGCAGCTCAGATTAGAGACCAGGTCAATGCCACACAGAGTTCTAGCAGCAGACACATCTCTACAACTGTTAAGAGGAGACTTTGTGCAGCAGGCCTTCATGATAAAATAGCTGCTAGGAAACCATTGCTAAGGACAGGCACCAAGCAGAAGAGACTTGTTTGGGCTAAAGAACACAAGGAATGGACATTAAACCAGTGGAAATCTGTGCTTTGGTCTGATGAGTCCAAATTTGAGATCTTTGGTTCCAACCACAGTGTCTTTGTGCGACGCAGAAAAGGTGAACGGATGGACTCTACATGCCTGGTTTCCACCGTGAAGCATGGAGGAGGAGGTGTGATGGTGTGGGGGTGCTTTGCTGGTGACACTGTTGTGGATTTATTCAAAATTGAAGGCATAGTGAACCAACATGGCTACCACCGCATCTTGCAGCGGCATGCTATTCCATCTGGTTTGCGTTTAGTTGGACCATCATTTATTTTTCAACAGGACAATGAGCCCAAAAACACCTGCAGGCTGTGTGAGGGCTATTTGACCAAGAAGAAGAGTGATGGGGTGCTACGCCAGATGACCTGGCCTCGACAATCACCAGACCTGAACCCAATCGAGATTTTTTGGGGTGAGCTGGACCACATAGTGAAGGTAAAAGTGCCAACAAGTGCTAAGCATCTCTGGGAACTCCTTCAAGACTGTTGGAAGACCATTTCCAGTGACTACCTCTTGAAGCTCATCAAGAGAATGCTAAGAGTGCGCAAAGCAGTCATCAAAGCAAAAGGTTGCTACTTTGAAGAACCTAGAATATAAGACATAATTTCAGTTGTTTCACACTTTTTTGTTAAGTATATAATTCCCCATGTGTTAATTCATAGTTTTGATGCCTTCAGTGTGAATGTACAATTTTCATAGGCATGAAAATACACAAAAATCTTTAAATGAGAAGGTGTGTCCAAACTTTTGGTCTGTACTGTATACCGAGGTAATTTTCAAGGTGACCATTTTCGTGTGGCCCCCGAATGATGGTAAAAATTTCCAAATAGCCCCGGCTGGAAAAAAGTTCCCACCCCTGTTTTAGAGGTTGTAGTTGACCACAATAACAAGTTCGGATGAATAGGAGCCATCCATAAAATTCCTATCTCTGTTCATTTGTTGTAAGCCCACAATGAAGCCCTCGAGGGAATCCTACGTAAATGAGCTGCTCAATAATATTTAACAATATCCGGGACAGAAAGACCTCCCCTGCGACTTATTGGAGACAAGGACACACTTGGATATTCGGTGACGCTTATCATTCCAAATGAACCTCATTATTGCTGCCTGAAGAGCCTTAAGTTCACTCATGAGAACCTTAACCAGTATAGTTTCGAAGTAATAAAGCAGCTTAGGAAGGAGAGACATTTTGACTGAAGCTAAACGGCCTATTAATGAGGGCGAGAGTGGCATCCACCAATCCATCAGTCTCCTCAGCTCACCGAGAAGTGACGGGAAATTGCATGCATATAGATTGCTATAAGAGGAAGACAGGTTAACCCTTAAATACCTAATAGCTTCAAGCTACCATCTAAACTTAAAGTTTAACTTTAAATGGTCCAATACATCAGGAGGGATATTTAATGGCAGAGCTTCCGTTTTAGAGGTGTTCAGTTTATAACCCGACAGGTCCCCATACTTCTTGAGATCTTTCATAAGATTAGGTAGTGTAATATGGAGTTTAGTTAGAGTTAAAAGAACATCATCTGCAAATAAAGAGATCTTAAACACTTAGTTCCTAACCTCAACTTCTGAAATATTAGGGTTTTGTCGTATCATCTCCGCTAATGGTTCTATGCAAAAGACGTAGAGTAGAGGCGATAGAGGGCAACCCTGCCGAGTGCCATTTAAAATAATAAACGAAGAAGTGTGAAAAGGCAATTTAGTTGAGGCCGAAGGAGAGCTATACAATGCACCAATGGCTGTCATGAAGGGACCCGAAATTCCAAAGATCGGAGTTTAGTCGATAATTTGAGCAGCCTAGAGGATCCCTTCCAGTTTTTGGGGTAAGAACTAAATAAGAGTGTGACAATGTATCTGGAATGGGAGAGCCCTCAAAGAAGGAGTTAAATAACTTAACCATATGAGGGGAAAGCTCCTCTAGGAAAGTTTTGCATTATAAGTGCGTCAACCCATCCGGTCCAGGGGACTTGCCCAACGGAAGATCCCTCAAAATGCCCACAATCTCTTCTTAGGTTACTGGTTGACCAAGAGACAACAAAGCCTTAGGGGAGGACTGGAAAGTTTAAATTTGATTGAAAATTTTTCAACTTAATATCTTTATCAGTCCTAATTAAAGGAATGGTATCCTGGAGGTTATACAATTTGCATTAGAAATCAAAAACTAAATTTGAGATTTCAGTTGGATTGTAATGTATTGTGCCGTCAGCTCCCCTAAGGGCCTGGGGGTGAGAGGACGAAGGCTTTTCCTTCAATATCCTAGCCAATATTGAGTGGGCCTTATTACCTTTTTCCAGGGAGCTAGTCTGATTGCCGTATGTGGAGTCGGGAAGGAATTTTTTTCCCCAATGTGAAGCTTACTGTTTGCAACTTGGGTTTTTTTTGCCTTCCTCTGGATCAACATGTTAGGGCAGGTTAGGATAGGATATGGGTTGAACTAGATGGACTTAAAGTCTTCCTTCAGCCTTAATAACTATGTTACTATGTAATATTTTTGTTTTGTATGAAGAAGTAGCTTTTCAACTTTACGCATAGAAAGATCTTTTAAACTATTTCTAATTCCTACTACTTTCCTCAGTACCCTCAAAGAGGGTGAAACGTCCAACTTACTTTCTTCTTTGACTAATTGAGAGGTTAGTTTTTAAATTCAAATTTAGCATTCCTTTTTTAATCTTGTACCTTCTTTAATACAACAACCTCTCATAGCGGCCTTATAGGCTTCCCACAGAACTGAGGGAGAGGAAAGTGAGCCCTCATTAAGTTGAAAGAAGTCAGTGAGGTGATCCAATTAGATCTTCTGGATAGTTGGGTCCTTAATTAGGAACTCATTCAACCTCCAATGACAAGCCCTCATATTCAGTTGAGTGGATTTGAGGTTCAATACAACCAGGACGTGATCAGACTAAGTGATTTAACCCATCTCAACCTTCTTCATCATCCTAAGGGTTACTATGTTAACAAAAAAGGAAATCAATTCTGGTATGGGTATGATGAGGGGGGGAATAAAAGGAAAAGGCCTTATCCTTAGGGTATTCAGCTCTTCTCAGGCCAACATCCGGACATGCCCCAGAGCTGCCTCTTTGATACTACGTTTATTGAGGGATGCAAGTTCCAAAATGGAGACTTTTTTACATGTTTTTGGGCATCTGCAATCTAAAATGATGCTTGAAAAAAAGAGCCTAATAAAATGGAAGAAACTTCCCATATACAGTTATATGAAAAAGTTTGGGCACCCCTATTAATCTTAAGCTTAATGTTTGATAAAAATTGGTGTTTTTGCAACAGCTATTTCAGTTTGATATATCTAATAACTATTGGACACAGTAATGTTTCTGCCTTGAAATGAGGTTTATTGTACTAACAGAAATGTGCAATCTGCATCCAAGCAAAATTTGACAGGTGCATAAGTATGGGCACCTCACCAGAAAAGTGACATTAATATTTAGTAGATCCTCTTTTTGCAAAAATCACAGCCTCTAGTCGCTTCCTGTAGCTTTTAATGAGTTCCTGGATCCTGGATGAAGGTATTTTTGACCATTCCTCTTTACAAAACAATTCCAGTTCAGTTAAGATTGATGGTCGCCGAGCATGGACAGCCCTCTTCAAATGATCCCACAGATGTTCAATGATATTCAGGTCTGGGGACTGGGATGGCCATTCCAGAACATTGTAATTGTTCCTCTGCATGAATGCCTGAGTAGATTTGGAGCAGTGTTTTGGATCATTGTCTTGCTGAAAGATCCATCCCCTGCGTAACTTCAACTTTGTCACTTTGTCACTGATTCTTGAACATTATTGTCAAGAATCTGCTGATACTAAGTGGAATCCATGCGTCCCTCAACTTTAACAAGATTCCCGGTGCCGGCATTGGCCACACAGCCCCAAAGCATGATGGAACCTCCATCAAATTTTACTGTGGGTAGCAAGTGTTTTTCTTGGAATGCTGTGTTTTTTGATGCCATGCATAACGCCTTTTTGTATGACCAAACAACTCAATCTTGGTTTCATCAGTCCACAGGACCTTCTTCCAAAAAGAAATTGGCTTCTCCAAATGTGCTTTTGCATACCTCAGCCGACTCTGTTTGTGGCGTGCTTGCAGAAAGAGGCTTCTTTCGCATCACTCTCCCATACAGCTTCTCCTTGTGCAAAGTGCGTTGTATAGTTGACCGATGCACAGTGACACCATCTGCAGCAAGTTGATGCTGCAGCTCTCTGGAGGTGGTCTGAGGATTGTCCTTGACTGATTTCACCATTCTTCTTCTCTGCGTTTCTGATGTTTTTCTTCTTCTGGCCTTAACAAGAACTGTCCCTGTGTTCTTCCATTTCCTTACTATGTTCCTCACAGTGGAAACTGACAGGTTAAATCTCTGAGACAGCTTTTTGTATCCTTCCCCTGAACAACTATGTTGAATAATCTTTGTTTTCAGAACATTTGACAGTTGTTTTGAGGAGCCCATGATGCCACTCTTCAGAGGAGATTCAAACAGGAAAACAACTTGCAAGTGGCCACTTTAAGTAGCTTTTCTCATGATTGCATACACCTGGCTATGAAGTTCAAAGCTCAATGAGGTTACAAAACCAAAAAAAGTGCTTTAGTAAGTCAGTAAAAAGTAGGTAGGAGTATTTAAAACAAGAATATGATAAGGGTGGCCATACTTATGCACCTGTCAAATTTTGTTTGAATGCAGATTGCACATGTTCTGCTAGTACAATAAACCTCATTTCAAGGCAGAAACATTACTGTGTTCAATAGTTATTAGATATATCAAACTGAAATAGCTGTTGCAAAAACACCAATTTTTATCAAACATTAAGCTTAAGATTAATAGGGGTGCCAAAACTTTTTCACATAACTGTATAAAAACTTCCTATATAATTTGAATACTTTAACTATTGTTTCTTTTATACGGTTCCCATCCCTACCCTCTGCAAATTTTTCAAAACTTGCGTAAAACCCTTTTAAGTCTTGATAATGTATGGAAGAAAGTATAGAAAAGATGTGTTGAGAAGAACCTGAGGTTATTAAGATACAGTCTGTAAACCATCACAATTCCCAATGTCGCCAGCCTTCATTTTCCCACCTGGTCCTGTGTATTTGGTGGGAAATTCCCACTCCCTTGAGTCATTGTCTGCTGCATTATATGGTTGATAGATGGCTTCTGAGCAAAAGCTGAAAATAAATACCATAATTAAATAAGAAATATTTAATTTATCAAACATCCACGGTCACAGAAAATGTCTGAACACGTCTTTACAGTTCTATCACACCACCTTCGCCTCCAGCAAGAACTGCCTCCATCCTCCACTTTATTTAAGCCCCATCACTCGTTCCAATAACATGTCCATAAATGTAAAGTGAGAAATAAAATGTAAGCATATTCTTCTTATCCTTTTCAGTCATCACCAGGAATATGTATTGTTAATTTATTTGGAATGATTTCAGGTCAAACTAAGAACACGTCTCTGTGAAAAATTATTTTATTTAATTTTTTTTACATTTCTTTAATTTAAGGTCTGTTCTTTTGGTCATTTACGTACACAGGCTATGAAAACATTGTGGGTGTTCATTTTACGGCAGACACTTATTTAGATTGAACCATCGACATTGGCAAAGTTAGCCTTATAAATGCCTTAGCTTTGTCTTCTCTCCAAAACTATACATAACGTTGGATTAAGGTAATGCAAAATCTGATTTCTAAAGAAAAAGTATCAAATGATTTATTTCTGAGACGGCAAAATGGCCGCAGACTCCTTCCTCACATATGTCCATGATCTGTATGTAAAATAAACACACAATTCCTCTGGATATTACCTCATTTTGCTTTTGCTGAAAAGCAGCTGAAATTGGTTTTAAAATTTCCATATGTCTCTAAATTTCATTTAAACACAAAATGTGTCTGCGTAGAACGTAGTGAAATTTCTTTTCACAATCAACACTCTGGGAATTGGTTTTTAATGTTGTAAATCAAACTCATAGTCCTTTGTTTTCTTAATAAATTGACAGTAAATGTGAATATATTATACATAATGTTAGGATAAATACATATCAAAATAAAGAACTGATCTCGCAAAAGTCAAATGATTTATTCTCAAGAGTAACATTATCCCTATTAGAAAAATTGGCAATGGTTTGTTTCTAACGTTCTGTAGCAAAGTTCACCAGTATGACATGTATGTGAGTGTAAAACTGCACACCACATCGGTATTCACAGACCGGAGGCAGGCGGGGGAACTGGGGAATGACAGGCTAGAGGCAGGCAGAGGGGCCAGGTAATCACATAGCGGAGGCAGGCAGAGGGGCCCAGGAATCAGAGATCAGAGGCAGGCGGAGGGGCTGGGGAATAACAGGCCAGAGTCAGGCAAAGGGACTGGGGAATCACAGACCGGAGGCAGGCAGAGTGTCCAGGGAATCACAGACCGGACGCAGGAAGAGGGGCCGGGGAATGACAGACAGGAGGCAGGCAGAGAGGCCGGGGAATGACAGACCGGAGGCAGGCAGAGAGTCCAGGGAATCACAGACCGGACGCAGGAAGAGGGGCCGGGGAATGACAGACAGGAGGCAGCAGAGAGGCCGGGAAAGACAGACCGGAGGCAGGCAGAGAGTCCAGGGAATCACAGACCGGACGCAGGAAGAGGGGCCGGGGAATGACAAACTGGAGGCAGGCAGAGAGTCCAGGGAATCACAGACCGGACGCAGGAAGAGGGGCCGGGGAATGACAGACCGGAGGCAGGCAGAGAGTCCAGGAATCACAGACCGGACGCAGGAAGAGGGCGGGGAATGACAGACCGGAGGCAGGCAGAGAGGCCGGGGAATACAGACCGGAGGCAGGCAGAGAGTCCAGGGAATCACAGACTGGACGCAGGAAGAGGGGCCGGGGAATGACAGACAGGAGGCAGGAAGAGGGGCCGGGAATGACAGACCGGAGGCAGGCAGAGAGGCCGGGTAATCACAGAACAGAGGCAGGCATAGGGGCCGGGGAATTGCAAACTGGAGGCAGGCAGAGGGACTGGGAATCACAGACCGGAGACAGGTGGAAGGGCTGATCAATGACAGGCCAGAGGCAGGCGGAGGGGCTGGGAATCACAGACTGGAGGCAGGCAGAGGGGCAGGGAATCACAGACCTGAGTTGGAGGAGGGGCAGGGAATCAAAGACCAAAGGCAGGTGGAGGGCCGAGGAATCACAGACCGGAAGCAGGCAGAGAGGACGTGGAAAACAGAACAGAGGCAGCCAGAGGGCCAGGGAATTACAGACTGGGGCAGGTGGAGGTTCCAGGGATCACAGACCGGAGGCAGGCAGAGTTGCTGGGGAAATCACAGACCAGAGCAGGAAGAGGGGTAGGGAATCACTGACTGGAGGCAGATGAAGGGGCCAGGGAATCACAGACAGGGAGAAGACTGTGTACAGAAATCTAACTAGTAGAAACCTCAAATAATGATTAAAGAAGAATAACAAAGAGAATTTCATCAACAAAGGTATTAATTTAATCAATATTACAGCTTCAGTAAAGTCATGTCTTTACTTTGCATTCCAAAATCATGCTGAGAGGTTCTCTATACATTTTCAGAATTGGAAAACCTCTGTCTCCTGGCTGCAGACTGTTTAAAAAAATAAACTTTTTTTTACTTACCTTCCCCAGGTCCAGTGCTAAATCTCTGCTGCTGCTCCCAAGGTCTATTATTGTCTGCAGCACTGACCTCATGTCCAAAAGCACTGCAACCTATCAATGAGCTCAGCACTCCTGAACGACTCACGCCGTGAACTCAAGCAGAGTCCCTGAGCTCAATTATAAGCTGCAGTATAATCTACGTGACGTCTGTGCGACAGATGACAGAAACCATGAGAAGCAGCAGACATTCAGCACTCAACACTTTAATATATTTGCCTAAAAGTTCTACTTTTTCTCTATTGTTGCTTTTTTCATCAAATTTACACAAAAAAAGATATTTTATTATATGCAAAATAGAATATTTCCTATCATGTAAAACTCATTGAACTGCCAATTGAATATCAAACTTCTACACACACATACGGTACATCTTAGGCTGATGATCTTGCAGCAAAAGTTTAAAAACGGATAGATTGGCATGTAATTCAATAGGGATAAGTTAACTCTTCAGAATAAAACCCTTTAATGTAGAAACAGTTCAAAAACAGGTACTATCTGATAAGCAGCTATCATTTGTGTAAACCTTGCTCATTATATCTGTAGTCAAGATTCTATCATTAAAAATATTAAAAATGTCATACATCTGAAATTCCCATGTCATTGTAACACCCATGCCACACCAATTTAAAAAAATTAAAGAGTTTCCGGCATTTATTAAATAGAGAGAAATTTAATTGGCTGAACTCAGCAATCCAATTAATCTTGGTATATGCTAGCCATGAGAATGTGAAATTAAAACCCATTATTCTAGCAATGGGATGAGTCACGGAGATCAGAACCATGGCTACACACTTAAAAAATGTATCAAAGTTATAGCGTCTGAAGCAGCACAGACATATCTTACTAGACAATCTTATACGGCTAATGATACTTTTGCTTGACATCACCGTACGGGGCTTGACCAAGTTATTATGGTGCTGTAGGCAGATAATGCCAATGGTGTGCCCTCTACCCCCCTCCCAAGCAAAGGAATGGGTCAAAGAGTAAGGTAACCGGACCACTAATGCACCCCCCAAAAACACGCACGGGTCAGGTAACAAGCTCTGATGATAACTTCCACTAGAATTGTGAGCTCTTTAGTAAGGGTGTGGCTTAATAGGGTGTGCAATTTCACTGATAAAGGATCAACCATTGTTGGCAAACCATTTACACAATACCAGGGACAAATAACAATATTCATCCCTGACATTGTGTATTTTAAAAGTCCAACCGCCCGTACAGTATGATCACCACAACTCCCATACACAGTATGATGTCCACCACAGCCCCCTACAAAGTATGATATCCACAATAGACCCCCAGTATACAATTTGATTTCCACAACAGCCTCCCATATGGTATGGCCCCCACAGCCTTCATACAGTATGATGCCCTTGACAGCCCCATACATAGTATAATGTCCATCACAGTCCCTCATACAGCAAAATGGCTCCACAGCACTTACGTATAGTATGATGACCCCCACAGTCTCCTATACAGTATAATGGCCTCACAGCCCTTTATACTGCCCCCGTACAATGTGATGGCTCCACACAGCCCCCATACATAGAATGATGTCCTCCACAGTGCCCATACAGTATTGTCACCACCACAGTCTCTCATACATAGAATGATGGCTACAAGAGTTCCCCAAAGTATGATTTGCCCTAAAGTCTCCCATACAGTATGGTGTTCACCACAGCCCCCACACACATATAGTATGGTCACCGATACAACCCCCCATATATAGTATGATGTCCACCACAGCCCACCATACAGTAAAATGCCCCCTTAGCCCATCATACGATATGATGGCCCCCACAGCCCTTTATATATAGTATAATTACCTCAATAGCCCCCATAAAGTTCCTTTACAGCTCCGCACACAGTTTGATGTCCACCATAGCACCCCATATAGTATGTTATCCACCGCAGCACCCATATAGTATGATCACCACAACACTCTATACAGTATAATGTCCCCCACAATCCCAATATAGTCTGGTCACCACAGCCCCCAAAATATCTGTCACAGCCTCCAATACAGTATGGTCACTACAACCCCCACTAAAATGTACCCCACAGCCTTCTATACAGTATGGTAACCACAAATCACAGTATAATGTCCCTCAGAGCCCCTATAAAATATGGTCACCATAGCCCACATTATACAGTAGTATCTCTCATAGCCTATACAGTATAGTCACCATAGCCTCTAGTATAATGTCCCCCATAGCCTATACAGTATGGTAATCACAGCCCCTAATACAATATCCCCACAGAGCACTACACAGTATGGTCACTACAGCCCCAATATAACATCCCCCACAGACTCCTAACCCATAATATAATGTCACCCTACAGCCACCCATACATTATTTTCACTACAGCCCCCATTTAGTTGCCAAATATTCTAAGAAAAATAAAAAGTTTATGCTCACCTAATCCAGGCTCCTCACCCACTGCAGCCTCCATCTCATTCTCTCTTGTATGGCAATGGGCACTGGGTGGTGCAATGTGGTGATGTCAGACATCGTCCAATGGTACAAGCAGGAAGTAGCCTTTGACCTGCTGGAGTTACCTGTGGAGCAGGGAGTTGATTAGGATTCCTCTGCTCCTGTTTCAGTTGGCATTCACATCAATTGTATTTGTAGCTTAAAAGCGTGAATATAAATGCATAGCGGGAGGGAGTGATGGCCGGGCCGCATCAGGGCTAGTGATGTTAGTGACTCACTCACCCTACTCACCTGCATGCTTGTGCCCCCACCATCAGTGTGTTGAAAGCCAGCAGCCGAAGGATTGTGCCAGGCGACTGCCAGCACCGCACTCTTAAGGTGTTTGTTTTTTTCCTTAAATTGATCTCCCTTCAAAGAGTCTAGAGCTGGTGCCCTAGATAGGTTCCTACGCTTGCCTACCTGTCTTCCCGACCCTACCATCATACAGCGACCATTTGTACACATGACTTCTGGAAACCATGTAAGAGAAAACAATACAGATAGATCCGGTGACTCACACTGCTGTTTTTAGTTTTTCTCTTTCTTTACTTCCCTATCGAGCCCAAAACACAATGATAACTTCTCTGTGGTGGAAGCATTGGCTGATGGCACATCTTGGACCCCTGACTTCTGCAGCTAATTAAATAGATAAACTCAAAACCATAGATCCCAAATATTCCTAAAGTGCAGTGTGCGTAAGTGCTATGTAGGTGATTTTAGATGCTGTGTAAGCATCTTACTGGGAATCCAAAAAACAGCACTTTGCTTGTAGTTAACTCCCTCATTACCTTCCTCAACAGCAGAGACATCCTCTTCTTCTTCTTCTTCTTCTTTCTTCTTCTTCTTCTTCACTTCTTTTCTCTCCATAGATCTGCATTAAGGGGTAATGCCATTTTAAGCCGACCCCTTACACTCCTCTCCTCTGCATGGCCTTGGTTATCACCCAAAGTCCTTCAGCCTCTTCTAGTTGTTATTTTCTCACATTTTGCCTTTTTTTGCTGCAAAATATATGCACAATGCCTCTTTCTAAACCAACTTTGGTGGCCTAGCAGACAACAAAAGTGCTACACAGACATATATAAAATGACTTTGATTAGGGAACATGATAGGCTGCTATGAACAAATGTGTTTTGAGTGAGTGCCTAAAACTGTGCAAGTTATGGATACTCCTAATTTCTTGGGGTAGAGCATTTCAGAGGATTGGCGCAGCGCGGGAGAAATCTTGGAGTCGGGAGTGGGAGGTACGGATTAGTGCAGAGGTTAGTCGAAAGACAGAAATGAGGGAGGAGATGTAGGGGGGTGCTGCACTGTGGAGAGCTTTGTGGGTGAGAACAAGTACTTTGAATTGGATCCTATAATGAATGGGCAGCCAGTGTAACGACTGGCGAAAAGTGGACAGGTCCAAATACCGATTAGCCAGATAGACGACCCAGGCTGCTGCATTAAGGATGGACTGGAGAAGGGAAAGTCAAGTGAGGGGGAGGCAAATTAATAGAGCATTATAGTAGTCCAGACAGGAGTGGATCAATGCTACAGTGAGGGTTTTTGTTGTTTCCATGGTGATAAAAGGGCGGATTCTAGAGATGTTCTTTAGGTGTAGGCGGCAAGAGCGGGCAAGAGATTGTATATGGGAGGTGAAGGAGAGATTGGTGTCAACATAACACCCAGACAGCGACTGCTGCCGGGGTGTTATTATGGTGCCGCCCACGGAGAGGGAATGTCAGATTTAGAGAGGTTAGTTGTAACGTGACTCAACAATTTATAAACACAAAAATAGGCTGTCATGTGTCAAACCTTTTAAATATCTTATGAATTACGGTAAGTAATATTGACATCCTAGGTTGTCTAGGATGGTCCAGAGTTTAAAGGGAATCTGTCACTTATTTTTCCTATAATCTGAGAGCTCCATAATGTAGAGCAGAGACCCTGATTACAGTGATGTGTCACTTACTAGGCTGTGTATTGCTGTTTCAATACAATCAGTGTTTTATTAGCAGGATATTACCAAAACAGGACAACTGGCCTCCTAGTCCAACCGAGCCAACCTTTGATTAGCAGCTCTCTATCTCTATACAATGTACATAAAAAGCTGTGGTGTGGGGGGCGTGATTATACACAACTCAACAACTGAGCTCCGCTAGATCTGCAGCAGAGGAAACTGTGACTCTTTCATAACTGATGCTCCCAGTGTAATCAGCGGAATCAGTGTCTCTATCTCTGCTTCATGCTGCTGCCAGATTACATAGCAAAACCTGCTGACAGATTCACATTGAAAGTATAAGAAAGTGAAAGTGTTAACATTAACATCCTTGGTGGCTTAGGATGATGAAGGGGTCATTTATATGTCCCATATGGTGATTTCAAATGAATATGTTTATTAAAAGATCCCAGGTGGTCTAGAGTGGTAGGGTTGTGATGGTCTCAGTGCTGCTGCTGCTAGTGGTCCAAGACAATAGATAATGGTTATTGATTAAACCCCTGATGCCCAATAGTTGATCATCTCTCTAGTCTCCCGTGATTTACTGTTATCCACGGTCCCCTCCACTGATCATGTACAACAGAGCAGATGACAAATAGGACTGTGCTCGCTTTTGACCAATTGCTTAGAGTCTGTACAATCAGATCGACTATATTCTTCTGGACCTGACAGTGGAGTGGAATTACTCTATTTTTCTGTCTAATGGTTTCCAATACAAAATATGAGTGCTAAGTATTCAACTTGCCACCCTCCCTTCAATACAGTACTATGCTTGCTCTATCAAATATTTTACCAAACCTAAAAATATCAGGTGCACTTTCCTATTATGCCACTAGTGCAAGCTGTAAAGCCTAGTGACTTTTTATTTTCCGCTAGTAATTTTCCTGGAGACACACTGCAGACTTACCTTAACATTACACAACAAGATATTCATTGCGTTGAAGCATTCGATTACATTCCAGCTCGTCAGTTAATACATATTCAATAGAACCGAGGCTGTCAGCACATTATTCAAATAAGAGCATACGCTGATGAATTCTTTTATGTGTGCATTGTACCGGAACACTACAACAGCGGAATGCACATTTTCATACTTTGTGGTTACCTGATATTATTCTCTGCTATACCTGCAAAATAAATAGCAGATGTTAAATTATGCCCTTTTTTAATAAAGACTTAAGTACACAAAGCCAGCAGCACAGTACACTGATACTCATCACTAAGCAGCACTGAAGGTTTGTACATAGACGCGGAATGCTTTGTGAATGCAATAATCTCTTTATGTCCTTACTAGGTATAATTTTATGGTATCCAATTGTATGGATAAAGATACATTTTGTAGAGCTGTAAACACTTTTTTGTGATTGCGTGTTTGTGGTATGTTCTAGCTGTGTTTGGGAAATAGATGAACATGTTGGTGTCCTCAATACTGCTTCCTCTGCAGGTGAAAAGCGCTGCAGCAGTCTAAAAATACTTACACTGTAAACGGCTTCCGCTCTCGATACTCTGTAAGAACTGTCACGCACATGCTGCTTCCATCTACCTTAGGGCTGCTTTGTCCACAGAGATTTTATGGCACTGTCATGACAATGTACATACAGTAATGAGCACAGAACACAGTGACTAAACAAGATACAATTATCACAGTAAGGCAAGTGTTAAACAAATAAATGATGCGTATATTTATCACTATATTTATTCTGGACAAAAATATAAACGCAACACTTGTTTTTGCTCCCATTTTTCATTTTTCACTAAGATCTAACACTTTTTCTATGTACACAAAAGGCCTTTTTCTCTCAAATATTGTTCACAAATTTGTCTAAATCTGTGTTAGTGGGCTATTCTCCTATGCCGAGATAATCCATCATAGCTGTGCCATATCAAGATGCTAAATATACAGCATGATTATTGCACAGGTGTGCTGTAGGGTGGCCACAATAAAAGACCACTCTAAATGTGCGGTTTTACAGTATTAGAGGGTCCATGAAGGGGGGAAGGGTCAGAAAACCAGTCAGTATCTGGTGTGACCACCATTTGTCTCACGCACTGCAACACATCTCCTTTGCATACAGTTGACCCGAGTTGACCCAGTTGTTGATTGTGGCCTATGGAGTGTTGGTCCACTCCTCTTTAGTGGCTGTGCAAAGTTAATGCATTGTCAGCATACTCACCAGACATGTCATCCATTCAACATGTTTGGGATGCTATGGGTCGCCATATATGACAGCGTGTTCAAGTTCATGCCAATACCCAGCAACTTCACACCAGATACTGGCTGGTGATCTGACGCCCCTCACCCTGGACACACCCAATAATGAAAAACTGCACAATTTAAAGTAGCCTTTTATTGTGGCCAGCCTAATACACACCTAATCATGCTATATAATCAGCATCTTGATATGCCACACCTGTTACAGTGAACCTGTCAGAAGGATTTTGCTAAGTAAACTACAGGCATTGTCAGGTTGGCAGTGTCAAACTGATTAAAATGATACCTGAGGTTAAGAAATCTGTCCTGTGGTTCTTGTGTAATCAGTGTTACTAGTTTTCAGCCCGTGCTCCAGGGCAGAACTGTAAGCAGAATATTCAAGCAGCTGACAGCACTCGGGAGTTAGCACGGATGCACGTTCAGGCGTTCAAGGATCCAAATGAACAACAGTCCAACGAAAAAATAGGAACAGCATCCAATCCAGGTGAAGTATAACAAGTCTTTATTCAGCCACCATAAAATACGACGTTTCGGCCATTTTCAGGCCTTTATCAAGTATACAAAAACAGGCAAAATGGTGTCCTTAAATGGTGTGGAGGAGCCAATCACCATCCAGGAACCGCCCATAATACAAATAGACATATATACAGAATATACAACGATAATCAATTTAAAACAGTGATCAAAGCTCAGAATAGTGACATCATAGAAAAATACAGCAATGTTATAATTGTGCATGTAATATGCCATAGATTACTCCATATAAACAATATCACCATTTAGTCTGCCAATCGATGATCTGTTACTGCACACTCCCATTCTGGTGCTGCACCAATCATGTACTCACTAGCATCAGCGTCCTTCATATCCAATCAGTGTCAGTTCAGCAGCGCTTAGTCAGAGCACTTATCCAATAGCCCACAGGATAACAAATCGGGAGGCACACCTAACTCACTCCCCACTGTGTGATAAACAAAGGCACATGTTCAGAAGTCATCATAGCAAACGCCCAGTGGATCATGTGAACACCAGCGTCATCAGACACCCAGTCACATGACCGCAAGCATCATCCGAGGTCTAATCACATGATAGTCCCATCATAAGCCTCTATTCCAGGCTGAAAACACTAAAATAGCGCACGATCACCGGCATCATCCGACACCTGAAAAAAGAACACGCATGCACAATAAACTCTATCATTATTTATACTACTCCAGATATGTCATCAGGAAACCTGCAGGTCACATGACCGTCAGTATTGGCATAATGTAAACAAGAGACCGCACATGCGGATCTATATAGAATGGAAGATTAACAATATAGCAGACGCCTAAAGAAATATATATAATATCTACAAAATAAATGATGTCATCAGGAACCATTAAGTCACCACTTGCTCTGATCACTCCAGATAATAATCCTACGAAAACAACAAACATAAGTAAAATATATATCTAAAAACAAACACAGAATATAGATGCAAAAATTACCTAGCACAAATATGCAAATTATATTCGATATTCAACCCCTTTGGTGCAATGTCTCCAAAACGGAGATCCACCGGAGTTCTTTCTGTTTAAGCAACTTAATCCTATCGCCACCTCTCCTGAGGGGTGGAACCCCATCAATAACTCTAAATCTCAGCTGACTGACCAAGTGTCCACATTCTACAAAGTGCTTAGATACCGGCAGTTCCATCATCTTCGTCCTGATAGTACTTTTATGTTTACTTATCCTAGCCTTAACTTCCATCGTTGTCTCGCCTATATACATGAGTCCACACGGACACACGAGCATATAGATTACAAAGCTAGATGTACAAGAGTACCGTTCCTGGATCCGAAAGCGTTGACCCGTGCGTGAGTGGCCAAAACTGTCACCCTTGATCATATTGCCACAGCATGCACAATTCAAACATGGAAAATTTCCATTTTTGGAGGGCCCAAAGTTAACTGTCTGGATATTTTGGAGGATCCAATGTCAGATTTGACCAACTTATCTTTCAAATTACGCCCTCGCCTATAAGAAAGCAATGGCTTGTGCGCAAATTCAGCTACTTCCGGTAAACCTCTATGTAATAGACCCCAATGCTTATTCAAGATATTCCCTATTTTACCACTAACAGGGCAATAGGTAGAAACAAAAGGACTCTTTTAGGGGAAATCTTAATACGTTTGTTTCTCACATCTTCCAATGTTGTCTTCAAGGCTTTCTCCTTGAATTTTCTAAGATCCTTCTCAGGATACCCCTTCTGATGAACTTCTCACACATCTGATCAAGCCTCCTGTCCAATACAGTCTCGTCCTTTACTATCCTACGTACTCTCAGCATCTGACTCCAAGGCAGAGACTCTATCATTTTCCTTGGATGATTACTATCAAAGACCAGGAGACTATTCCTGTCTGTGTCCTTTATAAACAAATCAGTGCATAACAACCCACTGTGCTTGTACACTAAAGTATCCAAAAATTGAATCTGGTCAAAGGAGTGTGTCATTGTAACTTCAGCTCGGGAAATATCATGTTAAGATGACTATGGAAAGATACCAGATCATTCATGTTCCCCTCCCAAACACAAAAGATATCATCAATGTAGCGCCACCAGGCTCTGACATGGCGCCAGTGGATGGAATTGTACACATGCTGGTCCTCGAATACCGCCATGTAGATGTTTGCATAAGTGGGCGCCACATTGGACCCCATGGCGGTACCACGCAACTGCAGGAAAAATTCATCCCCAAAGAGAAAAAAATTCTTCTTGAGGACAAACTCCAACAGTGCCAGGACCAGCTGTGTACCACCTGGGGCCATGTCAGAGCCCGCCAGCGCCACACCAACAGCCTCCAAACCACGTTCATGTTTAATGGAGGTGTACAGTGATACAACATCAAACGAAACGAGAATAGTATCCTCTGTGATGTCCAGACCCTCAATCTTACTCAGAAAATGGTTAGTATCCATGATATAAGATTTGGCCTCAATAGCAAAATGACGTAACACTTTATCTAGAAAAATGGATACCTTACCACATAGAGAGCCCCGCCCAGACACAATTGGGCGTCCAGGGGGATCCATCAGATTTTTATGGATTTTAGGCAGGGTGTACAGAATAGGTGTCACTGGAAACTCCACCAAAAGAAAATCAGAGAGTTTTTGGTCTATCAAACCATTAGATAATGCCTCATTGATCAGTATTCTCAATTCACTTTGAAAACAAGGTGTGGGATCTTTAGACAACTTAGCATAAACTGCCGTGTCCAACAATTGACCACAAATCTCAGCCCTATATTTATGGGTATCCATCACCACCAGGGCCCCGCCTTTGTCGGCTGCCCTGATGGTGATAGCTTTGTTACCTGAGAGCCTATCCAACACCTGTCTCTCACTGTGTGTTAAATTCCCTCTTTTGAATGGACCTACACCCTCACGTTTCAATCTAGCCATGTCCCTTTCAACCAATTGGATATATGATTCCACAAAATTATTTTTAACAGGAGGTTGAAAGTTACTTTTGTTATAAAGACCAAAATCATGTAAAGCAAAACCCCTAGGGCATCACTAATTGCAGCAATAGGTGTATCAACACTCTCATTGAAATATACTGCTAATCTTAGCCTTCTAAAAAAGGCAAAAAGGTCACATTCAATGTTAAACCAATCTGGATAATTGGAAGGGCAAAACGACAGTCCTTTGGATAATACATTATAGTCCACATCAGTAAGTGTGCAAGATGAAATATTTACCACTAAGTTCTTTTGTTCTATGTGGCTCTCTTCTTCCCCTCGTTCCGGGTTCTCATGGACAGATTGCGGGAGGTGCACGGCATCTGATTGTCCACTTCTCTGTCGCCGGTGTTTCTTACCACCTCTCCTTGGCCTCCTTTTGCCACATTGTCCATTTTTCCTTTCCCTAAAAAATGAGAAGAAGAAGGTACACACAAAGTGGAATCGTCAGTGGAATCAGACTCTGCTGTGGTAAAACCGAATCTCTTCTGTTCCCTTGTTTGCTGTCTCCTTCTTCTGCGGGGTTGTGCAAAGGAATCTGGTTTCTTATAGATAGTTCTGCGTGCTCCACCCTGCCAAGAAAAAACATGTCCAGTCCTGTAATCTTCAGCATCACGAAACCATTTCGTTTTTTTCGTTTTCTCAATGTCACCATGAAATTTCAGTAGTTTCTCATCCAAGTGTTTCTTGAACGTGTCCCATTCTTGTGCTGTCAACTGCATAGTCAATTGTTTCTCCAAATCATCGATTTTATTCTTCACCGATACCATTTCTGTGTGGAGAAACTCGATGTTCAAGAGCATTAGATCAAATGAATACTTATTAGTGATCGATTCAAATTTATTACAAAATTGCATATTGTCTGCCAGTAGTGTAGGCCGCAGATGTGGCCTTAGTCCACGAGGTATCCTGTGAACCCTGTGATACTCGCACAGAGTCATGGCATGCAACTCGTGTGAGATATATTTTCTCCTCTCATTTTCATATCTCTTATTCAACATCTCTATGGTAGGTTTATTCAAAAAAGACATATCTATCTGTGTTCTGGCTAGGATTCTTTTAGCATCTTCATCTGTGTATGAAAATATAGCGGCATTGTCCAGTTCACCCACCTCTGGTTCAAGTATCAAAGTCTCCATGACCGGTGCACGTCTAACATGATCCACAATCCACAAGTATTCAAGCAGCTGACAGCACTCGGGAGTTAGCACGGATGCACGTTCAGGCGTTCAAGGATCCAAATGAACAACAGTCCAACGAAAAAAATAGGAACAGCATCCAATCCAGGTGAAGTATAACAAGTCTTTATTCAGCCACCATAAAATACGACGTTTCGGCCATTTTCAGGCCTTTATCAAGTATACAAAAACAGGCAAAATGGTGTCCTTAAATGGTGTGGAGGAGCCAATCACCATCCAGGAACCGCCCATAATACAAATAGACATATATACAGAATATACAACGATAATCAATTTAAAACAGTGATCAAAGCTCAGAATAGTGACATCATAGAAAAATACAGCAATGTTATAATTGTGCATGTGATATGCCATAGATTACTCCATATAAACAATATCACCATTTAGTCTGCCAATCGATGATCTGTTACTGCACACTCCCATTCTGGTGCTGCACCAATCATGTACTCACTAGCAGCAGCGTCCTCCATATCCAATCAGTGTCAGTTCAGCAGCGCTTAGTCAGAGCACTTATCCAATAGCCCACAGGATAACAAATCGGGAGGCACACCTAACTCACTCCCCACTGTGTGGTAAACAAAGGCACATGTTCAGAAGTCATCATAGCAAACGCCCAGTGGATCATGTGAACACCAGCGTCATCAGACACCCAGTCACATGACCGCAAGCATCATCCGAGGTCTAATCACATGATAGTCCCATCACAAGCCTCTATTCCAGGTTGAAAACACTAAAATAGCGCGCGATCACCGGCATCATCCGACACCTGAAAAAAGAACACGCATGCACAATAAACTCTATCATTATTTATACTACTCCAGATATGTCATCAGGAAACCTGCAGGTCACATGACCGTCAGTATTGGCATAATGTAAGCAAGAGACCGCACATGCGGATCTATATAGAATGGAAGATTAACAATATAGCAGACGCCTAAAGAAATATATATAATATCTACAAAATAGATGATGTCATCAGGAACCATTAAGTCACCACTTGCTCCGATCACTCCAGATAATAATCCTACGAAAACAACAAACATAAGTAAAATATATATCTAAAAACAAACACAGAATATAGATGCAAAAATTACCTAGCACAAATATGCAAATTATATTCGATATTCAACCCCTTTGGTTGCAATGTCTCCAAAACGGAGATCCACCGGAGTTCTTTCTGTTTAAGCAACTTAATCCTATCGCCACCTCTCCTAAGGGGTGGAACCCCGTCAATAACTCTAAATCTCAGGTGACTGACCAAGTGTCCACATTCTACAAAGTGCTTAGATACCGGCAGTTCCATCATCTTCGTCCTGATAGTACTTTTATGTTTACTTATCCTAGCCTTAACTTCCATCGTTGTCTCGCCTATATACATGAGTCCACACGGACACACGAGCATATAGATTACAAAGCTAGATGTACAAGAGTACCGTTCCTGGATCCGAAAGCGATGCAATGTTATAATTGTGCATGTAATATGCCATAGATTACTCCATATAAACAATATCACCATTTAGTCTGCCAATCGATGATCTGTTACTGCACACTCCCATTCTGGTGCTGCACCAATCATGTACTCACTAGCAGCAGCGTCCTCCATATCCAATCAGTGTCAGTTCAGCAGCGCTTAGTCAGAGCACTTATCCAATAGCCCACAGGATAACAAATCGGGAGGCACACCTAACTCACTCCCCACTGTGTGGTAAACAAAGGCACATGTTCAGAAGTCATCATAGCAAACGCCCAGTGGATCATGTGAACACCAGCGTCATCAGACACCCAGTCACATGACCACAAGCATAATCCGAGGTCTAATCACATGATAGTCCCATCATAAGCCTCTATTCCAGGCTGAAAACACTAAAATAGCGCGCGATCACCGGCATCATCCGACACCTGAAAAAAGAACACGCATGCACAATAAACTCTATCATTATTTATACTACTCCAGATATGTCATCAGGAAACCTGCAGGTCACATGATCGTCAGTATTGGCATAATGTAAGCAAGAGACCGCACATGCGGATCTATATAGAATGGAAGATTAACAATATAGCAGACGCCTAAAGAAATATATATAATATCTACAATATCTCCCTTTGTTTCTACCTATTGCCCTGTTAGTGGTAAAATAGGGAATATCTTGAATAAGCATTGGGGTCTATTACATAGAGGTTTACCGGAAGTAGCTGAATTTGCGCACAAGCCATTGCTTTCTTATAGGCGAGGGCGTAATTTGAAAGATAAGTTGGTCAAATCTGACATTGGATCCTCCAAAATATCCAGACAGTTAACTTTGGGCCCTCCAAAAAATGGAAATTTTCCATGTTTGAATTGTGCATGCTGTGGCAATATGATCAAGGGTGACAGTTTTGGCCACTCACGCATGGGTCAACGCTTTCGGATCCAGGAACGGTACTCTTGTACATCTAGCTTTGTAATCTATATGCTCGTGTGTCCGTGTGGACTCATGTATATAGGCGAGACAACGATGGAAGTTAAGGCTAGGATAAGTAAACATAAAAGTACTATCAGGACGAAGATGATGGAACTGCCGGTATCTAAGCACTTTGTAGAATGTGGACACTTGGTCAGTCAGCTGAGATTTAGAGTTATTGACGGGGTTCCCCCCCTTAGGAGAGGTGGCGATAGGATTAAGTTGCTTAAACAGAAAGAACTCCGGTGGATCTCCGTTTTGGAGACATTGCAACCAAAGGGTTGAATATCGAATATAATTTGCATATTTGTGCTAGGTAATTTTTGCATCTATATTCTGTGTTTGTTTTTAGATATATATTTTACTTATGTTTGTTGTTTTCGTAGGATTATTATCTGGAGTGATCGGAGCAAGTGGTGACTTAAGGGTTCCTGATGACATCATTTATTTTGTAGATATTATATATATTTCTTTAGGCGTCTGCTATATTGTTAATCTTCCATTCTATATAGATCCGCATGTGCGGTCTCTTGCTTACATTATGCCAATACTGACGGTCATGTGACCTGCAGGTTTCCTGATGACATATCTGGAGTAGTATAAATAATGATAGAGTTTATTGTGCATGCGTGTTCTTTTTTCAGATGTCGGATGATGCCGGTGATCGCGCGCTATTTTAGTGTTTTCAGCTTAGAATAGAGGCTTATGATGGGACTATCATGTGATTAGACCTCGGATGATGCTTGCGGTCATGTGACTGGGTGTCTGATTGACGCTGGTGTTCACATGATCCACTGGGCGTTTGCTATGATGACTTCTGAACATGTGCCTTTGTTTATCACACAGTGGGGAGTGAGTTAGGTGTGCCTCCCGATTTGTTATCCTGTGGGCTATTGGATAAGTGCTCTGACTAAGCGCTGCTGAACTGACACTGATTGGATATGGAGGACGCTGCTGCTAGTGAGTACATGATTGGTGCAGCACCAGAATGGGAGTGTGCAGTAACAGATCATCGATTGGCAGACTAAATGGTGATATTGTTTATATGGGGTAATCTATGGCATATCACATGCACAATTATAACATTGCTGTATTTTTCTATGATGTCACTATTCTGAGCTTTGATCACTGTTTTAAATTGATTATCGTTGTATATTCTGTATATATGTCTATTTGTATTATGGGCGGTTCCTGGATGGTGATTGGCTCCTCCACACCATTTAAGGACACCATTTTGCCTGTTTTTGTATACTTGATAAAGGCCTGAAAATGGCCGAAACGTCGTATTTTATGGTGGCTGAATAAAGACTTGTTATACTTCACCTGGATTGGATGCTGTTCCTATTTTTTCGTAGAACTGTAGGCAGAGTCTTATTATGGTGCTCTAAGCCAGAGAAACCAAGGAAAGACTTACCCACAGGCTGCCCCGAAGCACAAACATGTTCCTCATCATAGACACAGACTGTTTGTGCTTCGGAGCGGCCTATGGGCAAGTCTTTCCTTGGTTTCTCTCGCTTAGAGCACCATGATAAGACTCTGCCTACAGTCCCGCCCTGGAGCACAGGAATCTCATTAACAGAAAACTTCTAACACTGATTATACAAGAACCACAAGATGAATTTCATCACCCCAGATATCATTTTAATCAGTATAGCAGTGTAAACCTGACAATGCCTGTAGTTTATATAGCAAAATACTGCTATAAATAGGTTTGTTTTAGTTAGATGGATTATCTCGGTAAAGGAGAAGTGCTCAATAAGTTGCTTTCATATTGCACTGTGTGCCCTTGTCTGGGTATACAACCAAAGTCCCTCACAAAATAGGGTCCGGACGCATGCACCGATTGGACCATAGACTGTAATGGTGATGGCAGAGCGAACATGAGCTCTTCTATGCACTTTTTTCAGGATTGTATGCCTACAGGAGGCATACACTCAGATGGAGTCTACTACGTCTGAGTGTCTGCCTTCTGTAGGCGTATACTCCGGAAAATGATGCATGGCAGAGGACAAGTTCACTCTGCCATCACCATTACTGTATATGGCCCCTTCGACGCATGCATACAGCCCCCTTTTTGTGAGGGACTTCAGTCGTATGTCCAGAAGGGGACACAGAGCGCAAAGGTCTTTTGTCTACATATAGAGTTCAGCTCATGAAAAATGGGGGCAAAAACAAAAGGATTGTGGTCATATTTTTGTTCAGAATAAATGTCTGTTTAATAGTACATTAACAAAATACATCAAGTTTAATCCTGTGCCTGGCTCATATACAGTATCTCCTTACTGGTAAGTTGCAAAAATTTTGGAGTGGGTCCTCCACGAAAAACAAATGGAAAATATCGTTCAAAAAGCTGAAACGACACCTCCCATGCATTTCTATTGTAAAAACTATTGTTCATATGTTCAGTCGTTTTAGCATTTTTCTTTCACTTCATGTTTTGAAAAACATCTGCTAGGGGAAACGGAAGTGCATGTTACTTCTTTGAAGTGGCTCCTGATGGAATCTGCTCCAAACTAGGCACTGTGTAATAAAAAGGTTTCTGGAAAAAACCCTTGGCCAACTGAAATATCACTTAAAAAAATAAACATTTTTCTAAATACCTTCATTTACTCCTCTGCGGCTGTGCTGGTGGCGTTGACATGGTACCGCCTATCAGCTTCCTGTGTCATTGCATCTGATGGTTTCTCCTTCCAGCCTTTAGCCTTAGGTGGAACATCACAGTGACGTAATGGGAAAGGCGGTCTCAGTGGAGCACTCATCCGCAAACTTTAGACAGCCTCTCATTTGATGTGACAATCAAAGGCTGGAAGTAGGAAGGAGAAATGATCAGACAGACACAGGATACTAACAGGTGGGATCATGTCACCGCTCCCTGCACTGATAGAATAGAGCCAGATAAAAGTCTCTCTATTTTAAGCATTAGTCCGGTGGACCAGTGGTAAAAACTTCTGAACAACAGTTGGGATGAATGTGATTAACATTGCACCTCACTGTGCTTGGATAAACAATATAAAATTCATAGCACTTTATCAAATGCCACTGACCCATAGGCCACATTTAGTATTCGGTCAGTATTTTGCATCAGTATTTGTAAGGTAAAATCAGGAGTGGGTGATAAATGGAGAAGTGGTGACGGGTTTCTATTATACTTTTCCTCTGATTAATCCACTACTGATTTTGACTTTCAAATACTGATGTAAAATACTGACCAAATGCTGAACGTGTGAATGCCCCTTATTCTAGTGATTGGTGATCTGACCCCCACCAATCATACATTTATGTCCAATCCTTAAATCAGTGCATAGATGGTTTATATGCTTATCAATAAGTTAGTACTAGTGATGAGCGAGTATACTCGTTGCTCGGGTTTTCCCGAGCATGCTCATGTGATCTCAGAGTATTTTGGAGTGCTCGGAGATTTAGTTTCAGTCAACTAGCTGCATGATTTATGGCTGCTGGACAAGCCTGAATACATGTGAGGAATGCCTGTTTGTAAGGAAATCCTCACATGTATTCACCCTGTCCAGCAGCCATAAATCATGCAGATGCATCGACAGAAACTAAATCTCCGAGCACGCCGAAATAGTCGGAGGACACCCGAGCATGCTCGGGAAAACCCGAGCAACGAGTATACTCACTAAAGTCTTTTGGACAGAGAAAGAATGTATGTATGTAAATTTACACAGACTGACTGGCGGCACTAAACGACAGCTGATCAGTATATATTTACTGATTGCCGGTCTTTCAGGAGTCTGTTTACACAGGCAGACTGCAGAAATCATGTGAACCGAATGATTTGTAATATCTTGTTAGATGTGCATAGGCTGTCATTGTTCTCGGCAGCACAGGTCCTGTATACACAGAAGGATGCGCTGCCCAGAATTCTATCTTTTGTGCAGAACAAAAGATAATTTCACCCAATGAACAATTGGCAGCCGAAGAACACTTGTCCACAATAATCTTTTAGTGTAAATGGACCTTTTAGGCTAGGTTCACACGTATACACTGTTCTTCTCTGAGCACTGCATAAGGGTTTTCATCGAAATCACTGAAAAACAGCATTCCAACCTTGATACACCGCGCAGAGCAATTTACTCTTACCTCTGTCCTTGCAGACGTGCACAAGAGAGTGGTCTCTTACACTTTTCTGCTTGTCTGAAAGAAAGACAAACGCTAAAAAACTACACTGAAATGTACCAGAAAAAATACAGTCCTGAAAGAAAACTTTGCTAATTACCTGTTCATAGAGGAAGAGGACTTGAACTCCCTATTGGAAGTAGCAATCCTAAAATTCACTGTTAACCCTTTAACGAGCCTTGCCATATGACTCAGGATAAAATAAACTCCTATTATTATGCTGAGTATAATGAGAAAATAGAAATACTGTCTGCACAAGGGCTTATTTAGGAGAAAGGCAGATGGGGCAACATTGCAGATTTTATTAATTGTCTGCTATTTATTGGATTTAGCCAGTAAATAACTGTAATATAATAAATGTAACTGTAACGTAATATTGTAATAATCTTTACCTTTCTCGCACCCTGACTCACCTTTAGCTCTGGGAGCCAATGTGCTGGATCCTGGTGCTGAATGATAGGGTCTGCATTTTTAAAAAATCTAGTCTGGAGTCTGAATTAATCTGAATCTAAAAATTTGGTCTGGGGTCTGAAGTTAACTAAGTGTCTGGTCTAGGGTCCAAATTTATTTAGGTTCCAAAGAATAACCGTAGCAATCAAAATTGCGATCTGAAAGGCTCACAATCCTTTCTTTGTATACTTAAAGGGAACCTGTCACCTTAAAAAAAAGTCTATTAACCTGCAGCTATGGGGTTAATCTGCAGTTTAAAAGCGTTGCTGACCTGCCCAGTGCCTTCACTTACCCGAATGTTGCGAGGGGAAAATTAACTTTACTTTCCAGTTTCAGTCATGGGGGCGGTGCCGGCGCAGGTTCTGAGAATACAGAGCGGCTGCTGTAACCATGCCCCGTCCCTAACTGACACTGGCTCTGCATTGGGGCCGGCTGTCAGTCAGGGCCAGGGGCGCGCTTACAGTCACCACTCTGTATTCTAAGACCGGTAACAATTAATTTTCTCCCTGCAGCCTTAAGGTAAGTGCAGGCGCTCGTAACTCTATTAACCTGCAGATTAACCTCATGAGGTTGTAATGTACTTGCCTAAACAGGTCTATGGAAAGTAGTTTATCTCTTGCATAAATGACAGCTGGGTGCTACTATTCCTCTTGCAACTAGATGATGTTTGGCCAATGTCAGGCTGTAGTAGGACCCAGCGCTTTCTTAAGGGGAATTGCAATATCCACTGTCAATTTATTTATTGAGGAGTAATAATGGCACATTTAGCAGTGCCAACTGATGCCGTTAAATTACCACCAATTGACTACATGCAGGCTTATTAGTGGTTATTTAGTGACCTGTCTATATAAGCCAACCTTTACTTTTTAAGTGTTGGGATCAAACAACGGCAACACTCAAAGAGAAAAAGAGAATGAATGCAAAGTAAAGTCCAGCACTGCACTGAGTTAATAGGAAAAACATACAAAGTATATGTAACATTTAAAATATAATTTCTTCGCCATAGTCTTCTTGCTAAAGGATAAAGTAATATAAAAGCCAAATTTCTAGTGAGTCCATTAATCAGGAGGTCTGTGAAAAACTTCAGACAAGTCAAGTCTTATTTTCTTTTTGAAGCTCTGAGCTCAGTCTTTGCCTTGACTGAAGATCTGCTATGTGCATCTGTCTAGCTTTAAAGTCAGTAACACAGACCACAGGAATCCAAGCCCCACTATACAAAGTAGAAGGTTTTCCAGAGTTAAAATTGATCCTATAGCTCAAAATGTGAGGACATTGTTCACACAAATAAGATTATATAATCAAGTTCTACCTTTTCTGATGTAGATGTTGGTACTAAGTGATAAATCCAAGAAAAATAAAAATGATAATGTCACAAAAAGGCTTTTCTTTTATTACTGTTTAGAATAGCGCTAGAAGTTGTCTTATTTTGTACAACGGCACCCAGTAAAAACAAACCATATACAGCTTAGTATTTTTTTTACAATGGAGTTCTATGGCTTGCAGGTGTCACTGTATATCATCTGTCACCTGCTTTTTTAATTTATGAGTCCTGAATTATACATTTAACGAAACAAAAAATGATGCATGAAAAGAGCTTTACCCATATAATTAAATTGTAAGTGGAAATATCAGACCAAAACAGGTTTATAACACAAGGTTTGCAATCTATACTGATCAGGAATTTTTTTTTTGTTTTTATTGTCTTTTATATAATCAGCTTATAGGTACTGCCATGGGGAGTCATCTTGACCCTACATATGTTAATTTTCACCTAAGATGGTTGGGCGAAGACCATGATCTATAAATATCCTAATTTTTAAAGTCCTATTGTGGGTTCACGTCTATGCTAACCATTGGGTCTTAATGGGATTTAACAGTAATATTTTTTTAGCCTTGACAGCTCACTTTAAATGAAATTTTTAAACTTAGTGACCTCTGCAACAGCATCGGCTCTATGCTGCAGCTCCCAATGATTTTCAAGTAGTTGTCATAAAATTGAGTCCAGTGACTGGCTGCAACAATCTTGTGCGCTTTAGTTATGACATCACATCACCACTGCAGCTTGTGACCAAGGCCCGAAGCAGCGGCAGAAGCTGGTACTAGTGTAGGAGTAGCTGATATTATTATTTTTTATGTACATCAAGCCAATGGTGTTAAAAATGTTTATTAACAGAAAATTCCTTTAAGTTTGTGTTACATTCATAGACATGTTTTAGCACTTTTGGATGGCAGGGCTAAAGTTAAAACCTTGATAGTGGTTTAAGTAATACTATATCATAAACCAACATAGACAACCTCACCGATCCACTAAAACACTAGCGATCCAGTTTTATGAAGGAAGACATTCAGCTTTTATTATCTGAACTTGCTTTTTTGGCAAATGAATTACCTTTATCTATCTGACAGTCAACCTGTTGTCACCGGCTGGTCTTCTGATCCTTTAGTCATTGGAAGTCTAAAACAAAGAGAAGGGTTCTTGGGGTTATTTAATATAGGAAAGATGTATATCTTAGTACCGTGTTAGCCAGTAGATAGAAAATATTTAGACTTGAGAGTCCTCAGTGGTTGATACTGGGGTTATTTAAGGTATTCAGGTCAGAGGTTCCTGTAAATTGTGCTGAACTGTGAGATAATCTACTTGGTCTTTAAAATCCTCTTTAAATGCTTCTCCCTCTTCTGCTATTTTTTTTTCTGACGAGCATATTGTCTTCATTCTTAGAAATTGTCCCATTAATATACCATAGATAGTTTGAATCAGATGTGTTGCACTGGCATGTACCGTATCCTTCCTAATGTCTTTTTTTAAGGGCATCTGTTTCCAGTCTACACTTAGGATCTAAAAAAATTTCAATATCCAAAAAATGATTTCTGCTTTTAGTAGAAAGGGAGAGGGGCATCTTGGCTATATAGAGCTGTTAAAATCAATGCAGCTGTCACTGTTTTAGAGGTGCACTATTCTGCTTTTATGGGGAACTCTGTGTATGTAATTGTTTATGGGGGAGGACAATGTGGCTGTTCCTGCTTTTATAGGGGGGTCTGTGGATATCAAGGCGCCATTGTGTAGTGAGCCTGTATTGTATGTTGTGTGTATAGTGAATGTAGTGTGTGTACGTGTGTGTACGTGTGTTCGCATGTGCGCATGTGTGTGTGCATAGTGTATGCCGTATTATTAGTGTGTAAAGTGAATGTGATCTCAACACTGACCACTATCATCTACAGAATTTCTGATTCAATTGATAATGGGTGCTATTACTTACCATACACTCCCTTCATCCCCGGGGGTGGAGATGGGATTGGTTCCAAAAGAAATTCTGCACAGGATTCCATTTAACCTAAGGCTGGCTCTGCATTCTCCATTACATATCAATACTGGCGTGTGTTTTCTCAATTATTGCTCCTAGAAATGTAACAATAGATAACAGCTACGATACAGTTTGCCTTGTCTTAAGAAAAATTCTTTGCCATCACAGCATATAGGTAGCACCAGTGGATGGCACAGGCACAGGTATTGCACCTGTCTGATCACCAAAGGGTGTAATATACAGCAGATATCCTGCTCATCTAAGAAGTTTGACAGAAGAATGAGGTTTTAGACCAGGGGTGGGGAACCTCAGGCCCCAGGGCCATTTATGGCCCTCGATGACCTTTTATCCGGCCCCGGGCAGATTCTCAGGGACCACTGTGCTTTGGCAGGGAGCTGTATTTTGATCGCCACCAGTTCATTAATTTCTTCTTGCTCTGTGAGCACACACGTAGTGTTCACTACAGAACACTGAAGGGCATGCAATGAAAGATTACGTCCTGACACCAGTGCCAGAGTCAGGATGTACTTTGTGGGCGGAGTTTGTACGGCCCCCGAAGGATGGTATAAATATCCAAATGGCCCTTGGCAGAAAATGATTCCCCACCCCTGCTTTAGACAATCTAATGTGGCAAAAACAAAACTCTACATAGTAATCCACACAGATTTCAAGACATTAAAAAATTGCAGCATATATACAAAAAAATAGAAGCTAAATTAAGTTACGTAAAAAAATAAAAGAAAACGTCCCCCCTAAAAAATTTTTTTTTCCTGAAAAATATAGTATTGGGGAAATCGATGTGAATACTTTTCTGCCCAAAGATGACCAAAGTATTCTCGGAGTGATACCTTTATTGGTATCACTCCGAGAATACTTTGGTCATCTTTGGGCAGAAAAGTATTCACATCGATTTTTCTGGCTAATGCAGTACCGCAATATAATTTGTTATTGTACATCATGGTATTGGGGAAACAAACCTTTATGGTATTGCTTCAATCGTAAATAACAAAAGAACAAACAAATTATTTTAACAGAACCTAAACACACTTGACAAAAAAAACACAGGAAAAACAAATGTGGAAGCTGTTTTTTTTTGTGACCATCTTGCAAAAATTAAATTCCAAGTCAATCTAAATATGATGTGTTCCTTAAAATGCTGTACGCCCCCCCTAACAAAATGAAAAAAAAAATGCTTTTTTTCCTTACAAAACATTATTTTTTTATTAAGGAAAGGTAGTAGAATTAAAAAGAAAAACATATAAATTTGGCATTGCATTAATCATTGCTACGGCAGAGTCTACGATGCATAAAAAAAAAAAAAAAAACTATGACGTCAATTACATTGCACCCAAATAATTGTTAAGTTGGTGCCAATAAAAATGGCAACTGTTTTTATACAGGAAAAATTTCATGAGCTTATTAAATCTTGGATAAAATCGATCTTTAGTGCAGCGGCATTCAAGAAGTAGAACAGCAAAAAGTTTTCTTTCATTCTTCTCCATGGAAACACAATCAGTATTTTAGCCAGTTCTTTTTTTTTTTTCCTTTTTCCCTCTCTCAGTTTTCCATCAGTAAAGACAGTTTTGGGGTATTATATACCAGGTGGCAGACTTGTGGGAGTTTTCATTAACGTTGCAAAGCCGCACGCATGTTCAACAACCCAGAGCTGTCTTGATATATTTTGTGACAAAATTTTGTCCAAAGTGATAGTCTGCTATTTTTGGATAGCAACTCACTCCAAATATGCACTGTGAGATTGTTTTAGATATTTGCTTGCGTATACGCTTTTACTTTGCAGGATAAAGTAGGTTTTCAGTATAGCAAATCTATATAACTTGGCCAGAACTGTGCTTTGGACTGGAGCCAGTTCTAACCACTCTAAAGTTGCCCTAACAAGTTTTGGCATTCTGTTTTCGTGCTCATACATTGATATTACTCTCAAAGAAGCCTTTATTTATCTGCTTAGGTTCCATCTATATGTTTGCAGTCTATAACATTTCCCCTCAGGGTCTCAGTAAAAAAAAATCTCTGTACTTCAGTGCAATGATTTTTGGTGTTAACATTCTGGCTGAATGTTTCATATATTACATATCATGTCATTTAACAGATCATTCATATTGTGTTAATGTATTTATGTGTCTCTTATGTTAGAAAGACGTATTTCATGCTTGCAGTCTGCACTACCCATGTATGTCTAATAAAGCCTAACTAGCTAGCTGGCAAAATAACTCATCAAAAACCCTTATAGTGTCCATCATTCTTTCTGTGTAGTCATCATTTTCCCAATTACTATATAAATATACACCAAGCTGACTAGGATATGAATTGAGATGAATCATTCCTACCCGAAGGTCATTTTTACATTGCACCAATATGTATAGCAAAAAGCTTATTTCACCCAGAAAACAGGAGAGAAATGATTTTGGTCCCCGATTCATCAAGACGGGTGGTGTTCACAAAGGAGGCATGTTGGAGTGAGACGTGCTTGATTTAGTGAGTGGTGCATTCATTAAAACAGGATTTTTGTACTTACCGTAAAATCTGTTTCTCGGAGCGCTCATTGGGGGACACAGAAACCATGGGTGTATGCTGCTGCCACTAGGAGGCTGACACTATGCATATGCAAAAAAGGTTGGCTCCTCCTCTGCAGTGTACACCCCACCGACTGGCACCAAGCTAATCAGTTAGTGAGAAAGCAGTAGGAGAAGAATGCAAACAACAAACAAACAACTCAATATAACAAAAACAATCGAAAGAAAGAACAAGAGTTGTAAACATATGGGAGGGTGCTGTGTCCCCCAATGAGCGCACCGAGAAACAGATTTTACGGTAAGTACAAAAATCCTGTTTTCTCTATCGCTTCATTGGGGGACACAGAAACCATGGGACGTTCCAAAGCAGTTCCTGGGGCGGGAGAAAAATGGCAAGAGACTCCATTCAGGCAGGCAAAGGCTCCAATGCCGCCTGCAAGATCCTTCTGCCTAGGCTGGCGTCCGCCGAAGCATAGGTGTGGACCCTGTAAAATTTGGCAAACGTGTGGATGGAAGACCAGGTTGCCACCTTGCAAAGTTGTAGGGCGGAAGCCCCATGGTGAACTGCCCAGGAGGCGCCTACCACCCGGGTGGAGTGAGCCCTGACCCCAGTAGGAGGCACTCTATTTTTTTTTTTTGTTGTTGAATATGTATTTATTAACACACATGTATAACACATATCAAGGGTATGAACAGTAACAAAACATGTCACATAATATAAGCCAAGCGTCATCATATCAGGTCATGTCCAATAAAACAGAGCACAATATATGAATGAAACAGCGTGATCGAGGATCACTACTAGTATTGCGTGAGATTTGGCACACAAATTGGGTTCCTGGACTAACGAACCCCAATAACATTCTACAAGAACAAGAACTAAGAACAAAATAAAACAAGAAGTCACAGAAAATATAAGGGGAAATAAAGAAAAATAAGGGAATTAAATGAACCTAAATGAAAAATAAATAACTGGACAAAGAAAAAAGGAAGAAGGTTAAAGGTAAGGGGAAGGAAGAAGGGGAGGGGGGGCGCCCTCGGTCTCCGCCCACAGCACACCACGTGGCAGAGAATCTTACATACAAAAATAGCACTCCAATGAGTCACTTACACTATGTAGGCGAAGGGGTACGAAAGGCAATCCACGGGGACCAGATGGTCTGGAATTTATCCCGGGTATGGTTGATCCATGCCGACAGGTCCTCCATGTCCCTGATATGGTCCACAGCAACAGTCCACTCCTCCAGAGAAGGCGCCACAGTAGACAGCCAATGCTTAGGCACTAGAAGTTTGGCAGCCGTCAACATAAAGGTCGCCAGTTTGTGCTTAATGGGGTTATAACCCGTCGCCGGCACCCAAAAAAGGACTGAGTCCCTGGGTAAATCACAAGGCAGAAGGCAGATATCTTTGATTTTTTGTCGTATCGCATTCCAGAAGGGCACAATGAGGGGACAATCCCACCAGATGTGAGCATAAGTTCCTGAACCCGCCCCACATCTCCAGCAGATGTCAGAGGTCTGCAAGCCATGGCGAAATAGGAAGGACGGGGTTCGGTACCACCTGGCAATCAGTTTATAAGAATTCTCTTTAATGCGAACGCACCTAGAAAATCCCAGTGCGTGTCTTTTAATACACCTGGCGACTCGTAGGGACAATGGGTGCCCCAGTTCCCGTTCCCAGGCAGCAAGGTAAGTAGGCTCAGTATCAGAGCGAAGAGACATAAGCCATTTGTAAATGGTGGAGATCACGCCTTTGACAGGACTCTGTGCCAGCAACAGCCGCTCCAAGTTGGAGGCAGCCCGCAAGGGACGATGTTGCTCCATAAAGGTCTGACAGACATGATGTACATGTGCTAGCGATAAAAAGTTGGCGTGTGTAGGTCCGAGGATGGATGACAGGCCCTCCGCCAAAGGGACATTGCCTCCAGCAAAAAAGGAATTGAGGGGCGTTACAAGTTTGCTCCACAAACCCTGAAAAGTCCAAAAACCCTCATCCGAGCAGGTCAACAAAGGGAGTAAGCGTACAGGCATGAGCGGAGAGAGGAACTTACTCATAGTGTCATGATGTAGACAGTTCAGGCATGTGTGGAGCAAACCCTTCAGGAGAGGGGAGAAGCCGCGTGTACGAGGGATCTGAGTATGCACACCCCATAACTCAAGTGCCTCCCGAGGCGAAAGAAGAGCCGTTTCTAGGGAGGACAAGAAAGACCTTTTGTTCCAGCTGTTTATCTCCACCCAACGACGAAGATGGCAAGCGAAGTAATAGTTCTTCAGGTCGGGCATACCCACTCCACCTGCATCTGTGGGTAGAGTCAAAGTCGAGAAAGCGATACGAGCCGGACGTTGGTTCCATAGGAATCGTGAGAACAGAACGTGTAAGGCACGAAAAAAGGAATTGGGAAGGAATATAGGAGCTGCCTGGAATAAGTAGAGGAATTTTGGGACTATATATGTGGACAGATAATTTTTTCGGCCCAACCAAGACATGAACGGTATTCGTAGACGCTGGAGCTGTGTCCTAACCGAGGAGAGTAGGCGTAGGTGGTTCAGAGCGTAGAGGCGAGAAATATCCCTCGGAATAAGAATGCCTAAATATTTTACATGGTCTGTCTTCCAGGTGAACGGTGACATTCGTTGGAGGCGGGTTAGAGTGTCCCTGGGGAAGCCGATAGCAAACGCGACCGATTTATTATAATTGATTTTGAAGTTTGAAAGAGTACCAAAATGGTGAAAAAGATCCAGCACAGCGGGTATAGCAGTCTCCGGGTTAGTGATACTAAGCATGATGTCATCAGCGTATGCGGACACGAGGGCCTCGCCTTTAGGCGTGGACGCGCCTCGGATGTCTGGGTGTGTACGAAAAGCCTGTAACAAAGGTTCCAGGCACAGAGCGAACAGACTGGGGGACAAGGGGCAGCCCTGGCGGGTTCCATTGGATATAGAGAATGGAGCCGAAAAATAATTGTTCACCTTGACCCTGGCAGTGGGCGAGGTGTAAAGTGTAAAAATGGAGTCTATAAAGCGATCGGGAAAATTAAATAGGCGTAGGACCGACTTCATGTAAGACCAATCTATGCGGTCAAACGCCTTTTCGGCATCAGTACTTAACAACAACAAAGGCGTTTTTCGGGAAACTGCTCCATGGATTAGGTGTAAGATCTTTGTGAGTTTTCCCTCCCCTCCCTACCCAGTACAAACCCAGTCTGATCGCTCTGCACCAGGAGGGGGACCAAGCGAGACACCCGGTTCGCCAGGACCTTCGCCCAGAGCTTCAAATCACAGTTAAGAAGAGATATTGGCCGATAACTACTACACTGTGCTGGATCTTTGTCTTCCTTATGGATTAAAGCTATATCCGCAGAAAGGGATTGGGGAGGAAAGGAGGAGCCAGTCATCAAGGCGTTAAAAAGTCGGGTGAGGTGTGGGAGAAGGGTAGCTTTAAACTTTTTGCAGTAAAGTATTGTCAGACCATCTGGGCCAGGAGATTTTCCCGATGGAGTAGACTTCAGAGCTTCCTCCACTTCCTCCACCGCAATTGGAGATAACAATTCCGCGTGATGGGAAGGTTTCAATTTAGGGAGGTTCAGGGAGGAGACAAAGTCCACAATAGCAGGATGGGGGTCTGCAGTGGGGGCAGATTCATACATGGGGTTATGTAAGTTATACAAGGCGGTGTAATATTGATGAAAATCTTGCGCGATTTGCGCCGTCTCGGTGTGTGCGGCACCCGAGGGGCATCTCGTCTCAGCGATGAATGTACGCGGAGACGTTTCTTTGACGTAGGCGGACATAAGTTTCCCACCTCTGTCACCTGAAGCATAAAGACGGTGTTTCGCGTGCAAGAAATTTTTCGCAATTTTTAGGTTTAGGAGGGATTTAAGGGCCATACGCAAGGACAGGAGATCGGAGAGGTGTTGTTGGCACAGAGATCGCTTGTGGAGCGACTCCAATTTGCAAATTTGAAGGAGCAAGGCATCGGTTTGTTTCTCCCTAGATTTTTTAAGTCTAGAGGCCAGTGAGATGAATTCACCCCTGACAAAAGATTTGTGAGTTTCCCAGACGATGGGGATTGGCATGCCTGGAGTGTAATTTCTATGGAAGAAATCCTGAAGGGGTATTTCAATGGCATTTATATTATCTTGAATGTCCAACAGTGTCTCATTGAGTCGCCAGGTGTATCCGAGACCACCCACCCCAGGTAAGGCCAGTGTTAAGGATACAGGCGCATGGTCCGATACTGTCATGGATCCAATATCCGCCGTAGAATAACACCCCAGGTGGCGTCGGGATAGAAAGAGGTAATCAAGTCTTTGGTATGAGCGATGCGGCGTCGAATAAAACGTATAATCCTTAGTGTCAGGATGGAGGACTCTCCAGGCGTCCACCAAGGACAGCTCCGCCAATAGCAGTTTAAGTCTTCTGAGATTCCGAAAAGAGATCGCGGAGCGGCCCGTGGAGGAGTCCACGAGAGGCTCCATAGTGAGGTTAAAGTCTCCACCCAGTACCACTAGCCCCGACATAAATTGCTGTAAAAGACGTAGAGTAGATAGTAACCAGTCGACTGTGCGAACATTGGGCGCATAAATTTTAGCAAAAGTCACTAAAGTGTTTCCCAGTTTACCCTTCAAGAAAAGATATCGACCATCTGTATCTGCCAACTGCGCTTGCAACTGAAAATGAAGATTGCGGCAAAAAGCTATACTCACCCCTCTCGACGCGTGGGAGTCGCTGCAACTGTGGAACCACACTGGGAATGAAGAGCGAGACAGCTGTGGAACATGATCGTGGCGGAAATGTGTTTCCTGCATAAAAATAACAGAGACACCATCTTTTTTAAGGAGTCGCAAAACCTGAGCACGTTTCGCAGGCGCATTCATACCCTTAGCATTATAGGATTGTATAACAATATCACGTGGAGTCATCATGGAGGTGCACTGGGAGGATAGAGAAGCGATAAAGCGGTGTACCGTAGCAAGGACAGAGAGCGACCCCAAGGAAAGAAGAGTGTGACAAGGAGGACACAAGAGGGAAAGAACACAAAAAAATCAAAACAGAGACAAAAAATAAAGCACCATAGGTAGCGGTGCTTGTAAACATTTGGAGAAATGTGAACTAGGTGGATCCACAAGGGGAGCCGGGAGACATTGCACCCCTCCTGAAGGAGGAGGGGGCAATGGAGGCGATGCAAGGGTCACATAAGAGCCCACCTGCAATAATCTCCAGTCAGCCTGTGGAACCCAAGAAAACCTGGGTCATAGTGAAATGTATTTGCCCAAAAATGGGGAGGAGAGTGGGGAGAGAAAGGTAAGGAAGAAAAGAAGGGAAGGGACCAAGAGAAGAACAGCAGGAGATGATGCCTTCCCAGGTGCAAGCAGAAGGGGCAGCGTATAGGAGAGAAAAAGGGGGAGGTGGGAGAGAGTGAAGGGGGGAGAAGGGAGAGGATAGCAGACCAGACCCACATATAGCTACAGGTGGGGCGACTACCCGGACCAAGAAGGTGAAGAATAGGGTAATGGAGGAGAGAGGCCGGGGTCAGGAGGGTAGGGAAGGAGGATGGGGGAGAAAAAGATTGTGACCGTAAGGCGGACCGTGTCCTGTGTATCAGGATCCTATGATATAGTAGAGAAGGGCAAGGGTGCCCTAGTGTGGAAGGTGAGGGGGAGATTATGATAAGTAGGGTCAGGTCCCCCAAGGATGAGTGGAAGAGGGAATGGAGAGAAAAGGGAGAGGAAGGGAAAGGTAGCCGGAAAGAGGGAACAGTGAGAGGGGAGAGTGGGGAGGGAAAAGATAAAGGAATGCAGAGAATGGCAAGATAGAGGGAGGAGAAGAAAGTGCTGTGTAGTGTAACAACAGTAGTAACTGTAAATGAACTGCAGATGGCAGCAGTGAGCAATGTACCAGAAAATAACAGCATAATGAAACGTTGAAAAATTGCAGGTAATTTTAAAACAGACCATAGGGGAACAAAAGCCATCTCTGTTGTCCAAAATCAGCAATGACAACAGGTAGATCCTGAAAATCAGAGAGGGCAGTGCAGTGCAATAGGTCATGTGAACAGCACACTACAGCAATCTACAAAGCACATAGGAAACCTAGATATCACATTGAGTTTCAAAGGTGAAAGAAGAGAAGATGGAGGAGGGGGAGGGGAAGAGGGACAAGGGTGAAGAGAGCACAGGAAAGCAGTCAGCACTAGCAACAATACGAGCCTGAGTGAACAGAATCATAAGTTGGATATAACCACAGTGAGTCAACAATTCAACAGGGAGGCTGCAAAGTGGAAAATGTAAACCTCAGGTTTCAGGTAGAAGGAGGGCAGGAGACCTCCAGAACAAAGGCATTATACCGGGTCTACCATGTCCTGGCAAGAACAAGAGCAGCAAGCCAGTCTGGTAACAGCTCAGTCTCCAGCCGGGTCATCGCGGGCAAATAGAGAGCGACGATGCGACTTGTTCTTGGAGCGGGTGACTTGCCAATCGTCCGGGCGCGGCTGGATCGGTGGTATGGACGACTCCGGAACAGGCAGCCAGGACGGCACAGGCAGTGAAGGGATGGATAAGGCCTTCCACAAAGTAGTAAGTCCTCTGGATGACGTATAGTAACTTTCTTGTCGTGGCGTGTAACAAAGAGCCCAAAGGGGAACAACCATCTGTACTGGGCGTCATGTTCCTTCAGGTGGGTCAGAAGAGGCTTTAACAAGCGGCGCTTCTGGAGGGTAGAACTGGCCAGGTCTTGGTAGAAGTCCACTGGGGACCCGTCTAGCATCGGGGACCCCTGCTCCCTCGCAGCAGTGAGAAGCGCAGCGGTATGGTTGTAGTCCAGTATACCACAAATAACATCCCTGGGGGGATCAGTGTCCCTGGGGCGAGCTCTGAGGGCCCGGAGGATGCGCTCCACAACCACAGCTTCAGCAGGTTCTTACCCCAGCAATGCAGAGAATAAAGTGCGTGCCACAGAGCGCAGGGCCTCAGGGGCATAGGACTCCGGGATACCTTTCATTCGCACATTGCGGCGGCGATTCCTGTTCTCAAGGTCCTCGGCAGCACCGAGGGCCGCATTAAGATGCTTGGATTGGTCCTGGAGCGTGGTACAGATGCCATCGCCGAATTCCACATAAGAAGTGTGGGCCTGCTCCAGCTCCTCCACACGGCGTCCCACATGCGACACCTCCGCCTTAATGCTGGCTAGCTCCTGTAGCACTGGAGCAATGATCCGGCGGATGAAAGAGCGGGTGACCTGGTTGGAACGCTCCGGCCTGCGGGGTGATTGCCCTGAGCAAGCATCAGTGTCTATATCCGAGTCCTCTGCGTCAGACAGAGAGAGGGTTCCGGGTGCCATCTTAGGTGAAAGCACTGGTGCAGAAGCTGGCTTTCTCCGGAGATAATGATCCAAATCCCCCGTCTTTCTTGGGGGTTTTGGGGTGCCAGTGGAGTCTTTAGCCTTTTCTCTTCCTGATTTCCCCATTTTGGGCAGAAATACGCTGTGACAATGCTAAAGCTGGCTGGGTTGAAGAGAGGAGCTCACAGACTCAGCTCCTTCCTCATGTGCAGCTAGGCTCCGCCTCCAGGAGGCACTCTATTTTTAACCCGGTAAGCCTCCAATATTGCGGTCCTAATCCAACGCGCAATTGTAGCCTTGGAAGCAGGCAGGCCTCTTCGCGCTCCGTCCGGAATGATGAATAGGAGATCAGACTTCCTGAAGGAAGCCGTCCTATCCAGGTAGGTCCTTATTGCCCGTACCAGGTCTAGCTTGTTCAACGAGCGCTCCAAAGGATGAGTCGGAGCCGGACAGAAGGAAGGTAGAACAATGTCCTCATTCAAGTGGAAAGTGGATACCACCTTGGGAAGAAAGGAAGGCGGAGGCCGCAAAACTACCTTATCCTGGTGGAGAACCAGGAAAGGGGGGGCGACAAGACAGAGCCGCCAACTCTGAAACTCGCCTGATGGAAGTGATCGCAACAAGAAAGGCCACCTTCCAGGACAAAACTGACAGGTGAACCTCTGTGAGAGGTTCAAAGGAAGCGCACCTCATAACCTCCAATACGAGATTGAGGTCCCAAGGGTCCACAGGATTCCGATACGGGGGAGCCATATGCGCCACTCCCTGAAGGAAAGTTTTGACTTGAACCCGAGAAGCCAAGGATTCCTGGAAGAGAATAGAAAGGGCTGAAATCTGTCCCTTAAGAGTAGCGAGAGAGAGACCAGAGTCCAGCCCCGCTTGGAGGAAAGCCAAGATGGCAGAGAGCGACAACTTCATTGGCGGGATGACGTTGGACTCACACCAGCGAAAATAGGCCTTCCAGGTTCGATAGTAGACCCTGGAAGACGACGGTTTCCTGGCCTGGATTATGGTGTGAATCACCCGATCTGAGAACCCGGACTCTCTCAGTACCGCGGTCTTAACAGCCACGCCGTCAAATTGAGCGACCGAGAACCCTGGTGGCAGAACGGACCCTGTGATAGAAGATCTGGCCTGTCTGGGAGTCTCCAGGGGGCGTCCGCCAAGAGATTGACAATGTCTGCGAACCAGGACCTCCTGGGCCAATCTAGGGCGATCAGAATGACCGGCACCCCTTCCGCCTTGATCTTCTTCAGCAATCTGGGAAGAAGGAGAAGCGGAGGAAACACGTATGGGAGAGTGAACTGTGACCAAGGAATGGCCAGAGCGTCTACGTCCAATGCTAGAGGATCGCGGGATCTGGAGACGAACAGCGGAACTTTCCTGTTGAGCCGAGACGCCATGAGGTCCACATCCGGGGTCCCCCATCGTAGGCAGATCTGATGGAAGACGTCCGGATGTAGGGACCATTCCCAGTGACGGAGCGAGAGAAAGATGGCCCTGATTTCGAGGATATTGATCGGCAGGGAAGATTCCTGTGCCGTCCAACGACCCTGAGCCGTCAGATGCCGAAAAACTGCCCCCCAGCCCAGAAGACTCGCATCCGTCGTTAAGACTTGCCAGTGGTCTATCAGGAAGGACCGGCCCTGGAAGATGAGGGGGGATGACAGCCACGAGCTGAGAGACTGCCTGACCCTGAGAGGGAGACGAAGCGGATGATCCAACGATCTGAGGGACCTGTCCCACTGAGACAGAATAGCCTGCTGAAGAGGTCTCAAGTGGAACAGAGCAAAGGGAATTGCTTCTGAAGTCGCAACCATTCTGCCCAGCACCATCATCGCTGTCCGGAAGGAAGGAAGCTAAGGGCTCTGTAGAGACCGAACACCCTGCTGGAGGATTGCTCCTTTCTCCTTGGGGAGAAAGACCTTCGCCTGTCAGGTATCGAACAGCATGCCCAAGAAGATCAGGTGCTGAGAGGGAACAAGGCAGGACTTCTTCCTGTTGATGATCCATCCGAACCGGGCCAGGGTGTCGAGAACGATGGACAGGCTTTCTTGAGCCTGAAGGAGGGACGGAGCCTTGATGAGAATATCGTCGAGGTAAGGAATGAGCACCAGTCCTCGAACCGTCAAGGTGGCCACCAAAGCTGCCATGATCTTGGTGAAGACCCTGGGAGCGGTCGCAAGGCCGAAGGGCAAGGCGATAAACTGAAAATGGTTCTGCCGAACTGCGAAACGCAGGAACCTCTGATGGGCTGGGTAAATCAGGACGTGGAGGTATGCGTCTTGGATGTCTATGGAACACAGAAATTCCTGTGATTTCATTGTCGATATTACTGCACGAAGAGACTCCATCCTGAAGTGACGCTGGCGAACCCTCCTGTTCAGTAACCTGAGGTCCAGGATAGGCCGAACCTTGCCGCCTTTCTTCGGCACAACAAACAGGTTTGAATAAAAACCTGTGAAATGTTCTTGCTCTGGAACAGGAACGATAACTCCAGCACTGAGAAGGGAATCGATGGATGCAAAGAAACCCGTAACCAAGGAAGGATCTCCGGGGGGGCGGGATTCGAAGAACCGATCTCTTGGGCGGGAAGTGAACTCTATTTTGTATCCTTAGGATACAACCTCCCTGACTCAAGCGTCCTCCACCAAGTCGAGCCACACGTCCTTGAACAGCAAGAGACGACCGCCGAGCTTGGGATGAACGCTGGGCTCCAGGGTCCAGTCATGCCGAAAAAGATCGACCAGGTCTTGACCTGGTGGATCTACCCTGGGAGTAATTGGAACGCCAGGAGGGGGTAGGCCGAAAGGAAGCCTTCCTCTTAACCTGGCGATTCTGCGGCCTACGTTGACTGGAGGAATCTTCCGATACCTGAAAACGGCGGAAGCAGCATCCAGGGAGGCAGAGACTACATATTGCCCAGCCTGGGAGATTTGGTCTGCGAGCTCCGCCAGCTCTCTGAAAGGTGCTCCTGCCAAGATGCCCTTACGGAGCTGTATGGACCATCTGGCTATCGCCTTTGAGACCCAAGTAGACGCAAAGGCCGGGCATAGAACAGAAGCGGCTGCCTCAAAGGCTGACTTTGCCAGTGATTCTAGAATCCTATCGTTGGCGTCCTTTAGGGAAGCAGCGCTAGCCAGAGGAAGGACCGTGTTGGTGGACAGTCTGGAGACCGGTGGGTGCACTGAAGGAGAAATTGTCCAATTAGATGTAAGCTCCGGGGGAAATGGGTATAGTATGCCGAGGCGCTTCCCTTTTTGAAAGCGTTTGGTCGGATTCTCCCTCTCCCTCTTGAGTATGTCCGTGAACTCAGTGTGAGGGGCAAAAACCTTGGAAGGTGGTTTGGACCGTCTGAACGAAACCACCTGTTCTGCGGATTCAATAGAGGTATCCCTGATGCCTAAGGTCTGATTGACAGCCACAATCAGATTCTGCACCATATCCGTCATGTCGGACACCTGATGTGGATCCAGGTCCGACTCATCCTCCGAAAACGCCTCCGGAGACACCTCGCCAGATTCCTGGGAGGAGGGCGCTAGGGAGGGATAACCCCGAGCAGGGTCTTCCGGAGATATGGAGCGAGAAGAGGACCTAGAACTGTGTTCCAGTCTGGGTCTCTTACGGCTTGGGTTGGACGGACCGGGAAGACTGCAGGTGCTGAAAGGGGCAATCTGTCCAAAACGGATACTAGGGTCTGTGATACCCTGGTGAGGTCCGCAACAGATTGTGACAAAGACGCTGCCCACTGGGGGTATGGGTCTCAGGATCACCCGGATCAGAAGGGGGCTCCTGGGTGGGTCCCGTGGGGTCGCTGCAGGCCTGGCAGAGGGGAGAAGACTGACCTGAAGGGAGTCTGCCATTACAAGAAGAGCACACAAAGTATTTAACCAGCGTGGCGGAGGAAGAGGAAGATGGGGGACAAGTAGGCTCTCCCTTTTGCTTAGGCATGGCTGAGCAATCCCACTAACAGGTGTCAGAAGGTTGGGGGACAGAGAAGGGCAGAGGAGAGTGTCAGCTCTGCAGGACAGAGCTTACTCACGGTTCCTGCGTGCTGCCGAGATGTTTCTCCCTGATGTGATGCTGTGACCGGAGGCCGTGCTCAGAGACCGCGGAGGTAGCTGAGGAGCCGCTTGCTGCCACTTGAAGAACGCAGGAGCGACAGACGCAGGGCCTGTAGAGTGCACTCTGCGTCTGCTACAGCTCTCAGGAACGCTGAGAGCGGTGGGAGGAGCCAGGACAGGCAGAGAAAGAAGCCCACCCGGAAGTGTGACAGGCGGGGGGTGGAGCCAGAGCTGGAGCAGGCCCAGAATGAAGCCGGGACCTAAATTTTGGTCTGCGGCCGTCGGGGAAGGGGGATTGGAGCGGAGGACGCCGCTGCTTAAGAAAAACAGGCCCCGAAATGAATCGCCGCAGCCACCAGCAGGAAAAGGAGGTAGACAGGCGGCGCAATGCGAACGAGCACCCCACTGATAAAAAACCAGGCTCCAGCTCCTAGAGAAAGACAGGGGGGCCCCGGGAAATCCACGGCGCCGCGAGGTACCCGGAGCAGCCCCATCTCTAAAGGCCTTAGGGGACTAGAATAATGTACCAGGCTCTCCTGTAACCTGCATCCTCCTTTTTCTCCTTCTTTTTTTTTTTTCTTTCCTTCTTCTTTCTTCCTGTCTTCTTTCTTCTGTCCTGCTGAGAAAGAGGGACAATACCTCAGACCAAAGGTCGGACGTCCGGATCAGTTGTGGGGACGTCCGCGTCTCCTCATCCGACAGGCTCTGGTGGGCGAGTAGGCGGGAGACGGAGGCAGGCCCGGGTCTTTCGCTGCCCCTGATCACCTAAACATCCGTCTGTGCTAGGGATTAGAGTGGGGGGTCCTGCCGAGACAGACATATGAGGATACGGGATGGCAGTACACGCCGTACTCATAGTCTCTGTGTGGGACTACAGTAGTGACTTTTCACACTGTATCCCTCCGGAAGGTACCTGAAAAGGAACGACGCACAATAGGTAGATATGGGTCTCCAGAGAGACCCGTGTCCACCTCCTACTGACACTAAGCTAAAACTGATTAGCTTGGTGCCAGTCAGTGGGGTGTACACTGCAGAGGAGGAGCCAACCTTTTTTGCATATGCATAGTGTCAGCCTCCTAGTGGCAGCAGCATACACCCATGGTTTCTGTGTCCCCCAATGAAGCGATAGAGAAAGAGGACCTTTCACCAAATTTTTTAAGCTGAACTGGACACATGATGTAATAGTGGCCGCCGAGTGAAAGAAAACTTTTTTTTATTTCACCTCTCCGCTGCAGAGAGATTAGCAAACAAAATATCTGGCACCTAATGAGTTAACTTTTTAAAAACCAGGTGGGTGTTATCAGACAGTTTTCACTGGAGGCGGGTACTTCTTCCTGTATAAGTTGCCCAATCATAAGCAGGCAGCAACACAGTAGAAAAAGAACACACACCCCAAATCTAAACTAACTAAAGTTAACTCATTAGGTGCCAACTACTTTCATTGCTAATCTCTCTGCAACAGAGAGGGTGAGTTAAAAAAAACCTTAAACCATTTGTTTAGTTCAACATGAAAAATTTGGTGAAAAATCCTCTCTAATGAATTAGGCACATCTTAAAAGGGATTGCGCCTCCTACGCCTCACCACAAATCTTACTACAGTCAGGAGCTGGAGTAAGAGTTGTTATGTAAGGTATGCCATAACTCATCATGAAATAGACAAGTTGGCATGCCCTGTACAACCTAGGCTAAGACGAATTTGGCAGAGATGGCCAAAACTGGCATGAAAAAGGCAAAAGCTGAAAAAAAATCGACTTTTTTAAGCATTTTACGCCGCATCTCTGATGTAATCGCTTTGATGAATCAGGTCCCGTGGCTCCAGTTCATCATGCAGTTTTCTCCAGAATTCTAAATTCATTAAAGTGAATCTGTCAGCAGGTTTTTGCTATGTAATCTGAAGACAGCATGCTGTAGGGGTAAGATTTCAGCTATACCTCTCTTATCAAGCTTGTGTTTTTGCTTACTTGCAATGATTGTTTTAGCACCAGGAACTTATCATTGCTGGAACACAGAAGTGTGTGCCTGGTAGTCCGACTCCGCCCCTTCTGTAATAAGCCGCTCACTGTCTATAGCTATGTATATGGAGAGCATGGTGGGGTGGTGTTAGCTTCCTCAGCTCTGCTGCATTGTTAAGTCTAAATGCTCTGACTGTATCAGAACGGCTGCACCCAGTAAACTAAGTGATATATTGTTGGATTCAGGGTCTCTTTGTTTACATCACGCTGTTGTCAGATGAGGTAGTTTAAACCTGATGAAATATTCCCTTTAAGGGTCTATGCCACTTAACGTCTCTAGGAGAACGTGCAGCAGAATGTCTGTCTGCCTCTAGATCCTCTTCCTCACTTCACTCTCTGTAAAATCTTGTAAGATGCAACTGTCATCTCTTATCTCAGTGATGGGGGAAAATCTATATTCACTGAAGACAGATTTTACCCAAAGCATATTTCATTGATACAATATCTTACAAAGCTTTTATTTTCATGTGCTGCCAACTTATGAAAGAAAAAATGAAGTCAGTCACTCAATGAATTTGGTGCATCTTTTTCCAGAGCTCCCTTCACTAACCCCTTCCCTCCCCAGCCAATTTTCATTTTTACGCTTGTTTCTTCTTCCAAGATCTTTTCAGTTTTTCTGTCCATATAGCTGTATGATGGCTTTTTTTGTGAGACAAGTTGTAGGTTTAAATGAAATTATTCATTTTCAAAATGGAAAAAAAATCCAAATGTGAAATTAGGACAAAAATGCAATGCTGCCATGTTTTTTTATGTTTTGTTTTTACAGCGTATATTCCGTGTTAAAAGTTACTCTGAGTATGATTTTCCAGGTCAGTACAATTACAGAGATACCAAATTTGTATAGATTTTTGTTTCTATTTAAAGTTTCTATTTATCTGTTAATAGTGTCAGCTCTCCTAAGCCATCTATATGGGCATGTAGTTCATAAGAAGCTGAATACAAATGTATACATAGATACCGTATATACTCGTGTATAAGCCGAGATTTTCAGCACTTTTTTTTGTGCTGAAAACGCCCCCCTCGGCTTATACATGAGTCACGGTCCATAAAGCCAACAGGGGAGTGGGGGAGCAGTGGCAGGAGCTGGCGGCTTCTTGAAGACATCATACTCACCCTCCTGGTGCAGTCCCTGGTTCCTGCATCTCCAATGGTCTCGGCGCTGGCATCTTCTTCCTGTGCAGAGCGGTCACGTGGTACCTCTCATTAAGGGAATGAATATGCACACGTCTCCACTCCCATAGGCGTGGAGCGCATATTCATTACCTTAATGAGCGGTACCACGTGACCGTTCTGCACAGGAAGAAGATGGCCGCTACCATCGGAGAAACAGGGACCGCGCGAGAAGGGTGAGTAGAACATATCAGCCTCTGACAATTTTAATACGATTGTGGTATTTTGGGCTGTTGTTTTTTCCATTAACAGACTAATATAGGTTTTGACTCAGCCTTTTGCTATTAGATTAATATGGGCAATTGTGAAGTTTGATCATGTTACTTACTAAGCAGCATTTTAATATTGTTTGAGTCCCTATGTCCCTTTTTCTTTTCCTGTACCTTTCCTAATTTTAATGCTATTTTCTGGTATTATTAAATAAAAGTGCTTTGCATTTTAAGAATTTTTGAATATCTCACTCCTTTTTTTCCTTCAATAATGTATACGTTATGAAGGATACAGTGCCTACAAGTAGTATTCAACCCCCTGCAGATTTAGCTGGTTGACACATGCGGAATTAACTTGGCATTGTGACATTTGTACTGTAGATCAGCCTGGAAGTGGGAAATGCACTGCAGCAAAAAAATTTTTTTTTTTTTTAAAACGTTAAAAGTTAATTCAGAGTGTCATTTATTATTCAACCCCTCAAACCACAAGAATTCTGTTTGGTCCCCCTAAAGTATTAAGAAGTAGTTCAGGCACCAAGAATAATGAGCTTCACATGTGTGGATTAATGATCTCTTTTGCCAGCCTTTTCTGACTATTTAAGACCCTCCCCAAACTTGTGAGCAGCACTCATACATGGTCAACATGGGAAAGACAAAGGAGCATTCCAAGGCCATCAGAGACAAGATCGTGGAGGGTCACAAGGCTGGCAAGGGGTACAAAACCCTTTCCAAGGAGTTGGCCCTACCTGTCTCCACTGTTGGGAGCATCATCCGTAAGTGGAAGGCTTATGGAACTACTGTTAGCCTTCCACGGCCTGGACAGCCTTTGAAAGTTTCCTCCCGTGCCGAGGCCAGGCTTGTCCGAAGAGTCAAGGCTAACCCAAGGACAACAAGGAAGGAGCTCCGGGAAGATCTCATGGCAGTGGGTTTCAGTCAATACCATAATTAACGTACTCCACCGCAATGGTCTCCGTTCCAGACGAGCCCGTAAGGTACCTTTACTTTCAAAGCGTCGTGTCAAGGCTCGTCTACAGTTTGCTCATGATCACTTGGAGGACTCTGAGACAGACTGGTTCAAGGTTCTATGGTCTGATGAGACCAAGATCGAGATCTTTGGTGCCAACCACACACGTGACGTTTGGAGACTGGATGGCACTGCATACGACCCCAAGAATACCATGCCTACAGTCAAGCATGGTGGTGGCAGCATCATGCTGTGGGGCTGTTTCTCAGCCAAGGGGCCTGGCCATCTGGTCCGCATCCATGGGAGGATGGATAGCACGGCCTACCTGGAGATTTTGGCCAAGAACCTCCGCTCCTCCATCAAGGATCTTAAGATGGGTCGTAATTTCATCTTCCAACAAGACAATGACCCAAAGCACACAGCCAAGAAAACCAAGGCCTGGTTCAAGAGGGAAAAAGTCAAGGTGTTGGAGTGGCCTAGTCAGTCTCCTGACCTTAACCCAATTGAAAACTTGTGGAAGGAGCTCACGATTAAAGTCCACATGAGACACCCAAAGAACCTAGATAACTTGGAGAAGATCTGCATGGAGGAGTGGGCCAAGATAACTCCACAGACCTGTGCCGGCCTGATAAGGTCTTATAAAAGACGATTATTAGCTGTAATTGCAAACAAGGGTTATTCCACGAAATATTAAACATAGGGGTTGTATAATAATTGACCCACACTTTTATGTTTAAAATTTATTAAAATTCAACTGAGCAACATAACTTTTTGTTTTGTAAGATTTATGCTTCTGTTAATAAATCCTACTCTCGTTTGCAGTTTGAAGGCTCTAACTTATTTGCATCTTATCAAACCAGCTAAATCTGCAGGGGGTTGAATACTACTTGTAGGCACTGTATGTGTAAATATAATTATCTCAGTTGGTAGATGGACCATCCAGAGGAGATAATTTGCTGGATATGGTTCTATTCCAACATACCAGATGCAATATCAGATCCACAGGTCCATGAGCACTTGGGCAGCAGCGGCCATAATATGGTAAGTTTCAAAGTACTATTCAGCAAAACAACAAAAAGTGAAAATGCAAAAACCTGGAACTATAGAAAAATTAGATTCACGCAACTAATAGAAGAGTTTAATCTGGTAGACTGGCATCATGTCCTAGTAAATGGTGGTACTGAACTGAAAAGAGGAGTGTTTAAACAAATATAACTAGAATTCTGTAGAAAGTTTATACCCTCTGGTATCAAAATGTCAAGGAATAAGAAGAAACCATTGTAGTTAAATAGGGCAGCAACAAGTATAAGACAAAAACAGAAGGCATTTAAAACTTTGAAGGTTGAAGGGTCAGAAATAGCTTCCAGGAATATAATGATCTCAGCAGGAAATATAAGAAAGAAATCAAGCTGGGAAAGTTGTCTACAGAGAAAAAAAATATCATAAATGACATTAAAAAAATAGCAAATGTTATAAATATATTAACACCAAAAAGAAAAAAAATCCAGTGATATTAGTTCCCTAAATGCCGAAAATAGAAATATAATTGTAGAAGAAAAAGAGAAGGATGAAATATTAAGCATGAACTTTTCATTTATGTTCACCAATAAATTGTCTGTGCCAGGCATTGTTCAGAAACGCAAAAATCAAGGTTCACCATCCACTATCACTAAATTAACTGAAGTAGTATGGGTGTGAATTACGATATTAACCCCTCTCTGCCATTGGACGTACTATCCCGTCCATAAAACCCCTGACAATCTGACCATGGACGGGATAGTACGTCCAAGCGATCAGCTGCGCTCCCTACGGGAGCGCAGCTGATCGCCACCGGGTGTCAGCTGATTATCACAGCTGACACCCGGCACTATGTGCCAGGAGTGGTCACGGACTGCTCCCGGTACATTACGCTGGCACACCGCGATCAGACATGATCGCAGTGTACCAGGGGCACAGGGGAGCATCGCGCAGGGAGGGGGCTCCCTGCATGCTCCCTGAGGCCCTCAGAACAGCGCGATGTGACCGGGTCCTGCAGGGAGGCGGCTTCCTCAGTGCCTGCTCAGAGCAGGCGCTGAGGAAGCGTCCTGCACTGTCTGTGAGATCGCTGGTCTCACAGAGTGCTGTGCACACTGTGAGACCAGCGATCTGATAAAATACAGTGATGTTCCACCCTGAGACAAAGTAAAAAAGTTAAAAAAATCAAAATCACAAGTGTAAAAAAAAAATTTCAAAATAAAGGAAAAAAAATATTCCCCAATAAATTCATTTCTTCCTGTAAATAAAAAAAAACAAAACAATAAAAGTACACATATTTGGCATCACCGCGTCCGTAACACCCCCCCTATAAAACTGTCCCACTAGTTAACCCTTTTAGTGAACCCCTCAAAAAAAAAAAAAACAAAGCAAAAAATCAAAACTTTATCATCATACCGCCAAACAAAAAGTGGAATAACACGTGATCAAAAAGACCGATATAAATAAACATGGTACCGCTGAAAACGACATCTTGTCACGCAAAAAATGAGCTGCCATACAGCATCATCAGCTAAAAAATAAAAAAGGTATAGCTCGCAGAATAAAGTGATGCAAAAATAATTATTTTTTATATAAAATTGTTTTTATTGTATAAAGCACCAAAACCTAAAAAAAATGATATAAATGAGGTATCGCCATAATCGTACTGACCCGAAGAATAAAACTGCTTTATCAATTTTACCACACGTGGAACGGTATAAACGCCCCCCCCAAAAGAAATTCATGAATTGCTGATTTTTGTTCATTCTAACCTCCCAAAAATCTAAATAAAAAGCGATTAAAAAATGTCACGTGCTCAAAAATGGTACCAATAAAAACATCAACTCGTACCACAAAAAATAAGACCTCACATGACTCTGTGGGCCAAAATATGCAAAAATTATAGCTCTCAAAATGTGGTGATGCAAAAACTATTTTTTGCAATAAAAAGCGTCTTTTAGCGTGACAGCTGCCAATCATAAAAACCCGCTATAAATAGTAAATCAAACCCCCCTTTATCACCCCCTTAGTTAGGGAAAAATAATAAAATTGAAAAAATGTATTTATTTCCATTTTCCCATTAGGGTTAGGGTTAGGGTTGCGCCTAAAGTTAGGGTTAGGGTTGTGCCTAAAGTTAGGGTTAGGGTTGGGATTAGGGTTAGGGGTGTGTTAGGGTTAGGTTTGTGGTTAGGGTTATGGTTAGGGTTAAGACTAGGGTTAGGGGTGTGTTGGGGTTAGGGTTGGAGTTAGAACTGGGGGGTTTCCGCTATTTAGGCACATCAGGGGCTCTCCAAATGTGACATGGTGTCTGATCTCAATTCCAGCCAAATCTGCTTTGAAAAAGTCAAACGGTGCTCCTTCACTTCTGAGCTCTGCCATGCGCCCAAACACATATGGGGTATCAGCGTACTCAGGACAAATTACACAATAACTCTTGGGGTCCAATTTCTTCTGTTAACCTTGGGAAAATAAAAAATTGGGGGCGAAAATATCATTTTTGTAAAAAAAAATGATTTTTTTGTTTTTACGGCTGTACGTTATAAACTTCTGTGAAGCACTTGGGGCTTCATAGCGCTCACCACACATCTAGATAAGTTCCTTGTGGGGTCACTTGTGGGGGGTTTCCACTGTTTAAGCACATCAGGGGCTCTTCAAATGCGACATGACGCCCACAGACCATTCCATCAAAGTCTGTAAATCCAAAACGTCACTACTTCCTTCCGAGCCCCGACGTGTGCCCATACAGTAGTTTTCTCCCACATATTGGGTATCAGCGTACTCAGGACAAATTGGACAACAACTTTTGGGGTCCAGTTTCTCCTGTTACCCTTGGGAAAATAAAAAGTTGGGGACTAAAAGATCATGTTTGTGGAAAAAATGTTTTTTTTTTATTTTCATGCTCGGGTGTTATAAACTTTAGAGAAGCACTTGGGGGTTCAAAGTTCTCACCACACATCTAGATAAGTTCCTTGAGGGGTATAGTTTCCAAAATGGTGTCATTTTTTGGGGGATTTCCGCTGTTTAGGCAGATCAGGAGCTCTCCAAAGACGACATGGCGTCCAACCAATTCTGCGTTGAAAAGTCAAACGGCGCTCCTTTCCTTCCAAGTTCTGCCATGCACCCAAACAGTGGTTTACCCCCACATATGGGGTATCAGCGTACTCAGGACAAATTGCACAATAACTTTTGGAGTCTTGATACCCTTGGGAAAATAAAAATTGGGGTGAAAAGATCATTTTTGTGGAAAAAATATGATTTTTTAATTTTACGGCTCTACGTTATAAACTTGTGTGAAGCACTTGGGGGTTCAAATTGCTCACCACAGATCTAGATAAGTTCCTTAGGGGGTCTAGTTTCCAAAATGGGGTCACTTGTGGGGGGTTTCCACTATTTAGGCACATCAGGGGCTCTCCAAATGCAACATGGCGTCCAATCTCAATTCCAGCCAATTTTGGTTGGAAAAAGTCAAATGGTGCTCCTTCCATTTCGAGCTCTGCCGTGCGCCCAAACAGTGGTTCCCCCCCACATATGGGGTATCAGCGTACTTAGGACAAATTGGACAACAACTTTTGTGGTCTAATTTCTCCTGTTACCCTTGGGAAAATAAAAAATTGGTGACTAATGGATAATTTTTATGGGAAAAAAATAGGATTTTTTATTTTCATGCCCGGGCATTATAAACTTGTGTGAAACACTTGGGAGTTCAAAGTGCTCACCACAGATCTAGATAAGTTCCTTAGGGGGTCTAGTTTCCAAAATTGGGTCACTTGTGGGGGATTTCCACTGTTTAGGCTCATCTGGGCACGCAAACGACCCCATCAACGTCTGCATCCAAAAACGTTATTACTTCCTTCCAAGCCTGCCGTGCGCCAAAACAGTTTCCCCCCCCACATTTCAAGTTCTCACCACACATCTAGATAAGTTCCTTGAGGGGTATAGTTTCCAAAATGGTGTCATTTTTGGGGATTTCCTGTTTAGGCAGATCAGAGCTCTCCAAAGACGACATGGCGTCAACCAATTCTGCGTTGAAAAGTCAAACGGCGCTCCTTTCCTTCCAGTTCTGCCATGCACCAACAGTGGTTTACCCCAATATGGGGTATCAGCGTTCTCAGGACAAATTGGACAACAACTTTTGAGGTCCAATTTCCTTGGGAAAAATCAAAAATTTGGGACTAAAAAATTATTTTTGTGAAAAATAGTTTTTTTTTTCCACACCCAGGCATTATAAACTTTTGTGAAACACTTGGGGGTTCAAAGTGCTCACAACAGATCTAGCTAAGTTCCATAGGGGGTCTAGTTTCCAAAATGGTGTCACTTGTGGGGGGTTTCCACTGTTTAGGCCAGGTTTCCACTGTTCCACTGTTTGGCCAGGTCATTAACGTGCAAACCTCCCTTGGGAGTGAAGGGGTTAAATATTAACAACGATCGAAGGCCGGATGGCATTCATCCATGGATTTTAAGGGAGTTGAGCTCAGTAATTGACAGACCGATGTATCTCATCTTTTTAGACTTTCTTGTAACAAGGTCTATGTCACAAGATTGGAGGATGACTGACATAGTCCAGAATTATAGAAGGGTAAGAAGGTGAATCCATGCAACTACTGCCCAGTATGTTTGACCTAAATTGTGTGCTAATTTCTTGGTAGCATTATAAGGCTAGTTTCACACTAGCGTTGCACTAACCTGCGTTGGTCAGTGCACGGCCGCCGCTAAGCTCTGCCCCCGGCCGTGCCTCCTCCTGATCGCGCCGCCTATTGGGGCATGATTCTGCATGCGACCTGCGTACCCTATCTTTAGCATTGGTACGCAGGGCGTGCGCAGGTATGCGTTTGACGGCGCATGCGTCCTTTTGACGGTGCGCCGCACCAAAGTGCAACACGGTGCGTTGGGCGCAGGTCGGCGCACAGTCAAAAGGACGCATGCGCCGGCAAATGAATACCTGCGCATGACCTGCGTACGGCCTGCGAACCCAATGCTAAAGATAGGGTGAACAGGTCACATGCAGCGTCATGCGCCTATTGGCGGAGCGATCGGAGAGCACGGCCGGGCGAGCTTAGCGGCGGCCGTGCACTGACCAACGAGGTTAGTGCAACGCTAGTGTGATCCGTCTTATGCTGATAGGATGGATCCGGCGCTGATTTAAAAAACTGATGGAACTGATCAGGTTTTTGACTGATCCGGCCTGACCTTTTGAACCCGGAAAAAGAAGCTTTCCATGTTGAAAATACAGACTCAATGTCCGGACCGACGGATCCGTTTTTTTAGAAACACGCCGGATCGCGCCTGATTCAAAAAGCCTGATGTGTGAAAGAGGCCTTAGGCTACTTTCACACATCAGTTTTTTTTAATCAGGTATAATCCGTCCTATGCCTGATAGGATGGATCCGGCGCTGATTTTAAAAAACTGATGCAACTGATCAGGCTTTTTGCCTGATCCGTCCTGACGTTTTCAACCCGGAAATATAAAATTTCCATGTTGAAAGTGCAGGCTTGAATGTCGAGAGAGAGAGAGAGAGAGAGAGAGAGACACCTTGGACTCCTGACGGATTTGTCAAAAATCTGGTCCAGCTCCATAGGTTTGCATTGTTTCCGGCCGCCTGAAGTGCCGATTCAGGCACTGTCAAGCGCCTCCGGAAATAAAAAAAACGTTGCAGCAAGCGTCTTGTCCGGCCGCCGGAATGTACTATTCCGACGGATCCGGCCAAAAACGGATGCAACGCAGTGACATCAGGCGCGATCCGGCGCTAATGTAAGTCAATGCTAAAAAACGCATCCGGTACTGGATCCGTTTTTTTAAAACACGCCGGATCGCGCCTGATTCAAAAAGCCTGATGTGTGAAAGCAGCCTAAAAGACAGGAAACAAAACTCGTAGTAAATGGTACATTCTCCAAATGGGATATAGTCATCAGTGGGAACCGCAAGGATCTGTGATAGGAAAAAATTATTTTTTATCTCTTTATTAATGACATTGTAAATGGGAACCAAAACTTTATAGGAAAAGTGGTCTTGACAGCATAACATTACAAAATAATCTAAAAGATGATGTGATTTATATGTATAATTACATGTGTGGTCAATACAAAGGACAGGCACATGATTTATTCCTTTCACTTTACAAAGGACTAGAAGGCATAGATTAGGTGTGGACGAAAGGCGATTTCAGCATCTAAACAGGAAAAGGTTCTTTACAGTTAGAGCAGTGAGAGGTAGTAATGGCAGACACTACAACAGCTTTTAAAAAAGGGCTGGATGATTTTCTCATGACAAATAACATTGTGGGTTATAAATTTCTTGTGAATGTGTAATTGGTTGAGAAAGAATAAACTTGATGAGCCTGTGTCATTTTTTCAACCTATATAACTATGAAGCAATATTAATATTATGGTACAGTCATAGCAAAAAGTCTCCTATGGATAGAATAAGTAAAAGTAAAGTATTTATACATAAACATAATGAGATATAAGATGCATTTAAAGATAATGTATGGCACAGTAGTTACCTATACTAACATTTGACATTCACTTTCCCTTGGAGGTCAAATGCTATATCGCTGTTTACATTTTTTTATTAAAAAAAAAACAACAAACAGAACATGTTTTTAAGAGTCATGTAAAAGCTGAACGACTCCTTGAAGAACATAGTAGATATGTTTGCAGCAGGGTCTAAATTCAGCTAAAAGACTTGATTATTTAATATCTCTCCAGGGTATTGCCGGCTGCAAAATTAGGCTGTACGCTGAACCACAGGCACTGGACTGCTGCTTTCTCTTCCATTTATTTGGAGATATATCATTTGTGTAAGGATATATAAATATCCAAATATGTGGAATTGTGAACCATTTTAGGATACTAGAGAGAAATTTATTTTTTTTGATAAAAAACGCATTTATATGTATATTATCATTTACTGTTGTATTTATAACAGTATTTTTAGTAATTTGTTTCATACATAACCATTAAAATTGATATTTTGTGTTCCTAAAACCTGCATATATTGTCATACTATACAGGTGATTTAGGATATAACCCTCATTTGGGAAAATTAATGAAAACCCGAGATCTTCCAGTTGTTTTTCATGTTTAAGCCTCTTTTAGTTATTACATCCAACATCCTGCTCTGATCTATTTCATAAAGGTTTATTCCCATATTTTGCATGTTATTCCAGGGGTGGTCAATCTGCAATGGCCAATCTGTAAGGCGTAGAGAGAGACAAGCATAAGACGCTGCACTGATGAGTGTCTACTACTAATTATCTACAACATGTAATGGATTACTCCCAGTTTTATCCATGTCATTACTAATTAACTAGCAATAGACAAAAGATGGGTGAATCAACCTCCAATTTATGTAGCAAAGAAGAGAATGGGTGTTTATTCCAATGGAGCAGGCCACTTTACTCCTTACTTGGTCAGAAAATTAATATTGTATAAATGATTAGCACACCAAGAATAGGCACAAAATGGAATTTTTTTTATAATGGTTTAAATTTTCTACCATCATATCCAAAATAAAGTTATTACATCACAGAGTAAAGTATGGCACCATTTTGGGTAATGTACCCTTCGTCAGGCTAAGAATAGGGCATGTGTGGAATATCTTGGATAAAAAAATGCAAAATTTCCACTTGAATCAGTATATGAAGGGAAGACATCACTGGGCTCTCTAGAAATCTGAAGATTGTGGAAATAACTGTTGCCCATAACCCTCTATATCCACTGCGTGTTGTACCAGTGGGTTCCTTCTCCTGTGGGCAATAGTCATTTCTCCTCTCTTTGGAAATACTACTAGGTGGGGGATTTGCTTTGATAGTCATGAAGACGCTAGTTTATAATTAGTGTGTTGTATCAAAAAAAAGTTTAAAAGATTGGAAAACAAGGGGCACCATATGCTGTTCATGCACATGAGCCTTCTGTTGTCTGTGTCCAAACTCTAGGAGATTAGACCTATGCTGTGTGCTAACCTAAAAGTCAGTGAAAGTAGCGGTCACTGGGGAGCGCTGGGAAAGCGGTGAATGAAGTAAATTAAATTAATGAGCAGTCCAATGCGGCTCCAGTCGTAAACCTCCAATGGAGGATAGTAACTGAGACAATGTAGAAAACGGTCAAAGGAGCGCAAAGAACTCAAGGACAAGGTAGTAATTTCTTAAGCTCACAACACATTTCGACAGTAAACCATCTTCATCAGATGGCAATTGTCACCTGATGAAGACGGTTTACCGTCGAAACGCGTTGTGGGCTTAAGAAATTACTACCTTGTCCTTGAGTTCTTTGCGCTCCTTTGACCATGTGCTAACCTAAGACACAGTTTACTAACTCTAATACCTGAGAAGAGGTGTCCAAGGGTGTTTTTTATTCTGTGTTTTCAAACGCAGCCATTGTGGGATTGTTGCTCCGACACTGACATAAGTAATACGGGAAATCTTCTTTGAAAGAGTGATAAGATCTAAATGAACTAAAGTTGAATTTTAGAGCTCACATGATGATCTCATTTGCAAGTTGCGGGAAACTTTGTGCATGTGAACTCATCACTATTGTTGATAAGATTGGTAATATTGAAGGCTTCTTCCTAATGATATTTTCCAAGTGTAAAATAATAAAACTAACAAATCTAAGCAACTAAACCATTGTTTTCTGTTTGTATCCTTTATTTAATCCTTTTTCATTTCATATCATATAAATTGCATTGCAAACATTTTCTGTTGTTAGGAAACCCTTTAAAGAGAATCTATCAGTAGGATGAATCCTCTTAAACTGTCTATATGGGCATAAAGGTCACAGAATGGTGAATAACATGATACTTTGATATTCACGATACCATATCTTATTCCAGAGAAACCCACATTTTTCTCAATAAGTAAATAAGCTATTAAGATCTATGAGCTGGACACAGATCTCTCAGAGCTTATTTTAAATTAAAGGGAGCATTATCAGTATGAGACATTTAGATCAGGACTCATTACATGTCTCACATTTTTAATGCTCCCTTTTACTTAAAATAGGATCTGGAGGCAGATTCTCAGGGAGATTTGTGTCCTGCCCATAGATCTTAACAGCCCATTTACATATTAAGAAAAATGTGGAATGTGGATTTCTCTTGAACAAGAGATCGGATCACAGATATCAAGGTATCATTTTATTCACCTTTATATGACCTACATGCCCATATAAACAGCTTAGGAGGGCCAATCCTACTGCCTGATTTTTCTTTAAAAAACAATTCCCATATACATAAAATATGTATCAATGTTGTTGCTGAGGATTACTCCAAGTCGATATCCTACGTATATTTAAAAATTTTAATCCCACTACAAACAGAACAATTGTCAAAGTTTTTTTGTTAGAAATTGGTATGTCTTTGAGAATGAAGAGAAGACAACAGGATCTCCTTTTCATTCTCATGGACATCAAAATAAATACCACTTAAAACACAGTATATAGCAAACTAAAATATGAAATTAAACAGGTTAAATGATATTATGGTAGTTTTAGCAGGATTGTCTCAATGTCATGGGGCTGTTACCTGGAGTCAGTAATAAGGGGAAGCTTTCTTGTAACATTTTTTTGCCACAGAGCTGCTCTTACTTAGCGTCACTCCACATTCCAAGCAAGGAACCTTCTTATACGAGAACCATGTATCCTAATTGAGCAGAAATACAAGAGCTGCTTCTATGAGATGTGCTTTCATCACATTTCAATAAGTGTAAAATACTAAAAGTGTAATCTGCATCTCCAGCTATAATATATAGGTGGTGTGCAGTGAAGTCAAGGTTAGTATCATAGGCTATACTAGTTTGTCAGTGCAAATGGTTAAACACATTTAGATGCTGATGCTCCTTTTTGTTTGTGTATGTTATCTTCTCCAGATCTTATATAATGCAATGAGGAATGTTTTAAAAGCTACATACACAAAAATGTTGCATGAGTGCCAAAGTTTTCAAACGTATATATTTATATTTCTTGAGTTTATGCATTCATAGGAATCACTGAGCCAAGTTCTTTTGAGCTTCAGGGACTAAATTAGTGTCAGATTTCTAATAAACAAAGATGCATCTGGGTTTATCTTTTTGCCAGATGTTATGAGACAGAAAAAAACCCTACATTTATTAAGTGGGTCAAAACTCAGCACTAATGAAATCTTGTCAGTGTATGAAACAGCCGGAATGGCGGACAAGAACATGTTAGGATATACGGTAGGTACGAACTCAATGGACTTGTATCTACGTTCAATCTTGAAAAATTGTGAAACATTGAATTATTCAAGGATTAGACAGAAGAAGGACCATGCAGTAAGGTAATCTGTTTTCTCTGGAAAAAATAAAATTGCTGCTCAACATGTGCAACGCTAAACTAGGAGGCCCTAAAACATTAGTCAACATGGAACCAAATGTCTAAAATCAAAGTCAAAGCACTTTTGTGAAGAATAACCAATGTGATTATACATGGATAATGCAGGTTCTGCTATTTACAAGGTGTATAAATTGTAATTCATGGATAATGCAGATTTTGCAGTCCATAAGCATACGAATCTAGAGATTGTAATCCCAAATTTTGCAGTATAGAACATACTAATGTAATATTGGGAGTTTAAAGCCTCAAGGTGCAAACTACTTACTGCTACTCATGTTTTGCCACTGATGGATTTGATCTCCTGTTTTCCCTGTCAAGGTGCCATGCAGGGTGCAAATATGGAGATAAAGTCCACATTGCGGTAAGTCCGCATTGCCGAATATCAAATATACAATGAGAGACCAAATGCAGTATGAATGCGGTTTTTGTCAATGCATTTCGAGGTAATCATACCTATTCATCAGGACAACCACAAGGACGATCATATTTGCACCCTATCAATTTGGTGGACCTGCAGCAGCCTTTTTAAACAAGCCAACTAAGGGGTTGGGACTGTCACAATCCCATAGTTGGCTTATCCCTTTGAACCTTTTCCCTTGTAAGCAAGATTAAACTCTATTACTCTTATTGTCATTCCAGCTTTTATTTTATAAGTTACCATGCAGATACTTTTGCTGCATAGGAGATGCACAGGCCCTTAGGGCTTCTGAGGCTGCAGCAGGCATGACTCCCAGTAATACCATCTTTCATGTTACCACTATGCTGTTTGACTGGCAAAACAAGAGTAAAGACACTGCTTCTTGTACCATGGAGCTTGCTGAACCAGACAGTCTCCTCTGGTGTTACCTTCCTCTTTCTCTTTATAGCAACATGTCCCACTCTAATTGCTGCACCTCACTAGGTAGACAGCTCCACTTCTGTCTAAAGCTGGTCAGGACTGGTCTTCTCTCACTGATTACTGCCATACAGTTGTAGGGAAATACCTCCGTGGATCCCTTTCAGACTTCAGAGAAGCAGCATGTTCCCCTATCCCTCATTCGCAGTCTACATGTGCATTAACTATGTATACTTTGAAGAGGGAAATCAATCCAACATTTCAAATCTCAAATCATTTCTACATCTCTCTGGCTGTCAGAAACTCTTACAAAAAGCTTTGGAACAGAGTATTTAAAAAGGAAACTCTAAATTTTTTTGTGCTCACAATGTTAACAGTGGAATTACATGATAGAGAACAGAGATCCTGGAGTTACATGTTGATGATACCTTGTAATGTCATACATTACACATATAGCATCTGAAAAGACTAAAGCAAGTCTCAAGCAATGTTGATCCAAGGAAAGACAAAAAACATGAGGATGAATTTTGTGTTTATGGAAAATTATTTTATAGCTTCTGATGTACAATGTATATGTCACGATTCTACTACTCCATATGTCCTTGACGCAGTGAATGACAGTTCAACTGTCCAATATGGAGCAAATGCGTACTGACCTGTCGGAATTGTGATTAATGACTCAGCCATCCAAACTGGGGTTTATGTGTAAGTGTGCTGAGCTGTCAGTGTTGTGAGTGACAGTCCAGCTGTTCAATCAAGGCCGGGTGTGCCAGGTTTCTACCAAGTGTCTTCCATCCTGGGTAATTACCTGGCTATTTAGCTGGTTGTCTTTACCTGACTGCTGCCAGACATACCCTTAGTGCATTGATGTTTGTGTGCCTTTTATTTTTGTGCTCTGTTTCTGATCAATTGTTTTCTGACCTTGGATCTTGTTTGTGACCATCTGTTTGCCTTGCTCCTTTTGTCTTGATTTCTTACCTTACTGGAATTCTGACCTTGAACCATGGCCTGACTACACCTCTGTCTTTCCCCTTAGTTTACAATGAGCTCTCTTGGTATCTTACCCCAGACTCTTGACTAACCTGCCTCATGGCTTGTCCATGAGTAGTGGCTAGAATCACAGTACAACTGGCCATATACTTTTTTCCCCACTAGTATAGAGCTAATTTATATACTTTACAATCAGGTGGTGAATCTAAGCAGATGGTTCAGGATAAGGCCAGGAAGCATCAGAAGCTAAAATCGTTGCAGTTCCAGCTGCAGGTCAGTTTTATAGCAGATGGGTGCTTCTCAGAGCTCTCTGTTGCTGGCAGTGGCCATGACATCTGTACCTTTTGATGTGCTGTTGGTCTGTCCCGAATCAGTAGTGGCCCTTCCTGACAATTTTTTGGGAGAAAAAACAGTTTATGGTGTTCAGGGTGAGACTATTTTTTACTTGCGACCTCAGTCTTCAAGGATGACTCATGTCCCTACTGTGAGGAGCTTCAACTTGGGCATTATTTTTGTACCCACAAGCCCAAGAACAGTCTTCTTTGACACCTTAGGGCTGATCTATGACGAACGTGACAAGATCCAGGTCCATATTGCTGGGACTACAATTCTGAGTTGCGTCAATGGTCCACTGAAGTTCTGTGGACTGATGCAGCTCCAGGTGCCAGTTCCACAGGGGCCTTTCTGAAACACTTAATGACACTCTGACTCTGCATACTCCTCCTTGTTCCTTGGGGGGGCATGACCCAGGTCATTCAGATGGATCACAGTATTCGGAAGAGACGTAATGAGCGACAGGGTGTTTCAGTCATTGTTCCATTCTTCCTGAATCTTTCCACTTACCTGAGTCCATCTCCTGCTTTATGTTTCACAATTTACCTGCTGGGTTGGTATTGGGGGTTCCCATCGCTATGTATTCACAATCCTCTTATCGATTGGTGTCTGTAGGATCAGGCAGAGATATTACCTCCTCATTGTCTTTATGATTGTGTTATTAATCTTGTCCCTAATGCCAAATTACCTAAAGCTCACCTGTACAATTTGTCGAAACCTGAACGTACCACCATGAAATATTATATATAAATGAAGGTTTATGGAAGGGTCATATCTGTCCTTCCTCTCACCCGTAGCTGCTGAGTTTTTCTTTGTTAAAAAGGAAAGATGGCAGTCTCCGTCCTTGCCTTAATTTCTATGAATTAAACAAAATTACAGTTAAGAATATTTACACACTTCCACTCAACCCGGACTTTTATAATCAACTTATGAGGCTAAATGGGTTTTTCAACTTGATCTTAGAGGGGCTTATGATTTGATGCGCATTGGAAGGGTGATGAGTGAAAACGAAGTTTTTAACATCTGAGGGCCTATCTGAAAATCTTGTCATGCCTTTGGGTTAACCAATGTGCCATTCGTATTTCAAAACTTTATGAATAAATAATAATGTGGAAACTGGGAAGCAAAACATCTGTGCTGCTGAATAATCCAGGATAATGACCTTATCTTGAAAAGTTTTAATTGAGATAGGTTTAAAAGTCAACGCTTTCGTAACCACACAGGACCTCTTCCTCAGGACAAAACCCATCATTATACTCTGTCTAATTATCCTCCATTAAAACCAGATAACCTTGACAAAGGCCAACACGTCTGAAACGTCAGATAGGATATTATTTGTACACATGGATGGTGGAACAAATAAAAATATTATATTGTAAAAGCAACTTATTACACTCATAGACATCTGTGCCCCTATGAGCTCCTTTATTAAATTAGCCACAACTCTGGCAGAGATTCTTATAGCAGGTTTCGCAGTAACGGAGGACTTTTTTTCTAAACATATCATAGTCAACCGTCTATTCTTTACCAATTTAAATGTGAGATAAAAATAGCCCTTTATTTCACTGTTATAAATGCTGAGAAATTTGGAAAAATTTTAGAAAAATTTGATTTTACATTGAAATGAACAAAACTTTTTTTCATTATTTTAAAACAGATTTAGGGTATGTTCAGCTGAATATACTTCAGGAGATCAACATTCAGTTCATGCATTATGGTCTATATGTCGACCGTGAAATATGGCCATCTGAACAAATTCTTAGGTTAAATGCCCATAGTCATATTACAAGACTCGTTAAAGGGTTGATTGTGACTTGTAGGATCGCTACTTCAAATAGGTGGCGCTATAAAGTACAAGTCCTCTTTGTTTGAAGAGGCAATTTGCATATTAAAATTTCCCAGAGGAGCATTGAACGGCGAATAAGCCTCCTTACCTCGACACGCCAGAGCTGGTATGTCACTCTCCACAAGGAGTAACCTTACCCCCCAGACCCCAGTCCAGAGCCTCTCATCTAGCCAAATCAGATTTTCCTACTTTGCACTGACGAGGACCAACAGTCCGAAACACTGTGTCTGCAAATGGAGAATCTGATTTGGCTTTTATCCTAAGTCATATTACAAGACTCGTTAAAGGGTTGATTGTGACTTGTAGGATCGCTACTTCCAATAGGTGGCGCTATAGAGTACAAGTCCTCTTTGTTTGAAGAGGCAATTTGCATATTAAAATTTCCCAGAGGAGCATTGCACGGCGAATAAGCCTCCTTACCTCGACACGCCAGAGCTGGTTTTGTCACTCTCCACAAGGAGTAACCTTACCCCCCAGACCCCAGTCCAGAGCCTCTCATCTAGCCAAATCAGATTTTCCTACTTTGCACTGACGAGGACCAACAGTCCGAAACACCGTGTCTGTAAATGGAGAATCTGATTTGGCTTTTATCCTAAGTCATATTACAAGACTCGTTAAAGGGTTGATTGTGACTTGTAGGATCGCTACTTCCAATAGGTGGCGCTATAGAGTACAAGTCCTCTTTGTTTGAAGAGGCAATTTGCATAGTGTTTTAGTTGCTTTCAAACATGTATCCTAATTAGGTGCTCTACTAGCTCTCCATCAGGCCAGTTATAAAATTAACCTACACAGCATGAACTTTTTAAAGTCTGATATATCTTTCTATACAGTTAAATAAACTGAAAATGCATGCCAGCCAGATGGAGCTTAGTAGAACACAATTTTGATGAATAAGATTCTATGGAAATACAGTAGGAACTTTTCTCTGTTCATATGTTAGGCTAAGCGCATAGACACAGTTAATTAAGAGGCTGAGTTAACTGAATATATATATACAGTATATATATATATATATATATATATATATATATATATATACAGTACGGACAAAAAGTTTGGACACACCTTCTCATTTAAAGATTTTTCTGTATTTTCATGACTATGAAAATTGTACATTCACACTGAAGGCATCAAAACTATGAATTAACACATGTGGAATTATACATTACACTTTACAAAAAAGTGTGAAACAACTGAAAATATGTCTTATATTCTAGGTTCTTCAAAGTAGCCACCTTTTGCTTTGATGACTGCTTTGCACACTCTTGGCATTCTCTTGATGAGATTCAACAGTTAGTCACTGGAAATGGTCTTCCAACAATCTTGAAGGAGTTCCGAGAGATGCTTAGCAATTGTTGGCCATTTTGCCTTCATTCTGCGGTCCAGCTCACCCCAAACCATCTCGATTGGGTTCAGGTCTTGTGACTGTGGAGGCATAGCACCCCATCACTCTCCTTCTTGGTCAAATAGTTTAAAAATAAATGATGGTCCAACTAAACGCAAACCGGATGGAATAGCATGCCGCTGCAAGATGCTGTGGTAGCCATGTTGCTTCAGTATGCCTTCAATTTTGAATAAATCCCCAACAGTGTCACCAGCAAAGCACCCCCACACAATCACACCTCCTCCTCTATGCTTCACGGTGGGAACCAGGCATGTAGAGTCCATCCGTTCACCTTTTCTGCGTCGCACAAAGACACGGTGGTTGGAACCAAAGATCTCAAATTTGGACTCATCAGACCAAAGCTCAGATTTCCACTGGTCTAATGTCCATTACTTGTGTTCTTTAGCCCAAACAAGTCTCTTCTGCTTGTTGCCTGTCCTTAGCAGTGGTTTCCTAGCAGCTATTTTACCATGAAGGCCTGCTGCACAAAGTCTCCTCTTAACAGTTGTTGTAGAGATGTGTCTGCTGCTAGAACTCTGTGTGGCATTGACCTGGTCTCTAATCTGAGCTGCTGTAAACCTGCTGTTTCTGAGGCTGGTGACTTGGATAAACTTATCCTCAGAAGCAGAAGTGACTCTTGGTCTTCCTTTCCTTGGGTGGTCCTCATGTGAGCCAGTTTCTTTGTAGTGCTTGATGGTTTTTGCAACTGCACTTGGGGACACTTTCAATGTTTTCCCAATTTTTCGAACTGACTGACCTTCATTTTTTAAGTATGATGGCCATCGTTTTTCTAGCTGCTTTTTCTTGCCATAATACAAATTCTAACATCTATTCAGTAGGACTATCACTGTGTATCCACCAGACTTCTGCACACACAACTGTGGTCCCAACCCATTTATAAGGCCGAAATCCCACTTATTAAACCTGACAGGGCACCTGTGAATGAAACCATTCCGGTGACTACCTCTAAAGCTCATCAAGAGAATGCCAAGAGTGTGCAAACGCATCTCAAAGCAAAAGTGCTACTTTGAAGAACCTAGAATAAGACATAACTTCAGTTGTTAACAACTTTTGATAAGTATATAATTCCACATGGTAATCATAGTTTTGATGCCTTCAGTGTGAATTTACAATTTTCATAGTCATGAAAATACAGAAAAATCTTTAAATGAGAAGGTGTGTCCAAACTTTTGTCTGTACTGTATATAATAATTTTTGATAAATCAAGACTATTAGCCTGTGGTTCATTCAGCAAAACGATAAAATCCTTACTGAGAACTGATCGCAATGGTGTAAGTCCAAACATCTATTTCCTTTACATGATATATATATACAGTACAGACAAAAGCTATATTTTACCCTACCACTGGACTGATCGCTGGAGAAGCAAACACTATTTCCTTACATATATACATATACAGTACAGACCAAAAGTTTGGACACACCTTCTCATTCAAAGATTTTTCTGTCTTTTCATGGCTATGAAAATTGTAGAATCACACTGAAGGCATCAAAACTATGAATTAACACATGTGGAATTATACATTACACTTTACAAAAAAGTGTGAAACAACTGAAAATATGTCTTATATTCTAGGTTCTTCAAAGTAGCCACCTTTTGCTTTGATTACTGCTTTGCACGCAGAAAAGGTGAACGGATGGATTCTACATGCCTGGTTCCCACCGTGAAGCATGGAGGAGGTGGTGTGATGGTGTGGGCGTGCTTTGCTGGTGAAACTGTTGGGGATTTATTCAAAATTAAAGGCATAGTGAACCAGCATGGCTACCACAGCATCTTGCAGCGGCATGCTATTCCATGCGGTTTGCGTTTTGTTGGACCATCATTTATTTTTCAACAGGACAATGACCCCAAACACACCTCCAGACTGTGTAAGGGCTATTTGACCAAGAAGGAGAGTGTTGGGGTGCTAAGCCAGATGACCTGGCCTCCACAGTCACCAGACCTGAACCCAATCGAGATGGTTTGGGGTGAGCTGGACCGCTCACCGCTTCAATTTTGAATAAATTCCCAAAGAAATGCCACTCCACACCATTACTGACCCACTGCCAAACCGGTCATGCTGATGGATGTTGCAGGCAGCAGATCGCTCTCCACGGCATCTCCAGACTCTGTCATGTCTGTCATATGTGCTCAGTGTGAACCTGCTTTCATCTGTGAAGAACACAGGGCGCCAGTGGTGAATTTGCCAATCCTGGAGTTCTGTGGCAAATGCCAAGCGTCCTGCATGGTGTTGGGCTGTGAACACAACCCCCATCTGTGGATGTCGGGCACTCAGATCATCCTCATGGAGTCAGTTTCTAACCGTTTGTGCAGACACATGCACATTTGTGACCTGCTGGAGGTCATTTTTCAGGGCTCTGGCAGTGTTCCTCCTGTTCCTCCTTGCACAAAGGCGGAGGTAACTGTCCTGCTGCTGGGTTGTTGCCCTCCTATGGCCCCCTTCACATCTCCTGGTGTACTGGCCTGTCTCCTGGTAGCGCCTCCAGCCTCTGGACACTACGCTGATAGACACAGCAAACCTTCTTGCCACAGCTAGCATTGATGTGCCATCCTGGATGAGCTGCACTACCTGAGCCACTTGTGTGGGTTGTAGAGTCCGTCTCATGCTACCACGAGTGTGAAAGCCAACAACTTTCAAAAGTCCCCACCTGCAGAACCACTCCTTTATTGAGTGTATTTTGATAATTGCCAATAATTTCCATCTGTTGTCTATTCCATTTCAGCATGTGAAATTGATTGTTAATCAGTGTTGCTTCCTAAGTGGACAATTTGATTTCACAGAAGTTTGATTTACTTGCAGTTATATTCTGCTGTTTAAGTGTTCCCTTTATTTTTTTGAGCAGTATATATATACTAAACATATATTACAAGTATACATATCATGAATATATATATATCTTTATTTATTTTGTATTTTTTTATATTTATATGTATAAATATATAATTTTACCATTCATGTTTTTATGCATAGAAAAGTAACCTTTCTTAAAAAAAAAAATCTAGAAAATAATTATGGTATGTATTTTGAGTTCCTCCCACAGTAATTTTAGATCTAAATTGAAGTTTTCCTTTCCTATTTATTAACTCTGCGTTGTAATTTTTGCTGAAAATAGTTTTCTAAGGATGGTATTCATCCACTGCCACCTGTCCAAGGATAAAACAAAATACATCCAGATTTATTACATTGGATGTCATCAGGGTGTTGCCAAAATTAGATTGCATTTTTGTGCAGGTCATATCTTGCAGGCAAATTATTCTATTTGCTTGGGACTATAAATTATTTAGAAAACGGCACGCTGTCAACCCAACTGTTACCTTTTATATAATATATTTGACAAAGTGAGTTTCAAGTGTGTAACAATATACCATTTACTGATTAGTAAGGACACAGTGGGGAACACTATAAGGATAGCTTTCCTATTTAAATTGTATTAACAAGTCATGTTATTAAATGACCTTGCTTAGATAGATAAAAAGAAACATAATATACATGGAGCACAGCTAGAAATAAAATACATTTTTGCAAAACTACTATTAAATGTACAGGAAACCAAATAGTCTCCACCCTTACAGATGAGCTACGTACAATATTTGTATGTCTAGTGGAGATGGTCGAATGTATTCCAGTGGAACTGAATTCTGCTCAAATTTTACACAAATCTGCATTCTGGACAATTTTTTTTAAATCGCTCCACTCTAATTCAGCAAAATGACAGCCAGCTGTCAGGGACGGAGACGCGGAGGGCTGGACAGTGGAATGACTTCCGCGCCATCAGGCAAGTTCAAATTTTGGCAGGTTTGCTCATCTCTAAAAGTCTACTTTATAATATTGCTACCCTTCTTCATATAGGCCTCCTCCAGAAGGGCAGTAGATAAACAAACACAGAAAACAGATAAAAATAAGACTATATCTGTTCATTACACTTGTACCTTGAATTTTTCATCAGTTTTCCCTAGCTGTCTCTATCTCTTATCAAATCTATTTCTTTGTCACTGCAAGACTGAGCTGTGTTGCTGTGAATTCAACCCTGCGATAAGTTAAATCACTAACTTCAGCAAAATCTTTTTCTGTGTCTCTGCTCTCTGCTTGTTTTCTCATTCTGCTACTCACTCCTTCTGCTCCCGCCCCTTCCATAGAATATAGTTAGCCCCTTAATGCCTGTTGATATGCAAAGATTCCACTGGTGTCAGCTGTATCTGGCTGACATCAAGCGGCATCGGCCCCGACTGGTTTTGTAATTAATCGAAGCGAATTGACCCCTTAAATATTGCTGTCAATCGTGACATCTGCATCTACGTGGTTAAAGGAGGTAGAGGACTCATCTTTTAACGGGAATCTGTCAGCAGGTTTTTGCTACCTCACCTGAAAGAAGTATGATGTAGGCAAAGAGAAGCTGAATCCAGGGATGTATCACTTAGATTCCTGGGTGCAGACAATTCTGACATTATCAGCAATGAAGCAGAGCTGAAAAGCTAATTCCAACCACACCAGGCTCTCCATGTGCAAAGTCCATAGACAGTGAGCTGCCTATGACAGGAGGGGGCGTGTTGGACCAGGCTCACAGGATCAACTAGTTACAGCAATAGTAAGTTACTGGTGCGAAAACAATCATTGTAAGCAAACAAAGCCAGCGCTGAAAAAGAGAGGCATTGCAGAAATCTGTGTTCTAACCCCTATAGCATGCTGTCTTCAGATTACTTAGCAACAACTTGCTGACAGATTTCCTTTAACACTATCGGCACACCGCGATATTAATTACTGGTGCAGATAGTTGCCATTGCACCCCGATGTCATCTGATAACCTTGGAGTACAGTGGCCTGTTAGACCCTACCATAAGACTAGCAGCACAGTCCAAGAGACTGTGTCAGTGCAGAACTGACGGGTCTCATGCACTGGTGTACACGACTACTGCAGTGCATAAGACCAGCAGTCAAAGTAAAAAAAATATTCATATTCCACAGTGGGACTAAGTTAAAAAGTTAATTAAAATCTGCCAAAAAAAGTAAAATAAAAGACACAAAAAAGCGCACAAAAATCACAAAAAGCTTTTTCGCCAGTAAAAAAGTAGCTTTTGTGTAAGAAACAAAAAGTAAACATAATTATCATCACTGCACCAGGAATGATTCAAACTATAAAACTGTCACATTATTTATTCTGTACAGCAAACACTGTAAAACATTTTTAACAAAAAAACACAGAAAAAATGTAGCTTTTCATCACACAAAAATGTAATTAAAAGTGAACAAAACGTCATATGTAAAAAAAAAATTGGTAGAAATGAAAATGCCAAATTTTCCCTATAAACGCTAATATAGCTATTTTGACAAAAATAAAAAAGCTACAGCTCTCAGGATATGACGATGCAAAAACAAACATTTTTTTATAAAGTATTGTTTTTAGTGTGCAAAAATAGCAAAGCATAAAAAACCCATATAAATTTGGTTCCACTATTATTGTAATGACCCAAATAATAAATCGGTCTTATTTCTTTTACCGCACAGTGACCACGCAAAAAAAAATAAAAGCAATAACTGAATTGCTGGTTTTGTTCATTCTGCGTCTTCACCTCATCCTGCAAAAAAATAAGCCCTTACACAGCTCTGTTCAACAAAAATGTAAAATCTATAGCTCTCAGAATAAAGTGTGATATTTCCACTTCCCAATGTTATGAGGTTCTGTGAGGCATCTGTGGGTTCAAAATAATCACTGTATTAGATGAAATCCTTAAGTTGTGAATTTTCTAATGTGGGGTCACTTGTGGGCTTCTGTTGATCTCGAAACTCAGGGGCTCGCGGGTTCGGCTAATGGAGCTCACAGCCTATTCAAACGAAATCTGTGTTGTAAAGGCCAAGTAGCGCTCCTTCTCATACTCTGTCGTGTGCTTAAACAGTAGTATTATAAACAAATATGGAGTATCGCCACGTTTGGTAAAAATTGTATAACAAATTGTCCTGTCAATGTTCTACTATTAGACCTTGTGTTAAATAAAATTGAGACTTAAGGGTATGCCACACTAAACAAGATCGCTAACGAGATCGCTAAAATACGTCACTATTTAGCGATCTCGTTAGCGACGTCGTTGTGTGTGGCATGTAGCAACGACGTGGCCCCTGCTGTGATCTCGTTGATCGTTCACTAGAGTTCTGGACCGATTTTGATCGTTGCGTCCCGCTGGTGACCTGAATCGCTGTGTTTGGCACCTTTTGTGAACGATGTGCGACCTCGTTGATGACGCATTAGTCAGCGGCGCAGGCGGGACTTTGTTTTCTTTCGTTAACGCCCTTCAGCTCCGATTGGTGACCACAACATCACCTCAGCTTTAATAACTGCGCCCCCATCCATTGTTTCCAGAGCACTTTATGGGTCTCTTTTTGCGTTGTTGCGAGGATAGTATCGTGTGTCGGAGTTTTGCGATCCTGTTTGTGGCGCAGTGGTGGGTTTTTGCGATCCTGTCTGAGTCGCTAGAGCACCATCCATCCCCATTTGGATTTGGATCTTCGGGATATTTTGATTCAAGGTACATATTGTTTGTGATGTTGTTTGATAATGTTTTTTAACCTTTTTTTTTTTTTTTTGGTCTGCTTTATTTATTTTACATCCCTGACCTTATTTATTTTTTTTTTCGTCTGCTTTATTTATTTTACACCCCTGACCTTATTTTTTTTTTTTGTCTGCTTTATTTATTTTACACCCCTGACCTTATTTTTTTTTTTCGTCTGCTTTATATATTTTACACCCCCCACCATTTTAGACATTTGTAAACTGTATATTAAATGTTAACTGAAAGTAAAATTTTTTTTTTATATATATTTTTTATTCTATTCTTTATTTTATTTTGTTTAAACACTTTATTAATAGTAATTAATTAGTAATTAACTTTTCTCTTCTTTACCGTACAGGTTGCACATCATGAACCTGTCCACCGCGGAGCGTGTGATTGTGGCAGTTGCACTATCTATGGAGGCAGATCGTCAAGAAGAGGCACGGGAAGAAGAGAGGCGCTCCAAGCGAAAGCATCGCATGTGGACCAGGGAATGGCTGGAGCAGAGGTCCAAATTCTCCCACATGCATCTAGTGAGGGAGTTGCAGGAGAAGAATCCGCAGGATTTCCGTAATTATCTACGGATGTCGGAGGATTCATTCAAGCTCCTACTGGAAGCTGTGAGGCCACTCATTGAACGGCAGGATACCCGGATGCGTGCAGCTGTTTCAGCAGAGGAACGTTTGGCAGTAACGCTGCGATTTCTGGCAACCGGACGTTCAATGAAGGATTTGCAATTTTCTGCTGCAATTTCTCGGTCGCTGCTTGGAGAACTAATTCCGGAGACATGCAACGCCATCGTCCGCAGTTTACGGAGATACATGCCTTTTCCCAAATCAGTGGCGGAATGGCAAATTATTGCCTCTGATTTTGAAAGGATTTGGCAGTTCCCAAACTGTGGTGGTGCCTTGGATGGCAAACATGTGCGGATCACGCAACCAGCCAAAAGCGGATCCTTTTTTCATAACTACAAGGGCTACTTCAGCGTGATCCTCATGGCCCTTGTTAATGCCAATTATGAATTTATTGACGTTAATGTTGGCATTAATGGAAGGGTTTCTGACGGTGGCGTTTTGGAGCACACAACTTTTGGTGAACGGTTGTTTAATAATAAACTTAACTTGCCAACCAACATGGACACCACCGCCAACCTAAACTTTGTTTTTGTGGGCGATGAAGCCTTCCCCCTTCATGAGCATCTTGTGAAACCATATCCACAAAAGACTTTGACAGGGGAAAGGCAGATTTTTAATTACAGACTGTCTAGGGCATGGCGCGTTGTGGAGAATGCCTTCGGCATAATGGCCAACCGCCTCAGGGTTTTCCACACTCCAATCAACATGAAGCTGGAATCCATAGACTCTGTGGTGTTGGCCTGTTGTGTGCTGCACAATTTTCTACGCAAACGCGATGCTGGTACTTACAGTCCGCCAGGCTTCATGGACTCGGACAGCAATGGTGACGTGGTGCTCGGAGAATGGCGTGACAATGATCCCGCTATTGCAGGCCTTCAACCTGTCAATCAAGGCAAGAGCAAGGACGATGCGAAGGCCGGCCGAGACAAGTACTGCCATTACTTTAATGGGCCTGGTGCAGTGAGTTGGCAGCATCAGGTCTAGTTTGATAATGTTTGACTTTTGCCTTTTGTTTAACAATGTTTTTATAATAAAAAATTTTTATTTTAAAAATGCATTCGTGTTTTTTTTCAATTATTTTACCTATATGGGAGAAGGGCTAATGATGGGTGAGATGTGGGGAGGGAGTAATGGGGATGGCAAAGAGACATGTTACCAGCAGCTGCAGTTTTTAAAATCTTTTCAAAGGCTTTTTTGTTGTCTATTTTTTGTTTTACATTGTATCTACTTGTCACACACATGCTCATGGGAGTACCATCAGTCATAGGAGTTAAGTGTTAAAAAAATAAAGAAAAAAGTTTCAAACATTTACAATTATTTTAAGGGCCTATGGTCTCAGTAGCATTCAAACATTATAATTAAATATAACAGATAATACACCACAGCTGCATATATAAAGTTGAAATATATAATATATATATTTTAGTCATATATGAAAGATTAAAAAATTGTTATAAATATATTTGAAAATTCTTGGGAGGTAAAGGTCAACATTCACCAGGGAATCACAGCTATTCACAGATATGTGACGCCATTGTGATCGCAATGTGACTATTGTCACGAGCTCCAGCTATACAGATATGCATACAGATATGCAAAGCCATTGTGATTGCAAGGTGAAGATTCTCGTGCCCCAACCATACAGATATGCGACGCCATTGTGATCGCAATGTGACTATTGTCACGAGCTCCAGTATACAGATATGTATACAGATATGCAAAGCCATTGTGATTGCAAAGTGAAGATTCTCGAGCCCCAGCCATACAGATATGTGACGCCATTGTGATCGCAATGTGATATTGTCACGAGCTCCAGCTATACAGATATGCATACAGATATGCAAAGCCATTGTGATTGCAAGGTGAAGAACTCCACGAGCCCGCAGCCATAAAGGATATGAGACGCCAATGTATCGCCAGTTCACCTAGCTTGGAACCGTTGTTTTGCGATCGCAACAGCATCTCATATCTGTGCTTGGCTGGGCGCCTGGCTGCAGCGGTCACTTTGCAATCGCAATACCGTTTTGCATCGCGAGTGCGGCCGCACGTAACGTGCGCACGCTGTGACATCATGGCGCTGGCGTAGCCCAATGCGGTGTTGTTTGTAATGGCGGCAATGGCGGCGGCGAGACAGCGCGGGCCTAAATGGAGTGATAATGAGGTCCGTTTTTTAATAAAAAATACGGACAAATGGGATTACTACTGCAGGCTACCTGTGGCGCATCCAATGCGCCACAAAAGGGTATGCCTGCAGAGAATCCGGCGGGGCCTGGAGAGGCGCTTTCATGTGCGGCGGACCAGAGCACAGATCCGAAAGAAGCTGGCGGACCTACGATACCTCTCACGCGATAGGGTCGCCAGCATCCGGGCCCAGCTACGCAGGCCTCTGAGTGAGTATTGATGAGGGTATCTGGAAAGGTTATGTTTTGTGGGTTAGGCTACTTTCACACTTGCGTTTTTTTGCGCTGCGTTTCGAGCGAACATGAAGCGAATTAAAAAAACGCATGCAAACGCTTATAAACGCTGCGATATTTAGTCGCATCAGCATGCGCATTTTGACAAAAAAACGCAGCATTTGTCTGCGATTTCATGCGTTTTTGCATGCGTTTGCGGTTTTTTGGCGCATGCGTTGTCTATGTGTCACATTTCTATCATCTCTGTCTCCATCATCTCTGGCTCTATCATCTCTGTCTCCATCAACTCTGGCTCTATCATCTGTCTCCATCATCTCTGGCTCTATCATCTCTGTCTCCATCAACTCTGGCTCTATCATCTGTCTCCATCATCTCTGGCTCTATCATCTCTGTCTCCATCAACTCTGGCTCTATCATCTGTCTCCATCATCTCTGGCTCTATCATCTCTGTCTCCATCAACTCTGGCTCTATCATCTGTCTCCATCATCTCTGTCTCAATCATCTCTGTCCTTTTTGGCCGGAAAAAAAAATGCAACATGTAGATTCTAGCGCGTATGGGCGCACACCGGGAAAATGCGCAGCGCACGACAAACGCACATGAACGCGTGCAAGCGCTAGACCCTGCGCTCGCCATGTTAAAGATAGGGGAACATTGCGCATGCGTCCGATAGCGCAAGTTGCGCTGCGCAAAAAAACGCAAGTGTGAAAGTAGCCTTATCTACCTATATCAATGCACCCGCAGTGATGGGAGTACCGGCAGTGATGGGGCAAGGCAGTGATGGGAGTACCAGTCGTGAGGGGGTTTACAGGCATAGATGGAAGTACTGGCAGTAACAGGAGGACCAGTAGTGATGGGAGTACCAGCAGTGATAGGGCAGGCAGTGAAGGGAGTACCAGTCGTGAGGGGGTTTACAGGCATAGATGGAAGTACTGGCAGTAACGGGGTTAGTAGAAGGATTATTTGACTGAATTGTATATTTTATTTACAGCACCACCTTCACCAGCTGCTGCGGCTCCACCGTCCCCAGCTACCCCTCCATCTCCATCATCTCCTTCCCTGGCTACGCCTCCACCACCATCATCACCACACCTCTCCAACCCTTCAACCCCTTCTCCAGCAGCAACCCCCCCTCCTGATTCTGTGGGTTCCAGCCCTACCCCAGGAAATGCCTTCTCTCCAGCATCATCCCGTGACACGGATGCAGGCTCCCCATCAGGTAATTAACGCACATTATATAAGCTTCAGACAAGTTTGAGAACTTTGTAAGGTCTTATGTGTAATGACTGTTGTGATATAATTTTTTTTTCTTTTTTTTCCATAGCCGGCGGAGCAACAGGTTCTGGGTGGGCGGTCAGCGGTTCCTCTGAGGAAAACCGTAAGTGTTAACAAACATAACATGTACATGTTGATGTTGCAACAGAATTCCCTGGTTAACTGTTACCTTTACCTCCACAGAAATCCCAACTGCCCAGGACCTGTTGCTGTCACACCGCCGGGTGATGGCAGCAATGAGCAGCGCGGTGGCAGGCATGCAAGCAGCGGTGACAGCGCTGCAAAGTGCCATGGGAGCTCTGCATCACCACGGGGTGATGCTGGAGAGGGTATTTTCTGGACTCCGGGGCCCTCGTTAATTTTTTTTTTGTTAATTATTTTTATTTTGTTAATATTTTGTTTATAATTTTTTATTTTATTATGTTACTGTTTTTTGTTTTTATTTAAATTTGATTTATTTAAAAAAAAATATATATATATGAAAAAAAAAATATTTTCTATTTTACATTAATCTACGCAGGTGTGGTGTATTATTTTTTAGTATAAGGTTTTAGCGCTAGTGTGACCAGGGGCCTTTAAAAGACATGTTAATTTTTGAAATTTTTTTCAATTCATTTTTGCCCTATGATGGAACACCTATGATAGCTGGTATTACCATGACCTCATGTGTGACAAGTAGATGTAATAAAAAATACAACATTTTAATAGTTGACATCACATAAGAAAAGACCACAATTCATTAGATAAATAAGATTTTTATTACAAAAGGTATCAATGTAAAAAAAATATAAACAACAAAAAAAACTTTTGTAAAACATTTTAAAAACTACAACTGCTGGTAAGATGGATCGTTGCCATTACCACGCTGCCTCTGCGGTGAATAAAAATAAGGGGGAGCACCAACGTTTGGGTTTGCAGGATTTAGCCCAATTGGGTTCGGCACAGGATTGTTGGGCCATGAGTAGTCCGGGTACTGCGGTCTTGGCATGACGACATATCTGTTATCCAGGTTTCCAAAAGACGCTTGAGTCAGTACCTCAAACATGAGTCTCTCTGCATGAAGCCGCTGTACAGGATCCAGTGTAGGTAGCTTCTCATTAGCGAAGTAAGCAAAGCCAGTTATTTTAGTTTGGTCTTTTTCTGCCGTAAGCACTTTTTTCGCAATTTCCACCAATTCAGGAGTAGCCGAGGTGGGAGCCGAGGTGGGAGCCTTGCTTTTCCTTCCTGAAAGTGAAAGCCGGCTCCGCACAGATGAGGATGGTGGCTCGACTACTTCGTCTTGGATCAACGGCATGCTGTCTTCTTCTGTTGGAGGTGTGGAGACGGCCTCTTCTGTGTCCTGCATGAACAAAAAACAAATGGTAAATCACAAAGACAAAGAAATTAATCTTCACACTATAACACCCATATACAGCAAAAATGTGAAAACGACACTTGTAAAGACAAAGAAATTTATCTTCACACTATACCCAAATACAGCAAAAAATGTGAAAACGACACTTGTAAAGACAAAGAAATTTATCTTCACACTATACCCAAATACAGTAAAATGTATGTACTTTGGCATGTACATTAAAATGTGTTGTAATACAAAGGTACTTACATGTATGACAGGGTGTCCGGCTGGATCACCGGGTCTAGATCCAACATGGATGTCCCTTGTCTGGGTACTTCTTGGTCCCTTGTAAAAGCGAACAGATCAAAATACCACAGTTGGGGGACATAAACATCTTCGGCCCCCGCTCCAGATTTGGTAGAATTTATTACTTTATTTAGTTCTTTTTTGTACACTGTGCGGAGGACCTGAATGCGTTTTTTCACCGATGACTCATCCGCCGGTTCATCTGGGTAACGGTTCTTGCAGAGCTCCACCAGTTTTTGGTATGCGTCCTTCTTTTTCAACCTGTTACAGTAATCAGCCGACTTTATTTTCCACAGGCACGGCATTGAGCGGTACAGCTCGATAAACTCCCGCAAAAATTCCTGCTTATCAGCCATCTGTAATAAAAAAATGATTATTATGTGAGAACGCCAGAATGGTTAAATAAAACGCTTACATAGCCTACAACATAGAACACAGCAGGGAACATAAAATGGTGGTTGTGGGCGCAGTTGGAGTAAACATTGACAGAGCTGGGATCATAAAATGGTGGTGGTGGGTGTGCCAGAACAAAACAATGGCAAAAAAAATAAAAAAATCATAGATGAACAATTACGCAAAAAACAGCAGGGATCACAAAATGGTGGTTGTGGGCGCAGCAGGAGTAAACATTGACAGAGCTGGGATCATAAAATGGTGGTGGTGGGCGTGCCTGAACAAAACAATGGCAAAAAAAAAAAATTGATGGACGACAATGGTTAACAACAGCAGAGATCTAAAAATGGATCTGTAAAATTAAAGAAAAAATAAAAAATAAATGTGACAAAAAAAAATACCTACATTGTACAAAACAAATACTCACAAATGTTGTGATTTGAAAAAAAAAAGAAATAGGGAAACAAAATAGGTCCAAACTGGATCGCAGAGGATATAACGCCACAGACTGGATCGCAAAAAACCAAGAGAGCAATGGAGAGGAGTGCTGATACGTCGTCTTTTATGACGCGGTCATCCAATCACAAAGCGGGAGAGCTGTGATAAATATCTATGAGATAAATAGTGACCACCAATCTGTGATGAGGGGCGTGCAAAAGGTCGCGCTCAGTCACGCCTATCGAGGTCGTGATCTTTCACAGTACATGCAGTGTGGCACGTCCCAACGACCGCCAAAGTCGTTAAAGAGATCGCTAACCGCTGATGCGTCGTTAATGAGATCGTCCAGTTTGGCCGCTACTAGCGATCTTAAAACGATCACACCAACGATAGCGTCGTTATCGTGATCGTTAGCGGGAACGTTTAGTGTGGCAGTACCTTAAAGTAAATCTTTAGCGGAAAAACCCAACATTTTTCGTTTTCTCGGCCCATTCTTAAAAATTCTGTGATGTAGTTTGTGGGTTAAAAATGCTCACCACAACCCTAGACGAATTCCATATGGGGTTTAGTTTGTGTGTATTTTTTGGACACTTCAGGGCCCTGCAAATGCAACACAGTGTCCAAATTTGCATTCCAAAAAATAAACAGTTCTAGTTGCTTTCCAGATTTTGCTATGTGCGCAAAAATTAGTTTTTGACCAAATATGGGGTATCTCTGCAAATTATGGGGTCCATTTTCTGCTATTACACCTCATGGAAATTATACATTTGGTGCTAAAATAGTATTTTAGAGGGAAAAAAATTATTGGTTTTCAGATCAAAATTATTAAAGTTTTGTGAATCACCTGAGTGTTAAAAAATGCTCCACTGTTTTGGCATAACCAGGGTCTCTGCAAATACAAAATATAGTAAAGATGGGATAGAGGGTTATCTGTGCTTCTGATGATTCAAGTAAGGCCTGTTTCACACATCCGGCGGGCGCCTAAACGGCGCCCCCGGCATTTAGCCGCAGCGCCGCATGTGAAAAGCTTTCACACTTCCGGCGGCCAAAATGCAGTTTTTTGCCGGATGGTTTCTGATGCTTGGAGAGATAAGAAACCATCCGGCAAAAAAAAAAAAACGTTACATGCAGCGTTTTTTCCGGACGCCGCAATGTACATTTGCGCCGCATCCGGACAAAACCGCATGCAACGCATTGACATGCGGCGCCATGCGGCGCTAATGCATGTCAATGCGAAAAAAGCCGCATGCGGCGCATCAGATTTTCAGATGCGGCGCTGCGGGAAAATGCCGGGGGCGCCGCAAGGCGCCCGCCGGATGTGTGAAGCCAGCCTAAGAGATTCACAAGGCAGAAGGTAATTCAGGGTATGTGCACACAATGCAGAATCTGCTGTGGAATTTTCCAGAAAAATTTTGCTAAATCCGCAGGTAAAATTATCTGCGTTTTACCTGCGGATTTAGTGCGGATTTGCTGTGGATTTCCCCTGCGTTTTGAGACCTGCGGATTCCTATAAAGAGCAGGTCTCAAAATGCTGCGGAACTGCACAAAAGAAGTGACATGCTGAGGATTTAAATCTGCACCAAATCCGCGCGGAAAAATCTGCTGCATGTGCACTGAGTTTTTTTATTTCCATTAAATATAATGGTACTGTACATCACTTGCAGTTCTGCTGCGGATCAGCAGCAGATTCTGCAACGTGTGCACATTCCCTTACGTTTTTTGGCCACCAAAACATTGCAATAAGAGGCAATCAAAATATCGTATCTATACCCAAATGATATTAGTGAAAACTTCAGCTCAAGGCACAAAAAAATAAGCCCTCACACAGGTCCATATCCCAAAACATGAAAACGTCTCGGAAAATGCTGACAAAATCAAAATTGTTTTTCTTACAAGTTTTCAAATTTTTTTCTCTGCCACTTAAATAAAAAACAAACTATAAATGTTTGGTATCTGCGTATTCGTACTGACCTGGGGAATCAGTTTTACCATATAGTGGACATGGTAAATAAATTAAAAAAAAACACTTGTGAAATGGCACGTTCTTTGTAATTTCAATGCGCTTGGAATTTTTTTCCGTTTTCCAATACACTGTGTGGAAGAATTAATGATGTCATTCAAAAGTACAACTCGTCTCTCAAAAAGCAAGTCCTGATATGGCTATGTTGATGGAAAAATAAAAAAGATATGGCTTTTGGAAGAAGGGGAGGAAAAAACGAAAACGGAAAATGGCCATGACGTGAAGGGGTTAAAGAAGTTGTAGCTAATGACTGCTACAGTATAGAAACTTTTCATTTAACCATTTTACAATATGCAAAGCACAAAAACTAAAATGAAGAGGTAAGGGTCACAAGCAAGAGATATTTTCCTGTTATTTTTTTTTTTCATATTTGGCTGCAATTTCTCCATTAAGCTACAAAACATTGCTGTAACGTTTCCATGAGCAGTTACACTAATGAGTGAATATGAAAAATTATTTTACAGTCTCAAGTGGAAGTCCACTTTTATCTAGAACTCTCTTTGTATAAAATGCATGAAAGGAAAAAGCGTATAGCATGCCAGGTAGTCTGATCAGAAGGGGATGAACAATTCCCAGGTAACTATTTGGTCCAGTGAAACAGCATGAATTAAAATATATTCCTATATTGCCATTGTAAATCTAAATACTGTTTCGCTAATCAAGGCTGATCCTGTGACGCATCTCTGCCGTTGTGTGTGCTTCAAATATAGACTCCATTACATCACAAAGGCTCACATGTTTATAGGGGTTGTCCAAGATTAAAGCATTATTCCAGGTATGTGATATCGATTAATTTTAGATTGCGGGGGTTCAACAACCAGTATCATGCTCCAATCCCTACTGTTAACCCCATAAATGCAAATGTCAATCTCAAAGTGGTATTTACAGTGCGGAATCCGAAGCATCGTTCCAGGCACTTATTCGCTTCTGCAATGTAATACAGGGTGCCAATATGTTACCGTGACAGCTGAGAGCCTGCTGAAGAGTCCCATGGTTGCCTGTCCATTATCTTAGGAAGCTCAGCCACAGGCTGGGCTTCATAGGAGACCAAGACAATAGCTATATACTTAAGCTCAAGTCCCCCAGGAGGACTAACAAAAATAAACCAATAAAAAATAATCCTATCTTGCAAAAATCAAGCTCTCAAACAGTTCCATTGATAGAAAAATGAAAATTTTATGGGTCATTTCTTATCTCTAAATATATTTTACCAGTTAATTACAAACTTGTAAAGTTTTTTTTTAATTAACATAAGCTTAACTGCAGTCTTCAGGAACAGCCACTACACCAATGCTGTGTGCTTCTGATGCCCTTGGCACCAACTATCTGTTTTCCTTACCTTGCTGCTTTTGTCCTTGGGCTCTGTTTAGTTCTCCAGCTTATTCTCATTAAGTGGATAATAGCTACAATACCAGACCCACAGACAAAAGAAGTCTCTTAAAAAACGCAGATCCTTTTATGTAATGTGGTATGAACAGTATATAAGCAGCTTTAAATATTCACTCTTTATGTCACCCAGAACTACACTGCTCAAAAAAATAAAGGGAACACTTAAACAACAGAATATAACTCCAAGTAAATCAAACTTCTGTGAAAATTCAAACTGTCCACTTAGGAAGCAACACTGATTGACAATCAATTTCACATGCTGTTGTGCAAATGGAATAGACAATAGATGGAAATTATTGGCAATTATCAAGATCACACTCAATAAAGGAGTGGTTCTGCAGGTGGGGACCACAGACCACATCTCAGTACCAATGCTTTCTGGCTGATGTTTTGGTCACTTTTGAAAGTTGGTTGTGCTTTCACACTCGTGGTAGCATGAGATGGACTCTACAACCCACACAAGTGGCTCAGGTAGTGCAGCTCATCCAGGATGGCACATCAATGCGAGCTGTGGCAAGAAGGTTTGCTGTGTCTATCAGCGTAGTGTCCAGAGGCTGGAAGCGCTGCCAGGAGACAGGCCAGTACACAAGGAGACGTGAAGGGGGCCATAGGAGGGCAACAACCCAGCAGCAGGACCGTTACCTCCGCCTTTGTGCAAGGAGGAACAGGAGGAGCACTGCCAGAGCCCTGAAAATGACCTCCAGTAAGTCACAAATGTGCATGTGTCTGCACAAACGGTTAGAAACTGACTGCATGAGGATGGTCTGAGTGCCCAACATCCACAGATGGGGGCTTTTGCTCACAGCCCAACACCGTGCAGGATGCTTGGCATTTGCCACAGAACACCAGGATTGGCAAATTCACCACTGGCGCCCTGTGCTCTTCACAGATGAAAAGCAGGTTCACACTGAGCACATGTGACAGACATGACAGAGTCTGGAAATGCCTGAGAGCTATCTGCTGCCTGCAACATCCTTCAGTATGAGTGGTCTGGCAGTGGGTCAGTAATAGTGTGGGGTGGCATTTCTTTGGAGGGCTGCACAGCCCTCCATGTGCTCGCCAGAGGTAGCCTGACTGCCATTAGGTACCGAGATGAGATCCTCAACTCCTTGTGAGACCATATGTTGGCCCTGGGTTCATCCTAATGCAGGACAATGCCAGACCTCATGTGTCTGGAGTGTGTCAGCAGTTCCTGCAAGATGAAGGCATTGAAGCTATGGACTGGCCCACCCATTCCCCAGACCTGAATCCGATTGAGCACATCTGGGACATCATGTCTCACTCCATCCACCAATGTCATGTTGCACCACAGACTGTCCAGGAGCTGGTGGATGCTTTAGTCCAGGTCTGGGAGGAGATCCCTCAGGTGACCATCCACCGCCTCATCAGGAGCATGCCCAGGCATTGTAGGGAGGTCATACAGCCACATGGAGGCCACACACACTACTGAGCATCATTTTGACTTGTTTTAAGGACATTATATTCCACTTTTATTTTGTGAAAATCCAGGCCTCCATTGGTTAATAAATTTGATTTCCATTGATGATTTTTGTGTGATTTTGTTGTAAGCACATTCAACTTTGTACAGAACAATGTATTCAATGAGAATATTTCATTCATTCATAACTAGGATGTGTTATTTGAGTGTTCCCTTTATTTTTTTGAGCAGTGTATGACAATAAACGTCATCATAATGATTAAACTGTTTAATGTGAAAAGTGTGATAATGTGTACTAATTATGCAACTTTACAAATTGTTATAACTTCGCAGTGATTAAAACATATCTATTTTCATTCATATATGTGTGCAAAAGTTTTAGGCAGGTGTGGAAAAAGTAAAGTCAGAATGCTTTCAAAAACAGAAGTGTTGCTAGTTTACATTTATCAATTAACAAAATTCAAAGTCAATGAACAGAAGAAAAATCTAAATTAAATCAGTATTTGGTGTGACTATCCTTTACCTTCCAAGCAGAATCAATTCTTCTTTTGGTGAAATACAGGCAGATACTTACTTATCCATCATTCAGTAACAATCAGGGAGGCATCTGATTGTCCTGCTACAGAATAAATTTGGAGCCAATGACCCGAAACATACACCAATGTTATTAAGAACTATGTTCAGCATAAAGAGGAACAAGAAGTCCTGGAAGTCATAATTTGGCCCCCATAGAGTCATGATCGCAATATTATTGAGTCTGTCTAGGATTCCACAAATAGACCGAAGGATTTGTGTATCCACAGGAGACCTGTGGTTAGTTTTCCAAGATGTTTGGAACAACCTCAAGTTCCATCAAAAACTATTTACAAGTGTATCTAAAAAATTATTGCTTTGATGCTATTTTGAAGGCAAAGGATGGTCACACCAAGTATCAATTTGATCTAGATTTTACTTTAGTTCTTTCTCTTTGCATTTTATTGATTAATAGAAATATACTATTAGCACTTTTATTTGTTAAAGCATTTTACTTTACAGCATGTTTTCCACATCTGCCTGAAACTTCTGCTCAGTGTTGGCACAGTACTACACATGGTAGCTGAAAGCTATGCTTCCTGAATACTCAGACAGCAAATGGCTGCCTGAGCCAGCTTTAAAAGGTCCCGGAGTAATTATGTCAAAGGTGTTTGCTGGGTGACTGTAGTAACCTAACATGGACTAGCACAGAGGGAATAACCACAGGGAAAAGGAACAAGTCCAGTGCCTGAGCCGAACAGGTGAATAACAACTACTTCCTACAAAATATAGGATATGTGTATTAGTAAGTAGACTATTTGAAAAGCTATGTCTTTTCTCATTGTATATTAAATGGATTAGTAAAAAAAAAATGATTGGCATGGTATAGGTTTAATGTTATATTAATGTAGGATCTCTCCCTCTCTTTCTCTCTCCCCCTCTCTCTCTCTCCTCCTCTCTCTCTCTCTCTCTCACACCCTCCTTCTCCCTTTCTCTCGCTCTCTCTCCCCCTCTCTCCCTCTTTCTCCCTCTCTCTACCTTTCTCTCTCTCTCCCGCTCTCTCTCTCCCTCTCTTTCTACCTCTCAATACATTTTCTCCCCCTCTCTCCCCCTCTCTCTACCCTCCCTCTCTCTCCCCTCTCTCTACCTTTCTATCTCTCCCCCTCTCTCTCCTCGCTTTCTCCCTCTCTCTCCCTCTCTCTCCACTCCCTCTCTCTCCCCTCTCCCCCTCCCTCTCTCCCCCCCTCTCCTCCCCCCTCTCTCTCTCCCTCTTTCTCTCTTTCTCCTCTCTCTCTGATCTTTTCCACTGCACATTCTTCTTCCTCTTTCTATCTATACTTCACAGTACCATAAAATACATTTTTGAACAGACCCTTTTTAGCAGCTTTTTGTTTTATTTTTTTTATCAGTAATTGTGTTTAGAACTGAAATAAACTTCAGAGCACTCGAGGAATTGTGTAAAGTCAATAATTTACATGTCAAGGATCAGAAAAATGGGCATTCTCGACCAAAATGGTACTTTCCACTCAACTTCTGACCACATCCATGAGGGAGTTACAAAACAGCCATATGTTTTAAAGGTCATGATTGCTTTATTTAAAATAACACTTTTTTGTGGTAACTATTTTGTGGTAATATCACTTTTCACTTAGAATAGTTAGGCATTCATATTAGGAAAATATGCTTAACTTTTCGGCTCTGTACAGTCTTCCCTATCATTTGCTATGGCTGAAATGCTCTTAAGACTGTAAGACTATAACAGTTTCATTCTTGGCTCTCCAAAATTAAGACATTCTATCTTTACTTGTTAAGTTTCCCTTAATCTTATTGTAAAATACTGTATCCCTGAGTTATGCATGCAATCTAGGAAAAGTGCATTAAAATAAATTAGATTTTCTACTAAAAGTAAATGTAATCATGGAATACTGTTAGAAAAATGTAAGCTATTTTGTGCATTCATGGACAGCCACATAAACTGTAGAGGATTTCTTACAGGAAAATCTTATGAAATATCAGAGACATCAAAAGCATAAGATAGCCGACGACTGCACTCTGGTCTTAAGAAAGCCGCTGACTCTTAATGTGTCTTACCCATATTACTATTAGAACTTCAATGGACTTCTAAATTAGTTTAAGTCTCAAAAATGAAAGACCATCATGAAAGCTTGTTGAAGTCAAATATGCAAATTGCCTCTTCAGAGAGGAAGAGGACTTGAATGATAGTGCCACCTATTGGAAGTAGCGAGCCTAGAAGTCAATATTAACCCTTTAACGAGCCTTTCCATATGACTTAGGATAAAAGTTAAATTTGCAGACACTGTGTTTCGGATATTGCCCCTCACCAGTGCAAAGTATGAGATTTGATATGGCTAGGTGAGAAGCTTAAGACTGGGATCTAAGGGGTAATGTTTCTCCTTGTGTAGAGTGACAGGCCAGGCCTGTCAGAAACATCTTCATAGTGAAGGGGTAAAGATAACAAAGTACTTTTGTTCATTTTCTTTTTAGAAATTATAGCCCTGATTCATAAAAATGGGATTTTGATGAAGTATCCACTGCTTAATGAATTTCGCGCATCTTTCAGCTGTCATGTGCCATTGTAAGAAATGTACATCAATCAAACGTACATCAAAAAGTTGTTGGATCTCACTTGGACTGGTGTAAAAAATCCAAAGGTTGCAAAAATATTGTGTGGTATAAAATGGTGATAAATGTAAGGAAGATAAAATATGTTGTCATTTCCATTTTCAAAGGCATGTGACTCTCTCAGGCTTATATTAGAAGTATATAAAGAAGTTTAGTGTATCATTGGCGATCAATTACAGAGGAGGGGTCAGTGGCATTTCACCCTCAAAAGGCTGAACATTATAGAAACATGAATCACTTTTTTTCGGAATCTCATGAGAGTTTGGTCAGTGTGTCAGTTTGTCACAATCAAAGTTTCATCAGTTTTTCTGGTATGGAAAAAAAACAGCTGATGGAGGTTTCAATAGCCTCTACTATCAGTTTATGAAAAATGGAGAGCCAGAGATGGCATTCAAGCGTTGTTAGATTTTTTCACGAACGACTTGCATTGGTGACTTTGATCCATAACATGGATCAAAATTAAGCATGTGTTCCTGATTTCATCATCAAAATACATGGAAATGAGAAGAGCAGTATAGACTACAATAGATATAAGTCTTGTCCTTGAAAAATACGGACAGAAATTTGTGAAAAACTGACATCAGAATGAGCACTTTTAAGTCATGATCTTTCTTCCAGTCTTTAAAATATTAAAACGTCTGTGCATATTTCCTATTTTCAGGTGGGGTGTCAAAAAAAAATATTAGCAGAAATAAAATGTAAAAAAATGTTCACCATACAGTAGCAGAAATTAATATTTGGCATTTGAGCAGATACCGAATTTTATTATAAAACAAAAAATGGATCTTCCTTGGACCAGAAAAGGAATCACTAATAACTGCTGATAGAAACATAAACGTAAAAATTAGACTTCAATGTCAAAGTTGGGAGTTGGACCCAAGACATTAGTAAAAAGGTCACTGTTCCAAGTATGGAATCAAGTTAAGAAAAGAAACAAGCAGCTAGAGAAAACCACAGTCATGCCAAAGCCAAAAATAAGAAATCCATAAAAATGACAAAAAGCCTGATCTGAAGCTGCAACCTCAAGTAAATAATGAAGAACCATCTGTGAGAAATATAGAAATTGTGCCTGGTGTGTCTTCCATATGGATTCATTCTTCCTTTAAAAATCCATTCCTCAAACATAAAAGTGGAAGTTGGAAAACTGAACACTCTACCAGGAGGCTCACTCACTGGAGATATTAATCTGCATGGAAAAAACTCTGAAATGTGGATTTTATTTTTCTTACCAAATCAACAAATAACATATAAGGCGCTAGTATTAGTAAAGAAAATTTAATATTTTCTCAAATTTGGGGGAAAGGACTCTGCTTAACCCATTAGTCGGGAGCAAATGAATGGAGTGGGCTCATGGGGTGATCTCGCCCTGTACCTGACAGTTAATGGATGTGACACAAATCAAGGATGTGTCTGTAAGAGCCCCAGGTGGAGAAGAGCTATGGCCATGATTTTAATCCCGTTAAATACCACTGTGAATCCCTGACAGTGGCATTAACAGGACACTGGCATGGGGCCATCTAACTTCATGCACCTGTAAGCAGGTTGCGGGATGCAGTGACGGACAGCAGGTAAGACCAGGGTTAACAAATTTAACAGTTTAATCTAACAGAGTGATAAACTCCTCGCAGGGAGATAGATGGTTAAAGAGTTAATGAAAGAAGCAACAAATGCAAAATAATAGCTGTCCAATTATAATTTTTTAATTAATTATTGAACTTATCGTGTCCTTTATATTCCTCCACTGATGATCCCGCTGGGGTTGTAGCACCGACAACAGCCAGGAAGATGTTCACAGATGGGGTTCTTTAAACGATGGTCCGTCTTCTGGTGGCAGCGATCTGTCTCCAGTACCTTCCGCTGAGCCCCTAGTCTTTAAACCCGTGTGGCTGAAGCAAAGGACGCAGCACTTTTTAGAGTCCAACGCGGACTGGCGTACAGCAACTGGCAAGGAAGGCCGCAGACGTATGCCTGGTACTCGGCTTTCTCTTCTCTGTACGTGCGCGGTACTCACGGTCACTGAGCGCACGGCACCTCACTCTCTTATGGTCACTGGGCGCACTGCACCTTTCTCTCTTACGGTCCCGCTGGTGGTCAGGGGACAGAGCATGCTGCTCACCCTGCTGCATGCTGAATGTCGCGCCCAAATTGACTCCTGCTGAGCATGCTTTTTCTTTGTCGAACCCCCTGCTTCCGGGTCACCGGTTCTGTCCGATTCACTATTCCTTTCGCTGGACAACCTGGGACGCAGCCTTGACAGTTCCGGACCCGGCGCAGCACAGGCACCCGTGGCCCTGTCTTCCTCCTTACACATCCACCAGCTGCCCTGTGGTTGTTATGACAGGCGTGAGTCTGTTAAACACCTCCATGTCTGCTATCATGAGCTCCATTGAAAGCCAGCACAGCAGTCTATCAGTTTTAGTTGCTGCTGAGCATGGATTGGCAGCATTTAGGGGGAGTGGTGAAAGCACACATTCTCAGAAAAAAACTGTGACGAAATACCCAGTTGGAATGCAATGCAGAGATTTCACATACTGCACTCCAGAAGTAACAAATGTAAATATCTCTGCAATGGAGTGACACAGCACAAAACAGAAAAGAGCAGCAGAATAAGGAGAACTCAGAGATATTAAAAGATATTTAATTAAATTTTTTTAAGCAAGTGTCAGGTCCTCTATAAGAAGACTAGCTATGGAACTTTTGTAGCAATGCGCCATGAGAAAAAAATGTACAAATTAGCCAAAAGAAATGTAAGTAGAACAAGCCTTGCAACATTACCTGGAAAAAAGCCTTCATGGACACTCATATACAGTCATGGCCAAAAGTTTTGAGAATGACACAAATATTAATTTTTACAAAGTCTACTGCTTCACTTTTTCTAATGGCAATTTGCATATACTCCAGAATGTTATAAAGAATGATCAGCTTAACAGCAATTACTTGCAAAGTCAATATTTGGCTAGAAAATGAACTTTATCCCCAAAACACATTTCAACATCATTGCAGCCCTGCCTTAAAAGGACCAGCTAACCTCTTTTCAGTGATTGCTCCATTAACACAGGTGTGGGTGTTGATGAGGACATGGCTGGAGATCAATCTGTCATGATTAAATAAGAATGACACCACTGGACACTTTAAAAGGAGACTGGTGCTTGGCATCATTGTTTCTCTTCTGTTAACCATGGTTATCTCTAAAGAAACACGTGCAGTCATTATTGCAATGCACAAAAATGGCCTAACAGGGAAGAGTATCGCAGCTAGAAAGATTGCACCTCAGTCAACAATCTATCGCATCATCAAGAACTTCAAGGAGAGAGGTTCCATTGTTGCCAAAAAGGCTCCAGGACACCCAAGAAAGACCAGCAAGCGCCAGGACCATCTCTTAAAAGTGTTTCAGCTGCGGGATCGGGCTACCAGCAGTGCAGAGTTTGCTCAGGAATGGCAGCAGGCAGGTGTGAGTGCATCTGCACACACTGTGAGGCGGAGACTCTTGGAGGAAGGCCTGGTCTCAAGGAGGGCAGCATAGAAGCCACTTCTCTCCAGAAAAAACATCATGGACAGACTGATATTCTGCAAAAGGTACAGGCAGTGGACTGCTGAGGACTGGGGTAAAGTTATTTTCTCTGATGAATCCCCTTTTCGATTGTTTGGGACATCAGGAAAACGCCTCATTCGGAGAAGACAAGGTGAGCGCTACCACCAGTCTTGTCTCATGCCAACTGTTAAGCATCCTGAAACCATTCATGTGTGGGGTTGCTTCTCAGCCAAGGGAATCGGCTCTCTCACAGTCTTGCCTAAAAACACAGCCATGAATAAAGAATGGTACCAGAATGTCCTCCAAGAGCAACTTCTCCCAACCCTCCAAGAGCAGTTTGGCGATCAACAATGGGTTTTCCAGCATGATGGAGCACCTTGCCATAAAGCAAAGGTGATAACTAGATGGCTCAGGGAACAAAACATAGAGATTTTGGGTCCATGGCCTGGAAACTCCCCAGATCTTAATCCCATTGAGAACTTGTGGTCAATTATCAAGAGACGGGTGGACAAACAAAAACCTAAAAATTCTGACAAAATGAAAGCATTGATTGTGCAAGAATGGAGTGCTATCAGTCAGGATTTGGTCCAGAAGTTGATTGAGAGCATGCCAGGGAGAATTGCAGAGGTCCTGAAGAAAGGTCAACACTGCAAATATTGACTTGCTGCATTAACTCATTCTAACTGTCAATATAAGCTTTTGTTACTCATATGTTTGCAATTATATTTCTGTCTGTGATAAAAACATCTGTCAAACACACACATAAAAACCAGAGGGCAGCAGATCATGTGAAAATATAATATTTGTGTCATTCTCAAAACTTTTGGCCATGACTGTACAGCTGTCTTATACAACCTGCATTTGCCTCTAACAAAAACTACTTGAGCTACCTCTAATTGCTTCAATCTTTAACAGCATAATTTAAAGCCAGCAATCATGCCTTTGCATCTGCTCTGTTGCCCATTGGCCCCGTCACATGACTACAGAATGCAAGTAGGTTGCCATAACAGATGGTGGCCTGCTGAACGCCCCTGACACTGCCATCTTTGTACTCCTGGGCATGGTACTGCTGACAGATATTCCTGTTGCTGGCACCTCGGTATTCCTGTAGTCGTAGGACACAGTGATTTTTGTTATATACTGCAATGTTGCATGATTGCAGGATATAGAACAAGCAATTAAATGATCGTAAGTTCAAGTCGCCTATGGGAACCAAAAAATTAAGTGTAAAGTAAAAATAATATATATATATACTGTATATTAGAAAATTTAAATAATAAACATTTGAATCTCCCACCTTTTCCCACTTTGAAAATAGCTAACTTAAAAAGTAAACTTGTTTGCCATTGCTACATCTGCAAAAGTCTGATCTGTCAAAAAATGAAATTATTTAACCCAAAAATTAAATGCCATAAAGCAGAAAAAAAAATCGAAACACTGCATTTTTTTGTTTGCCACACCTCCCACAAAAGTGAAATAAAAGCTGGCAAAAACATTACAAATACCAGAAAAATTATACCAATAGGAACAACAGCTTACCACGCACAAACTAAAAGGATGGCTCACACAGTACCATTAACAGAGATATACATTTTTCCACCACTTAAAAAAAACTATACAAGTGCATTACTGTAATTGTACTGACCCAGAGAGTCATGTTGCCGGATAATTTTTACTGTACTAGAATGAACACTGTTATGTTTAGGTAGCTGAGGAGAAAAAGCAAAAATGGTAATACACCAGAGAGGCTGGAACCTATTGGATTGCAGTAACCTGAACTAACCACACAATTAGAGGTAGCCGTGGAGCGTTCCTACGTTGATCCTAGACGCCTCGTCACAGCCTGAGAGATAACTACACCTAAAGGCAGAAAGATGAAAGCTATCTGCCCCGGAACAGATCCCCAAAGAAAATAGGAAGCCCCCAAACATGTAATGGCGGTTAGACAAGAAGATAGCACGGACACAGGCAGAAAATAGAATGAGCAAACGTTGGGGCCCAATCTGTCCAACGATGTCTCCAATCTTCAAAGGCCCACTTCATGGCCAATAACTCCCGATTACCCACGTCATAATTACGTTCAGTTGGAGAAAATTTTCGAGAGAAAAAGGCACAAGGGTTACTCTTAGAGGTCTCTGGATCCCTTTGGGACAAAACGGCACCTGCCCCAATCTCAGAGGCATCAACCTCCAACTGAAACGGCAGAGAAACATCAGGCTGCCGTAGAACAGGAGCAGAAATGAATCTTTGCTTAAGTTCCTGAAATGCAGAAACAGCCTCAGGAGGCCAATTCACCACATCAGAACCCTTTTTGGTCAGATCAGTCAATGGTTTAACAATACCAGAGAAATTACCAATAAATTTACGATAAAAATTGGTAAAACCCAAAAATCTCTGAAGAGCCTTCAATGAAGTAGGTTGAACCCAATCACAGATGGCCTGAACCTTGACCGGGTCCATTTCAATAACAGATGGAGACAAAATGAATCCCAGAAATGAGACCTTCTGTACGCCAAAAAGACACTTTGATCCCTTCACATACAGTGCATTCTCTCTCAAAATCTGGAAAACAGTCCGAACATGTTTCACATGAGAGTCCCAGCCATTGGAAAAAATTAAGATATCATCCAAATAAACAATCAGAAATTTATCCACAAAATCCCTGAAAATATCATTCATGAAGGATTGGAAGATGGAAGGAGCGTTAGTGAGCCCAAAGGGCATCACAAGGTATTCAAAATGCCCCTCTGGGGTGTTAAACGCCGTATTCCATTCATCCCCGTGCTTAATACGAATAAGGTTATACGCCCCCCTGAGGTCAAGCTTGGTAAACCAACTAGCACTTTTCACTCTGGAAAACAGGTCAGAAATCAAGGGTACGGATATTGATATTTCACAGTGATCTTATTCAGGAGGCGATAATCAATACACGGCCTCAATGAACCATCCTTTTTGGCCACAAAGAAAAAACCGGCGCCCAAGGGTGAAGAGGATGGTCTGATATGACCGTTCTCCAATGATTCCTTGATATAAGATCGCATGGCATCGTGTTCAGGTACAGATAAGTTAAAAAGGCGACCCTTAGGAAATTTACTACCAGGCACTAACTCAATAGCGCAATCGTAGTTTCTGTGAGGAGGTAAGGACTCAGACTTACTTTCACTAAACACATCAGAAAAATCAGTCAAAAAGTCAGGGACATCCTGAGACTGGAGAGAGGCAGAAAGAACAAGAGTGCCAGCATTAACACATTGGCAGCCCCAACTGGTCACAGACACAGATTTCCAATCCAAAACAGGATTATGAATCTGCAACCAAGGGAAACCCAGAACAATAATGTCATGCAGTTTATGCAACACCAGAAATTTACAACTCTCCTGATGATCTGGTTCAACCCTCATTATCACCTGAGTAGAAAATTGGGGTTATTGTCCGCCAAAGGGATAGAATCAATGCCCAATAGGGGAATAGACTTCCGCAGGGGTATCATGGGAAAGCCACAACGTTTGGCAAAGTCAAAATCCATCAGGTTAATAGCTGCTCCTGAATCAACAAAAGCCTGAGCCGAAAATGTGGACATGGAGCAAATCAGGGTAACAGTCAACAGAAATTTAGTCTGAACACTACCCAAGACAACTGAGCGCGCAAAACGTCTTCCCCGCTTAGGGCAGATGGAAATAGCATGAGAGGAGTCACCACAGTAGAAACATAACCCATTGCGCTTTCGAAATTCATGACGCTGTGCCCCAGAAGTCACTCCATCACACTGCATGGGCTCAGGAGCTGGCCCACAAGGCAACACCATCTCACGCATACCTCTGCGCTCACGCAAACGTCGGTCAATTTGAATAGCCAAAGACATAGAATCATTGAGACCAGAGGGTACAGGGAATCCCACCATAACGTCCTTTACATTCTCTGACAGACCCTTCCGAAAAAGGGCTGCCAAAGCATCATCATTCCATTTGGTCAGGACTGCCCACTTTCGAAATTTCTGACAGTACAATTCCGCAGCTTCACAGCCCTGACTTAATGCCAACAAGGTCTTCTCAGCCTGATCAGTGACATTAGGTTCATCGCACAACAACCCCAGAGCCTGAAAAAATATATCAACATAATTCAAAACAGGATCCCCAGGTGTCAGGGAAAAAGCCCAATCCTGAGGGTCGACACGCAGGAGAGAGATGACAATTTGAACCTGCTGTGCTGCGTTCCCTGAGGACTTAGGCTTCGAGGCAAAAAACATCTTACAGTTATTTTTGAAATTCAGAAATTTAGCCCGATCCCCCAAAAACAAATCTGGCATGGGGATCCTAGGTTCCACAACCGGCAACCCAGCAAGATAGGAAGCAAAACTCCGAATCTCAGTGGCAAGCTGATCCACACGGCCAGACAACTGTGAAAACTCCATTGAGAGAAAAAAAAATCCTCCTCAGCACCCAGAGAGAAAGAGGGAAAAAATGCAACAAACAGAAAAAAAAAAAATCTCTGACAACTCTGACAACTTTTTTTTCTTTCCACACTATTTTTCCCTTCTGTGAGTACCATATAATTTTAGTTTTGGGCCGGTGATACTGTTATGTTTAGGTAGCTGAGGAGAAAAAGCAAAAACGGTAATACACCAGAGAGACTGGATCCTTTTGGATTGCAGTAACCTGAACTAACCACACAACTAGAGGTAGCCGTGGAGCGTTCCTACGTTGATCCTAGACACCTCGTCACAGCCTGAGAGATAACTACACCTAAAGGCAGAAAGATGAAAGCTATCTGCCCCGGAGCAGATCCCCAAAGAAAATAGGAAGCCCCCAAACATGTAATGGTGGTTAGACAAGAAGATAGCACGGACATAGACAGAAAATAGAATGAGCAAACGTTGGGGCCCAATCTGTCTAGACAGAAAAGTACAGAAAAGAATTCTGACTGCAATCCAACAAAAACCCTAAAAAATACCAGCACTTCTGATTCCCAAAAAAACTGAGATCACACGATCTCTACCACCTAAATCAGATCTCCGCAGCCACTGAAAAAAGCAAATGAACAAATAACAGTGGCATCAGATAAATTGAGAGGAGCACAGGCCCCAGGAGGGGACCCGGCTGACCTCCACAAAAGTGCAGAAAACTATGCAAAAATCAAGCAAAAAAAGAAAAGCAGAAAATATCTTATCTGAAAGCAGCAGGTGCAGGCAAGACTCCAGCAAGCTTCCAAGTGAACCAGGAACCACAATTGAGACAAGAACGATTGATCACCGGCGACCATCATGGGAGGGAACCTCCCTTTTATCAGTCCAGTCAGTGAACCTAGATTGCAATTCCTCGCTGAAAGGTTCATTACTGTCTGTAACCACCAGAGGGAGCCTCTGCTCAGAAACCATCTCTAGCACATTCACAACAGAACACTATAAAAGTAGAACTAAATTATACATGTCGTAACTGAATTTTTTTCACCATTCCACCACTCTTTGAAGTTTTTTGCTTGTTTTTTATTGTTTTCCATTATACTGTTTAAACCAGAAATTTACATGCACTATATAAACAGCATATTTTCTCAATATCTGACACGAAATCAGAATAAACCTTTCCCGTCAAAGGTCAATTTGAATTACCATAATTATTAATATTTGCCAAATGCCAAATTAATGAGAGAATGTTTGAAGGCATACACTAAGATTACTATGCATTTAAACAATTCCAGATTGCCCATTTGATGATGTCATGTGTTTGGAAGCTTCTGTTTTTTTGGCAACATCTGAGTTAGAGACATCCTTGTGGATGTATTTTAATGCACACCTGAAACACATTGCTTCTTTGTGTAGCATCATGGGAAAGTCTCAAGAAATCACACAAGATATCAGGAAGAGAATTGTTGACTTACACAAGTCTGCCTCATCCGTGGGTACAATTTCAAGATACTGTACCTGAATATGAATCGTTAATTTCTACAAACAATTATATGCAAGTACAAACAAGATGGGAATGTCCAGCCATCATACCACTCATTAAGGAGACAGGTTCAGTGTCCCAGAGATGAACGTGATTTGGTCCAACATGTGCATATCAACACAAGGACAAAAGCAAAAGACCTTGTGAAGATTATGTCAGAAGCTGGTAAGATTGAGTCAATATCCACAGTGAACCGAGTACTGTTTCAACATGGGCTGAATGGCCACTCTGCCAGGAAGAAGTCATTACTTCAAAAGAAACATAAAAAATCCAGATTAATGTTTGCAAATGCACACAGGAGCAAAGACTTTAATGTTTGGAGACTTGACCTGTGGTCTGATGTAACTAAAATTGAACTTTTTGGCATAATAACCATCGATACGTTTGGAAGAATAAGGGAGAAGCTTGGAAGCCTAAGAACACAATCCCAACTGTGAAACACAGGAGTGGCAGCATCATGTTGTGGGTTTTTTTTTGCTGCAAGAGGGACTGGTGCACTTCACAAAATAGATAGCATCATGGGAAAAGAAGATTATGTGGCAATACTGAAGCAACATCTCAAGACATCAGTCAGCAAGTTAAAGTTTGGGCGGAAATGGGTTTTCCAAATGGACAATGACCTGATGCATACTGCCAAAATGGTAACAAGTGGCATAAGGATAACAAAGTCAATGTTTTGGAGTGACCATCACAAAACCCTGATCTCAATCCTACTGAAATTCATGGGCAAAACTGAAAAGGCAGGTGCGAGCAAGGCAACCTACAAACCTGGATCAGTTACACCAGTTTTGTCAGGAGGAATGGACCCAAAGTCCAACCAACTATTGTGAGAAGCTTGTGGAAGGATATCCCAAACGTTTGACCCAAGTCATTCAGTTTAAGGGCAATGGTACCAAATACTAATGAAATGTATGTAAACTTTTGACTTTCCAGTAAGTAATAAAATGCCTTAAAACATTCTTTCTTTCCTCTCATTATTCTGGAATTTGGCAAATATTAACAATTATGATAATCCTAATTGACCCAAAGCAGAAAAACATGAATATGTTTTTTTTATAGTTTATGTAAACTTCTGGTTTCAACTGTATGGTATTATGAATGTGTATATTATTTTGAACTTGTTTGGTATTATGATTGGTGTCATTCAAAATTACAACTGCTCCCACAAACAATAAGCCCTCATGTGACCATGTTGATGGAAAAATGTAAAATGGGAGAAACAACAAAAGCACAAAAATTATATTTGGTAGTGATGACGAGTGCAAGTGCTCATTACTTGAGTTTGCTTAAGGTGCTCAGGTATGCACCGAGTATCGCGGTTTTTAAGAATGTTTTAAGGAATTTTTATTACTTACTGCAAAGTCAAAAGTTTACATACACTATTACTATGCCTTTAAACAATTCTAGATTGTCTTTATGATGATGACATGTATTTGGAAACTTCTGATGTTTGCAAATGCACACAGGAACAAAGACCTTAATTTTTGTAGACATATCCTGTTGTCTCATGAAACTAAAATTGAACTTTTTGGGCATAATGACCACCGTTACATTTGAAGAAAAAGGGAAAAGCTCGGAAGCCTAAGAACACCATCCCAACTGTGAAACATGGAGGTAGTAACATCATTTTGTGGGGTTGTTTTGCTGCAGGAGGGTCTGATGCCCTTCACAAAATAGATGGCATCATGAGAAAAGATTATGTGACAATTACTGAAGCAACATCTCAAGACATCAGCCAGGAAGTTAAAATTTGGGTGGAAATGGGTCTTCCAAATTTTTGTTTATGCTGCGTTACCTTACCTGTGGTGTGTGTTTCAAATCCACAACATGTCAATTTCTCTAGAGTTTTCTTTGTGGATTTTTCCCCATAGATTTGGATAAAATGTGGATAAAGTGTGTAATCTGCACATGACTATATCAATAAAGTTTTCTCAAAGCCAAATACCAGGGAGTGTCAAAAACAAAACAGATTAATTTAAAACATGACATACCATCTAGGGACAAAAAAAAACCTGTGTCAAAAACGCTACAAAAACACATGTGAAAAACACACTCAAAAATGCAATGAAAAAATGAAAGTAACCTAATTTACATAATAGATGCAGAAATGATGCAGAAATTCTGCAATCTCATGGTGGAAACACGACCTTATACTTTTCCTTAGCATAGTTAAATATGGTCTCTAAAGATTCCCCAGTGGCCAGTAAAAAAATGGCAAGATTACTATTTTTTTTAATATACATTGTGATATGGAAAAAAAACATTGCCAATTTTTGTGAAATAATACATGTAACAAGAAAAGTGATTTAAACAATAGGTTATTTTCTGACAATTGCCTTAATTTATCATATGTAAATGTGTAGATATTAATATTGGTAACATTTTTATTTTAACCCCTTTATTCCACCCGACGTACTATTCCGTCCATGTGACCCTGGACCTAATTCCCATGGACGGAATAGTACTTCATGGGCGATCAGCTGCGCTCCCGGGGGGAGCGCAGCTGATCGCGGCAGGGTGTCAGCTGTTTATCACAGCTGACACCCAGCACTATGTGTCAGGAGCAGTCACGGACCGCTGCCGGCACATTAACCCCTGGCACACCGCGATCAAACATGATTGCGGTGTACCGGGGGCACAGGGGAGGATCGCACAGGGAGCCCCTGAGACCCTCAGAGCAGAGCGATGTGTCGCGCTGTTCCGAGGGTCCCTCCTTCCTCCAGGTCCCCGGATCCAAGATGGCGCCAGGGTCCTGCAGGGAGGCGGCTTCCTCAGTGCCTGCTGAGAGCAGGCACTGAGGAAGCCTGCAGCGATGCCAGAGCGATCGCTGGTGTGACAGTGTGCTGTGCACACTGTCACACCAGCGATCTGATAAAATACAGTGATGTCCCACCCTGGGACAAAGTAAAAAAGTAAAAAAAATAAAAATAAAAAGTGGTAAAAAAAAATCAGAAAAAAAAATATATATATTCCCCAATTAATTCATTTCTTCCTGTAAATAAATAAAACAAAACAATAAAAGTACACATATTTGGTATCGCCGTGTCCGTAACAACCCCCCCTATAAAACTGTCCCACTAGTTAACCCCTTTACTGAACCCCTTAAAAAAAAAAAAAACTAAGCAAAAAATCAATGCTTTATCATCATACCGCCGAACAAAAAGTGGAATAACACACGATCAAAAAGATCGATATAAATAAACATGGTACCGCTGAAAACGTCATCTTGTCCCGCAAAAAACGAGCCATCACACAGCATCATCAGCGAAAAAATAAAAAAGTTATAGCTCGCAGAATAAAGCGATGCAATAATAATAATTTTTTATATGAAATTGTTTTTATTCTATAAAAGCGCCAAAACATAAAAAAATGATATAAATGAGGTATCGCCGTAATCGTACTGACCTAAAGAATAAAACTGCTTTATCAATTTTACCACACGCGGAATGGTATAAACGCCCCCCCAAAAGAAATTCATGAATTGCTGATTTTTGTTCATTCTAACATCCAAAAATCAGAATAAAAAGCGAACAAAAAATGACACGTGGTCATAAATGGTACCAATAAAAACGTCACCTCGTCCCACAAAAAATAAGACCTCACATGACTCTGTGGGCCAAAATATGCAAAAATTATAGCTCTCAAAATGTGGTGATGCAAAAAACTATTTTTTGCAATAAAAAGCATCTTTTAGCGTGACAGCTGCCAATCATAAAAACCCGCTATAAATAGTAAATCAAACCCCCCTTTATCACCCCCTTAGTTAGGGAAAAATAATAAAATTAAAAAAATGTATTTATTTCCATTTTCCCATTAGGGTTAGGGTTGCGGCTAAAGTTAGGGTTAGGGTTGGCGCTAACGTTAGGGTTATAGTTGGGATTAGGGTTATGGGTGTGTTAGGGTTAGGTTTGTGGTAAGGGTTGGGACTAGGGTTAGGGGTGTGTTGGGGTTAGGGATGGAGTTAGAATTGGGGGGTTTCTGCTGTTTAGGCACATCAGGGGCTCTCCAAATGTGACATGGCGTCTGATCTCAATTCCAGCCAATTCTGCGTTGAAAAAGTCAAACGGTGCTTGTTCATTTCTGTGCTCTGCCATGCGCCCAAACAGTAGTTTATCCCCGTATATGGGGTATCAGCCTACTCTGGGCCACAAGAGTTATTGTGCAATTTGTCCTATTTCTCCTGTTACCCTTGTGAAAATAAAATATTGGGGGCGAAAAATCATTTTTGTAAAAAAAAAAGATTTTTTATTTTTACGGCTGTACGTTATAAACTTCTGTGAAGCACTTCGGGGTTCAAAGTGCTCACCACACATCTAGATAAGTTCCTTGTGGGGTCTATTTTCCAAAATGGGGTCACTTGTGGGGGGTTTCCACTGTTTAGGCGCATCAGGGGCTCTCCAAATGCGACATGACGCCCCCAGACCATTCCATCAAAGTCTGCAATCCAAAACGTCACTACTTCCCTTCCGAGCCACGACGTGCGCCCATACAGTAGTTTACTCCCACATATTTGGTATCAGCGTACTCAGGACAAATTGGACAACAACTTTTTGGGTCCAATTTCTCCTGTTACCCTTGTTAAAATAAAATATTGGGGGCGAAAAAATCATTTTTGTAAAAAAATAAAAAAAGATTTTTTATTTTACGGCTGTACGTTATAAACTTCTGTGAAGCACTTTGGGGTTCAAAGTGCTCACCACACATCTAGATAAGTTCCTTGAGGGGTCTAGTTTCCAAAATGGTGTCATTTGTGGGGGGTTTCCACTGTTTAGGCAGATCAGGAGCTCTCCAAACACGACATGGCATCCAGCCAATTCTGCGTTGAAAAAGTCAAACGGCGCTCCTTCCCTTCCAAACTCTGCCATGCACCCAAACAGTGGTTTACCCCCACACATGGGGTATCAGCGTACTCAGGACAAATTGCACAATAACTTTTGGAGTCTTGTTACCCTTGGGAAAATAAAAATTGGGGTGAAAAGATCAATTTTGTGGAAAAAATATGATTTTTTAATTTTACGGCTCTACGTTATAAACTTGTGTGAAGCACTTTGGGGTTCAAATTGCTCACCAAAGATCTAGATAAGTTCCTTAGGGGGTCTAGTTTCCCAAATGGGGTCACTTGTGGGGGTTTCCACTGTTCAGGCACATCAGGGGCTCTCCAAATGCAACATGGCGTCCAATCTCAATTCCTTTTGGTTGGAAAAAGTCAAATGGTGCTCCTTCCATTCCGAGCTCTGCCAGGCGCCCAAACAGTGGTTCCCCCCCACATATGGGGTATCAGCATACTCAGGACAAATTGGACAACAACTTTTGTGGTCCAATTTCTCCTGTTACCTATGGGAAAATAAAAAATAGTGACTAAAATATAATTTTTGTGGGAAAAAAATAGGATTTTTTATTTTCATGCCCGGGCATTATAAACTTGTGTGAAGCACTTGGGGGTTCAAAGTGCTCACCAAAGATCTAGATAAGTTCCTTAGGGGGTCTAGCTTCCAAAATAGGGTCACTTGTGGGGGGTTTCCACTGTTTAGTCTCATCTGGGGCACTACAAACGGAACATGACCCCCATCAATGTTTGCATTCCAAAACGTTACTGCTTCCTTTCCAAGCCCTGCCGTGAGCCCAAACAGTATCTCCCCCCCACATATGGGGTATCAGCGTACTCAGGACAAATTGGACAACAACTTTTGCGGTCCAATTTCCTTGGGAAAAATCAAAAATTTGGGACTAAAAAATCATTTTTGTGGAAAATTGTTTTTTTTTTTTTTTCACACCCAGGCATTATAAACTTTTGTGAAACACTTGGGGGTTCAAAGTGCTCACAACAGATCTAGATAAGTCCCTTAGGGGGTCTAGTTTCCAAAATTGTGTCACTTGTGGGGGGTTTCCACTGTTTAGGCGTATCAGGGGCTCTCCAAACACGACATGGCGTCCAATCTCAACTCCAGCCAATTTTAGTTTGAAAAAGTCAAACGGCGCTCCTTCCCTTACGAGCTCTGCCGTGTGCCCAAACAGTGGTTTTCCTCCACATATGGGGTATTTGCGTACTCAGGAGAAATTGCACAACAACTTTATCTGCCCATTTTCTCCTTTTACCCTTGTGAAAATAAAAAAAGTTTGTAAAAGATCATTTTTGTGGCTAAAAAGTTAAATATTAATTTTTTCCTTCCACGTTGCTTCAGCTCCTGTGAAGCACCTGAAGGGTTATTAAACTTCTTGAATGTGGTTTTGAGTACCTTGAGGGTGCAGTTTTTAGAATGGTGTCACTTTTAGGTATTTTCTGCTATATAGACCCGTCAAAGTGACTTCAAATGTGAGGTGGTCCCTAAAAAAAGAGCTTTGTAAATTTTGTTGTAAAAATGAGAAATCAGTCAAATTTTAACCCTTATAATTTCCTAACAAAAAAAATTTTGGTTCCAAAATTACGCTGATGCAAAGTAGACATGTGGGAAATGTTATTTCTTAACTATTTTGTGTGACATATTTCTCTGTTTAAGGGAAAAAAAAATTCAAAGTTTGAAAATTGCAAAATTTTCAAAATTTTCGCCATATTTGCGTTTTTTTCAAAAATAAACGCAAGGTATATCGAAGAAATTTTACCACTAACGTGAAGTACAATATGTCACGAGAAAACAATCTCAGAATCGCGAAGATCCGTTGAAGCGTTCCAGAGTTATAACCTCATAAAGAGACAGTGGTCAGAATTGTAAAAATTGGCCCGGTCATTAACGTGCAAACCACCCTTGGGGGTGAAGGGGTTAATGACACAGCACATGTACAGTATATATACAGTATATAGAGATGAGCGACTTTGCCTCCGGGAGGGTCGAGTCGGGTTTCGGTCGGCTCGACTTTTCCAAAAGTCGAGTCGAACGAAGTCGGCCGACTATCGGCCGGGTTTCGTCAACAGTCGGAAACTCGACCCCAATGCAAGTCAATGGGGAAGAAAAGTCAGCAGTTAGTGGAGGACAGTAAACACACCTACAGTGCCCATTTCAATGCCAACGACATCAATTCTTATTACTTAAGCTTGTCAACCTTAATTTACTTTATAATAATAGTAACGCATTGAAAACTGGGGTTATTTGGCTTAAGTTGTGGGGGGGGTGGGGCTGGCTACAGGTTTTCGTGGGCCCCAGGCAAAAGAGTCTCAGTGGGCCCCTTTAACACATACCACAATTCATGATGCTCCGATACGGCAGAGAAATATAGGTATAGTACAATGCCAAATACTTCACTTTTTACATTACATGAGTGATATCTATTGTAAATTCTACAATAGCTCAAAAAACGGTCAGTATAGTCCTCCATACAGTATTATGGGCACCAAATAGTGTGCCATACAGAATAATGAGCCCCATATATTGCTCCATACAGAATGGGTTCCATAGAATGCTCCATACAGAATAGACCCATATGTGCTCCATATGATGCTCCATATATAAAGGGCCCTATATGATGCCCCATAAATAATTAACTCCATATGATGCTCTAGTATATGATGGGCCCCATATATGATGCTCCAGTGTATGATGAGCCCCATAAAATGCTCCAAATATAATGGTCCTCATATATAATGCTCCATATATAATGGGCCCCATATGATGCTCCAGTGTATAATGGGCCCCGTATATGATGCTCCAGTGTATAATGAGCCCCATTTATAATGCTCCAGTGTATGATGTGCCCCATATATAATGCTCCAGTGTATAATGGGCCCTATCTATGATGCTAAAGTGTATGATGGGCCCCATATATAATTCTCCAGTGTATAATGCTCCCCATATATTGCTCCAAACATTAAAAAAATGAAATACCTCTCCTCACTGGGCACTGCTCTACTCTGGACTCCTTAGCATCGCCATCTTCCAGCTCTCTGCACTGTGACTGTTCAGGCAGAGGGCGCACAGACGTGACGTCATCGCGCTCTCTGGCCTAAAGGTCACTGTCAGGAAACGCGGAAGACGTCACAGTGGTGGAGCAGGGAGAGATAAGTATTGCAAGTGCTGGGGCCCTGAGCAAGCAGGGGGGGCACACTCATGGGCGCCGGCACTGGCACAGGGCCTCTCATAGTACGCTCTAATGGCGAGTGGGCTCCCCCACCTGCTCAGGGCCCCAGCACTTGCCCGGAAGCGCCAGGTGCTGACGCCGGACCTGGGAGAGGGGTACAGCCCAGTTAGGGAGGTGGAAAAACTGGCATATGTTGAGGTGTAGGCTGGACGTTCAGCAGCTGCAAATGGAGGAATAGGAGAAGTCAGAGGAGGAGGACAAAGCGAGCCATTTTGCTGGAAACCTATGTGTCATCAGGGAAGGTGGTACAAAATCCTTTGAAACCCAGGCATGGTTCATTTTAATGAAGGTGATATCACCTACATTTTGGGTCAACAGCCAGGTCCTTCTTTCTGTCAGGATTGATCCAGCAGCACTGAAGACTCTTTCTGATAGCACACTAACAGCACGGCAAGTGAGCTCCTGTAAGGCATATTGTGCCAATTCAGGCCAGGTGTTCAGTTTACAGGCCCAGTAGTCAAAGGGGAATGAACTGTGAGGGAGAACATCGATAGGGGAGGAGAGGTAATTTTGAACCATAGTTGACAACTGCTGTCTCTGTCTGTTGCAATCGATTCAGTATTAACAGTCGTGTGAGCGGTCCTCGAGAAATCAGTCCACAACATGGTTTATGAAACCCCTGTCTCCAATACCACTTCGGCTGTGTGCACCACGAACACCTCTTCCATGTTGCCCAGTACGGCTCGTGGTAGAACCTGCACCGATGCTGTGTGCTGGGAATGCCTCTAACAAACGGTTTACCAGAGTTGCTTGTTTTTTCGCCAATATTAGCTCTAGGTTCTCCTGTGGCATGATGTTCTGTAATTTGCCTTTATAGCGTGGATCGAGGATGCTGGCTAACCAGTAGTTATCATTCTTCATAATTTTGGCAATGCGGGGGTCCCTTTTTAGGATCTGCAAGAGATAATCACACATATGGGCCAATGTTCCAGGTGTCAATGATGCACTGCCAGTGGTGGGTGGAGGAGCACTTTCTGCCAAATTCACATCCCTCCATTCACGCACAAACCCTGTACCTAACCTTGGCAAGCCAACATTTTCTCTTGCCCCCTGAGAAGCATCCTCCTCCCCAAAATAATCATCCCCCTCATCCTCCTCCTCCTCTTCCTCTTCTTCCTCCACCTTGTCCAGGACAGTTCCCTGAGCAGACAATGGCTGACTGTCATCAAGGCTTCCCTCCTCCTCCGCTGCAGACGCCTGATCCTTAATGTGCATCAAAGTTTGCATGAGCAGACGCATAAGTGGGATGCTCAAGATTATGATGGCGTCGTCTGCGCTTACCAGCCGTGTGCATTCCTCAAAACACTGAAGGACTTTACAGAGGTCTTTCAACTTTGACCACTGCACACCCGACAACTCCATGTCTGCCCTCAAACTGCCTGCCAGTGTATCCTCCCACAAATGCATTACAGCCTGCCTCTGTTCGCACAGCCTCTCAACCATGTGCATGGTGGAGTTCCACCTTGTTGCAATGTCTATGATTAGGCGGTGCTTGGGGAGGTGGAGCGATTGCTGCAGCCTCTGCATACGACTGGAGTCTACGGGCGAGCGACGGATGTGTGGGCACAGTCTTTGCACCTTATGGAGCAGGGCTGGTAACTCCGGATAATTATTTATGAAGCACTGCACCACCAGGTTCAAGGTCTGAGCCAGGCAAGGTATGTGTCTGAGTTTTGCCAGGGCTATCGCCGCCACAAAATTACGGCCGTTATCACTGACTACCTTACCTGGCTCATGATGTAGACTGCCCAGCCATGACTCAGTTTCTCGCCGCGGTGTGTCTGTTGTCACCCAAAGACATCATCTTTAAAACAGCCTACTGATGCTTACCACTAGGTGTTCGATAGTGGGACATCTCGTGTGCAACACTGGCAGCTGCGGATGGAGTGCTCGTGTGACTGCTCTCTGTCGACGAGCTTTCGCTTCTGGAGGGGGAGGAGGAGGAGGGTCGAATGCCTACAGCCAACTGTTGCCTATACCGTGGGCTAGGCAGCACTGTCCCCCCGCCACTGTCCCCTGTGGACCTTGCATCCACCACATTAACCCTAGTGCACAGTGATGGACACGTAACGGCCCTGGCCATGCCAACTGGCCCATGCATCTGTTGTGAGGTGCACCTTTCCACTCACTGTTTGTTTGAGTGCATGGACAATGCAGTCTTTCACATGCAGGTGGAGGGCAGGGATGGCTTTTCTAGAAAATAAGTGCTGACTGGGTAGGTCATAGTGTGGGACAGCGTAGGCCATGAGCTCTCGGAACTCTGCACTTTCAACCAAACGGAAGGGCATCATCTCTAATGAGATCAGTTTGGCAATGTAGTCATTCAAAGCCTGTGAGGTTTTGTAGTCTGTCCACGCTTGCAAGTGCATGGTGTTTACATGTCTAAGCATGCAACTGGTATTCAAATGTCCGACCTCGGCTAAAGGTCCTTCCCCACTTCTTACAGATAACCTTTGCCTCATCAATAGGATTTTGGTCAAAAAAGTGCCACACTGCACTCTTCCTACTATGGGAAAACTTTTCAGGGCTTGCACGCTGTGCTAATTTAACTGTCTGGCCAAGCTATCCTGCAACTCTTTTTGTTTTTTTAACACGTTTTTGGACTGCTACGGGCCTGCCAGATAACCGTAGCTGCGATGTCGATGCCTGCTGTGGATCCTCCTCCTCTTCTGAGCTTTTGCCAGCAGCAACCTCTTCCCCCAATGGATGCCAATCCGGGTCAACAACTGGGTCATCCATCACCTCCTCTTCAATTTCATCTGCACCTTCCTCTTTGTCACCGTGTAAGGTGGTATAGTATGCGGGAGAGGGCACCTGGGTTTCATCAGGGTCAGAATCTGGCTCAGTAGACTGCGAGGGCAATGTAGTACTCTGGGTGAACGTACCAGCAGAATCATATAGCAGTGGCTGTGCATCAATACACTCCATGTCATATTCATCTTGGACTGTGGAATTCAGGATTTCACTTGATAACCCAGGCATAGTATGTGAAAAGAGCTCCAGGGAAAATCTGAAGTGTGGCCTGCCGCATCCTTCACTTTCGGTGGGAGTGAAGGACACAAGGAAAGGTGTTGTTCCTGACCAGGGAAACCTGCACTGACGACTCAGTGCTTGCATTTTTTGAAACTTCAGAAGAGGAGGCGATAGAGCTGGAGGCTGTTTCGGCAATGTAAGCCAAAACCTGTTCCTGATGCTTTGGTTTTAAAAGCGGTTTACCTACTCCCAGAAAAGTGAGCCTTCCAGGCCTTCTGAAGCCAGACGATGACGCAGGCTCAACACCTCCTGCCTTAGGTGCTATTGTGCTTTTGGCACTACCAGCAGATGCACCACCACCACCAACAGTACCAGCATGCCCCCCCCCCGCGGCCTCTTCCACCATACTTCCTCATGTATGGGAAAATGTACCAAAAATACCAGCAGATATATGGTACTGTATGAGGAGCGTACAGCTGTATATGGTGTAGGGGAAAATTTAAATCTCCGTATATATTTCCGGAGTCACACACAGACGCTCACTCAGTATGGATTTGACCGTAATACAAAGAACAGATATACGGTACTGTATCAGAAGCGGACAGCTGTATACGGTTTTGGGTAAAATTTAAATCTCCCTATTTATTTCCGGAGTCACACACAGATAGTCAGCATGTATTTGTCTGTGATACCAGCCGGTACACGGTAGTGTGTGAGGAGCGTACAGCTCTATACGGTGTGGGAAAAAATGAATGCTCGGTAACTGTGCAGAAAAAAGAATAAAAGTATTAGTGCTGTGTAAAAAGCAGTCTGCACAGCAGTGCACACACAGCAATACAGCTATCAGGCAGCCTAATAACCAGCGCTGCTGCACACAAGAAAATCCTCCCCTGTCACTGCACACTAACTGTACGGCACAATTGCTATCAGCACAAGCACATAAGAACTTCTTCTATCTTTACAGCCCTTACTCTCTCCCTACTGATAAACAGCAACCTCTCCCTGTTAACTGTTAAGATTGGCAGAAGTAAATTGGAGGTCGGCGGTGAGGGCTTTTATAGACATTATGACGCCCCCCAAAGCAAGCCAATCACTGCAATGCCCTTCTCTACGATGTTGGTGGACACTGGGACACTGCACGTCATCTCATTGCCCACAGTGTACATCCTTGCTCATTGGCTGAAAAAAGGCGCCTGCAAGCATTCTGGGAAATACGACTTTGGCGCTCGTTTCGACCACCACATGGCCGACCTCACGCTATGGCCGGGCTTCGGTTGACCAAGCTCGACTTTGGCTAAAGTTGGCGACTTTTGAATCTGACCGACCTGTTTTTCTCAACTCTAACAGTATATATTACACTTCGATTGGAAGTACTGTGTAGTCCATGCAAATATTTTATAAATGTGATAATAAGGATTTGATGGTAGTGTGAATAGAAGGAAGATTGTATCAATGCATGCTCAGTTACATGAAGACAACAAGTTATGGGAATATGAATAAACACCTGTTTCTTACCGAACAATACTTCTCATGACTCCAATAGTTTAGTATTAATTTTAAAATTGAGTGTGGACTCGGTCAAGAAAAAACTTGGCTACAAATTCATTTCTTTGGTTTCTGATGTCAATAAAGCACCTTCATATACGCAAAATCTGTACTATGTGAACCCAAGGAGAATACAGCAGGATAAGTAATTAGCAAAGTCTGCTGTAATGAATCTTAATACACTGGCATTCTAAAATGTCCCTGTAGGCCTAGCCTGTCAAGAAACATTGAGTAGCATTTTTTTTCACTTTTTTATAGGAAATGTACTTCATTAACATAGCTTGAATATATAAAGCGCTTCCGCTGCACAAAATGTCTCCGTACTGTTACTTTCTAGACATTACCAGTCTCTGTTTTTCGTGATTGCACTGATGTACAGTATGTAATATAATATTTAGCATGAGTTAGAGTCTTTTTAATCTGTCACAGTCAAGTTTAGGAATTCATTCTCAAAGATGATCTAGCATCTACTGTTACAGCAATCAGCGATACATTGCCACATGTGCCAAGAGAGTGGGTTGTTTGAAGTATATAGGGGAAAATGTGTGACATTCCTATTTGTCTATAAAGACTGCCTTACAGCCAGACACTTTGGCATCTACCATTATTTTATGATGTATAGATTGGCAGAGACAGATGGAACAGATGGAATTATATATTGATGCAACACATTCATGGGATTGTACAGTTTATATGTATGTCACAATAAAAAATAACAAAAATAGCATTGAAGCTTTAACCAATTAATGACCAACAATACGTTTTTAAAACGGTGATCAGAAATAAGTGAATAGCACCGCACAGTGGCCGTAATTCCCGAACATGACAGTTGTACGTGACTATTGAGCAATAGTCTGCAAAGTACCTGTGAGTTCAAATACTCACTATACCCCTTCCTTACTGCTTCTGGGTCTCTGTGTCCAAGACATCTGTGCCATACGTGGATACAGTTCTTATGTAGATCTTGTCTAGCACTGTACACTCTTTCTTTGCATTTCAGCTGATAAAGTTCATCTTGGATTTTTCCTTCTGCAAGAGTGTGACCCTTCTTTGTGATGATGCAGCTGTTATCTCTAAAAGTAACTACATTCCCCTTTTGCGTGAGCTTCTTTACTGACAGAAGATTGCTTTCAAGGCTGGGAACATAGAGAACATCCTTTATTGGGATCTTTCTGCTTTGTGCTGAGGAAACTGGAAAGTGGAGGTAGCAATCTCCTACTCCTTCTGAAGTCATATAGTGACCATTAGCTAAGATGACCTTTTCTGACTTGCTTTCATTAAGGTCAGTGAAGAAATCCTTGTTATTTGTCATATGACCGCTTGTACCAGAATCTGTACACCATATATGCTTTGCAGATGGGCCTGTACTGGCATTAAATGGAGCTTCAACACATGCAGAATCTTACTTATAGCTATTTTAACACTTTGATGACTGTTCTGCTTTTAAAGCTGAGTCATTCTTGCTTTTCAAATTCTGCATTCTTCTTTAAGGTGGCCTTTAATGCTGCTTCTGCTCTGGATTCATTACTGCTGCTTACATGCTGCGTTTTTCTTTTGAATTCATCCACAAGTTTGCCTTTAACATACTCTAGTGTCAGCTCATCATCTGGCCGTGCATCTAATGCAGTCACGAGTGTGTCATAACTCTCTGGATGACCACTTAATAGAAGTGCAGCAACCTAAAAATCTTTAATTTCTTCTCCAATACCCCTGAGACGCTCCAAAATCTCTAGGGTGTTTCTTATATAGTCCTGAATATTCTGTCCATCACTTAGCTTAGACTGATACAGCGTTCTCATGAGATAAATCTCACGGGGCAGTTGTAGGAATACAGGGGACGAGGAACCAGGGCCCCTGAACTGCCCCTAAGGCTAAGGGAGGCCCTGTCTTTCCTTAACTTGGGGTACACTTAGAGGTAGTGAGGCCCAAGTCACCAACCTGTCCCTGTCTCCTGTTTAGCCCTGAGCTAAACCCACCAATCCCCTCCCCAGGATGTGAGACAGGGAATAATGTGAATAACACCAAAACAACAAAAGTAAAGACAGACACCTAGGGGTTAAATCAACTAAACAATAAACACTTAGCTTTCTCTGCTGTAATGCACCGAACAGCAGAGTAAGGCTCCAGATGAGGGAAGCAACTAAAGTACAACTGCTCTCAGCAGCACCTGGTTCCAGCTTGGTTGGTTTCCAAAGGAAACAATATCACCAACACCAGCTGACGCCTAAGAGGACCTTTTAAAGGATGAAGGGATTGGTCACAGCCCTCTCCTGAAAAGCCAGGAGCGATGCAATTACACCAGCGGCCACCGGGGGAAAAGACTGACATTAACCCCCTGTGGCCTGAAAGGAAAAAGGTTTTCGAATGCTGAGAGAGATCTGCCACAGATCCAAATGTGGATCGTGACAGTACCCCCCCTTTAATGAGGGGCCTCTGGATCCTCAACACCGCATCTCATATACCACTTACGGTGAGGATGCCTCGATCCACCAGGGTTCACCCCAGCAGTCACCTGACTCTCAGGTTTATGGCAAAAGGGGACTGATGGAAGTGGCAATAAAGTATGCTCCCGAGGTGCCACAAATCTCCAAAGCGCCAACCTGGGGAATGAGTTATGTACGGGCATTACTGGGGGTTACTCCAGCTGGTAAGTCCCCTAAGGGAGACAATAATCCCCACACGCTGTTACTCACTCCCAGATGAACGGGGCGGAGCCTGAAGTATAATTTACAGGCCTCCTGAAAAACCAGAAATTTATCTCTCCCTCCAGAAAACCTGTCAGGGAGAGATATCGTAGGTTCTGGTTGAACCTGAATATGAGCCGAGGCCCAGAACCCCACCAACTGCTGTAACTGCTGCACCACATCACCCCGCAGCACCTTAAACTCATCTGTGAGGGTCTGAAGTAGTTGGGCAAAGGCCTGCATTTGGGCCATGGCTCACAAGTAGAGATTTTCGTGGAACCCGACTTTCACAAAAGTCGAGTCGAACGAAGTCGGCCGACTAACGGAAAAGGTCGGGTCGGATTCTAAAATCTGACCCCAATGCAAATCAATGGGAATAAAAGTCGGCAGGGAGTGGAGGACAGTAAACACACCTACAGTTCCCATTTCAATGCCAACGACATCAATTCTTATTACTTAAGCTTGTCAGCCTTAATTTAATTTATAATAATAGTAACGCATTGAAAACTGGGGGTTATTTGGCTAAAGTTGTGGGGGGGCAGGGCTGGCTCCAGGTTTTCGTGGGCCCCGGGCCAAAGAGTCTCAGTGGGCCCCTTTAACACATACCACAATTCATGATGCTCCAATACGGCAGAGAAATATAGGTAAAGTACAATGCCAAATACTTCACTTCTTACATTACATGAGTGATATCTATTTTAAATTCTACAATAGCTCAAAAAACGGACAGTATATTCCTCCATACAGTATTATGGGCACCACATAGTGCGCCATACAGAATAATAAGTCCCATATATTGCTCTATACAGAATAATGAGCCCCATATATTGCTCTATACAGAATAATGGGCTCCATATAATGCTCCATACAGAATAGGCCCCATATGTGCTCCATATGATGCTCCATATATAAAGGGCCCTATATGATGCCCCATAAATAATGAACCCCATATGATGCTCTAGTATATGATGGGCCCCATATATGATGCTAGAGTGTGTGATAAGCCCATATAATGCTCCAAATATAATGATCCCCATATATAATGCTCTATATATAATGGTCTCCATGTGATGCTCGATATATAATGTGCCCCACATGATGCGCCATATATAATGGGCCCCATATGATGCTCCAGTATATGATGTGCACCATGGATGATGCTCCAGTGTATAATGGGCCCTATCTATGATGCTCAAGTGTATGATTGGCCCCATACATAGTTCTCCAGTGTATAATGCTCCCCATATATTGCTCCAACCATTAAAAAAAATGAAATACCTCTCCTCGCTGGGCACTGGTCTACTCTGGACTCCTCAGCGTCGCCATCCTCCAGCTCTCTGCACTGTGACTGTTCAGGCAGAGGGCGCACAGACGTGACATCATCGCGCTCTCTAACCTGAAGGTCACTGTCAGGAAACGCGGAAGACGTCACAGCGGTGGAGCAGGGAGAGGTAAGTACTGCAAGTGCTGGGGCCCTGAACAAGCAGGTGGGCACACTCATGGGCACCGGGAAATGGCACAGGGGCCCTCATAGTACGCCGGTGTCTCTGACGGCGAGTGGGCCCCCCCACCTGCTCAGGGCCCCGGCACTTGCCCGGGTGCGCCACGTGCTGACGCCGGACCTGGGGGCGGGACAGCCCAGTTAGGGAGGTTCAAAAAGTGGCATATGTTGAGGTGTAGGCTGGACGTTCAGCAGCTACAATTGAAGGAATTGGAGAAGTCGGAGGCAGAGGAGGACAAAGCGAGCCATTTTGCTGGAAACCTATGTGTCATCAGGGGAAGGTGGTACAAAATCCTTTGAAACCCAGGTATGGTTCATTTTAATGAAGGTGAGATCACCTACATTTTGTGTCGACAGCCGGGTCCTTCTTTCCTGTCAGGATTGATCCAGCAGCACTGAAGACTCTTTCTGATAGCACACTACCAGCAGGGCAAACGAGCTCCTGTAAGGCATATTGTGCCAATTCAGGCCAGGTGTCCAGTTTACAGGCCCAGTAGTCAAAGGGAATGAACTGTGAGGGAGAACTTCGATAGGGGAGGAGAGGTAATTTTGAACTATAGTTGACAACGGTTGTCTCCTGTCTGTTGCAATCGATTCAGTATTAACAGTCGTGTGAACGTTACTCGAGAAATCAGTCCACAACATGGTCATGAAACCCCTGTCTCCAACGTCACTTCGGCTGTGTGCACCACGAACACCTCTTCCATTTGGCCCAGTATGGCTCGTGGTAGAACCTGCACCGCTGCTGTGTGCTGGGAATGCCTCTAACAAATGGTTTACCAGAGTTGCATGTTTGTTCGCCAATATTAGCTCTAGGTTCTCCTGTGGCATGATGTTCTGTAATTTGCCTTTATAGCGTGGATCGAGGATGCTGGCTAACCAGTAGTCGTCATCATTCATAATTTTGGCAATGCGGGGGTCCCTTTTTAGGATCCGCAAGACATAATCACACATGTGGGCCAATGTTCCAGGTGTCAATGATGCACTGCCAGTGGTGGGTGGAGGAGCACTTTCTGCCAAATCCACATCCCTCCATTCACGCACAAACCCTGTACCTGACCTTGGCAAGCCAACATTTTCTCTTGCCCCCTGAGAAGCATCATGCTCCCCAAAATAATCATCCCCCTCATCCTCATCCTCCTCCTCTTCCTCTTCTTCCTCCACCTTGTCCAGGACAGTTCTCTGAGCAGACAATGCCTGACTGTAATGAAGGCTTCCCTCCTCCTCCGCTGCAGACGCCTGATCCTTAATGTGCGTCAAAGTTTGCATGAGCAGACGCATAAGTGGAATGCTCATGCTTATGATGGCATCGTCTGCGCTTACCAGCCATGTGCATTCCTCAAACCACTGAAGGACTTTACAGAGGTCTTTCAGCTTTGACCACTGCACACCCGACAACTCCATGTCCGCCCTCAAACTGCCTGCCCGTGTATCCTCCCACAAATGCATTACAGCCTGCCTCTGTTCGCACAGCCTCTCAACCATGTGCATGGTGGAGTTTCACCTTGCTGCAACATCTATGATTAGTCGGTGCTTGAGGAGGTGGAGCGATCGCTGCAGCCTCTGCATATGACTGGAGTCTACGGGCGAGCGACGGATGTGCGAGCACAGTCTTCGCACCTTATGGAGCAGGGCTGGTAACTCCGGATAATTATTTATGAAGCACTGCACCACCAGGTTCAATGTCTGAGCCAGGCAAGGTATGTGTCTGAGTTTTGCCAGGGCTATGGCCGCCACAAAATTACGGCCGTTATCACTGACTACCATACCTGGCTCAAGATGTAGACTGCCCAGCCATGACTCAGTTTCTTGCTGCAAGTAGTCGGCCAGTACCTCCGCGGTGTGTCTGTTGTCGCCCAAAGACATCATCTTTAAAACAGCCTGCTGACGCTTACTACTAGCTGTTCAATAGTGGGACACCTCGTGTGCAACACTGGCAGCTGCTGATGGAGTGCTCGTGCGACTGCGCTCTGTCAACGAGCTTTTGCTTCTGGAGGAGGAGGGTCGAACACCTACACCCAACTGTTGCCTATACCGTGGGCTAGGCAGCACTGTCCCCCCGCCGCTGTCCCCTGTGGACCCTGCATCCACCACATTAACCCTAGTGCGCAGTGAGGAACACGTAACGGCCCTGGCCATGCCAACTGGCCCATGCATCTGTTGTGAGGTGCACCTTTCCACTCACTGATTGTTTGACTGCATGGACAATGTGGTCTTTCACATGCAGGTGGAGGGCAGGGATGGCTTTTCTAGAAAAGAAGTGCCGACTGGGTAGGTCATAGTGTGGGACAGCGTAGGCCATGAGCTCTCGGAATACTGCGCTTTCAACCAAACGGAAGGGCATCATCTCTAATGAGATCAGTTTGGCAATGTAGGCGTTCAAAGCCAGTGAGGTTTTGTAGTCCGTCCACACTTGCATGTGCATAGTGTTTAAATTTCTAAGCATGCAACTGGTATTCAATTTTCTGAGATTTTTCCCTCGGCTAAAGGTCCTTCTGCACTTCTTACAGATAACCTTTGCCTCATCAATAGGATTTTGGTCAAAAAAGTGCCACACTGCACTCTTCCTACTATGTGATAAATTTTCAGGGCTTGCACACTGTGCTAATTTTACCATCTGGCCAAGCTGTCTTGCAACTCTTTTTGTTTTTTTAACACATTTTTGGACTGCTACGGGCCTGCCAGATAACCGCAGCTGCGATGTCGATGCCTGCCGCGGATCCTCCTCCTCTTCTGAGCTATTGCCACCGGCACCCTCTTTCCCCAATGGATGCCAATCCGGGTCAACAACTGGGTCATGAATCACCTCCTCCTCAATTTCATCTGAACCTTCCTCTGTGTCACCATGTAAGGTGTTAGAGTATGCGGGAAGGGGCACCTGAGTTTCATCAGGGTCAGATTCTGGCTCAGTAGACTGCGAGGGCAATGTAGTGCTCTGGGTGAATGTACCAGCAGAATCAAATAGCAGTGGCTGTGCATCAGTGCACTCCATGTCATATTCGTCTTGAACTGGGGAATTCAGGATTTGACTTGATAACCCAGGCATGGTATGTGAAAAGAGCTCCTTGGAGTAATCTGAAGTGTGGCCTGCCGCATCCTTCACTTTTGGTGGGGGTGAAGGACACAAGGAAAGGTGTTGTTCCTGACCAGGAGCCTGCACTGATGACTCAGTGCTTGCATTTTTTGAAACTTCAGAAGAGGAGGCAATAGAGCTGGAGGCTGTTTCGGCAATGTAAGCCAAAACCTGTTCCTGATGCTCCGGCTTTAAAAGCGGTTTACCTACTCCCAGAAAAGGGAGCCTTCCAGGCCTTTTGGAGCCAGATGATGATGCAGGCTCAACACCTCCTGCCTTAAGTGCTATTGGGCTTTTGGCACTACCAGCAGATGCACCACCACCACCATCAGTACCAGCTGGCCCCCGCCCACGTCCGCGGCCTCTTCCACCATACTTCCTCATGTTTGGGAAAATGTACCAAAAATACCAACAGATATATGAGTCGCACAAAGCCAGGGCACTGGGGTACTCGGCACCGAGCCCGTTCACTTCACTGGGGGATGTCACGGGTAGCGCAGCTCGGTCCGTTGCCCTGGGCGCTCACTAAAAAGGGGTATTTACAGGGGATTATAGGTTGTAGAAATGTTCGTGACGCCACCTGTGGTTCCTGGTCAGGATGACCAGCGCTGCGGGGTAGATCTTCTGAGGGGTTGTTACTGGGCAGCAAGGTGTTAAGTCTCCCACAGGCAAGACTGATCCCTCAGGGTATATGGCGGTGTAAGGGTGCAGGAGCAATAATCCAGACACACACAAGACAGTCTCTTTCTGTACCTTTACTGGTGGTAGATTCAGGCACGTCCCGGGAAGCTGTCAGGGTGGAGGATGCATGTCCAGTAAACCACTGAGTAGGTGTAGGGCCTCCTTCCTTCTTTATGTGTGTGAGTTTCTGACCCGTATAGAACTAAGTCTAACTCCGTCTTCTTTGCTACGCCCGGCTGACCTTTTGGTGGAGCCTTCTTTTGGACAGAACTAAGTCTCTATGTGCAGGGCCCTGCTAGACTCTTGTTCTCCTGACCCGGTTACGTATCAGCACTGTTGGGCCCCTGCGATCTGGAATCCAGCAGGGTCTCCGGTTTCTCTTACTAGTCCTGAAGAAGCTAGCAAGCTCGGACCTGGTGTCCGGTAGTGCAGAGTGGAGGTATGCTATCAATGCTGTCGACCTCTGTCACTCTCTCTTTCCCTTTTTCCACTTGCCTGTCGTCCTACTCACACCTTTAACATAAGCACAACCAGCAGTAGATGTCAGCTTTCTTTGTCTTCACAGCTATTCAAGCGTCGGCACGCTTACTTAATGAAACGCTCACTGAAGGTATCTCAGTAGACTCAACTTTGACCAGACTAAGTGGCAATCCGACCCACTATTACTAGACTCCACGATGTAAGCTGAGTATAAGCTGAAGTCTTCAGGCTTTCAAATAAGTCTCTCTTTAGCTAGTCTTTCCCTCTCAGCTCGTCTGAGGTAACTAGCTTGTCCGTCTCTCACCATCCGTCTGACAAGAAGTAGAACTGCTCTGCTCAACCCTCAGGCTAAACTGAACTGAACACTGCTGTCTATCTCCACACCCTTATATACCTGCGTACTCTCCAAGGGCTCCCTCTGGTGGCACCAGGGAAATGTGAAGTGTGAATGAATATCAGGTGATTTGTGGTTTACCTTTCATGCATCCTCCAGGGCAACATGTGGCACCAAGCGCAGCTGGGCTACACATATATGGTACTGTATGAGGAGCGTACTGCTGTATATGGCGTAGGGGAAAATTTAAATCTAAGTATATATTTCCGGAGTCACACACAGACGATCACTCAGTATGGATTTGATCGTAATACAAAGAGCAGATATACAGTACTGTCTCAGAAGTGTACAGCTGTATACAGTGTAGGGAAAATTGTAAATCTCCGTATATATTTCCGGAGTCAGACACAGACGCTCACTCAGTATGGATTTCACCGTAATACAAAGAGCAGATATACAGTACTGTATCAGAAGCGGACAGCTGGATACGGTGTAGGGGAAAATTGCAATCTCCGTATATATTTCCGGAGTCACACACAGATAGTCAGCATGTATTTGTCCGTGATACCAGCCGATACACGATAGTGTGTGAGGAGTGTACAGCTCTATACGGTGTGGGAAAAAATAAACGGTCGGTAAGTGTGCAGAAAAAAAGAATCAAAGTATTAGTGCTTTGTAAAAAGCAGTCTGCACAGCAGTGTACACACAGCAATACAACTATCAGGCAGCCTAATAACCAGCGCTGCTGCACACAAGAAAATCCTCCCCTGTCACTGCACACTAACTGTACAGCACAATTGCTATCAGCACAAGCACAGAAGAGCTTCTCTTTCCTGCCCTAACTCTCTCCCTACTGATAAACAGCGTCAGCAACCTCTCCCTACTGTTAATATCGGCAGAAGTAAAATGGAGGTTGGCGGTGAGGGCTTTTATAGACACTATGACACCCCCCAAAGCAAGCCAATCACTGCAATGCCCTTCTCTAAGATGGTGGTGGATGCTGCCCATGTCATCTCGTTGCCCACAGTGTACATCTTTGCTCATTGGCTGAATAAAGGCGCCTGCAAGCATTATGGGAAAACCGACTTGGGCGCTCGGGTCGACGACCGCATGGCCGACTGCACGCTATGGTCGGGTTTCAGCCAACGAAACCCGACGTTGGCGAAAGTCGGCGACTTTTGAATCTGACCAACCTACTCACAAGAAAGGGAAAAAAAACTGTATTGGTTGGTGATAATGTCACGGGGCAGTTGTAGGAATACAGGGGACGAGGAACCTGGCCCCTGAACTGCCCTAAGGCTAAGGGAGGCCCTGTCTTTCCTTAACTTGGGGTACACTTAGTGGTAGTGAGGCCCAAGTCACCGACCTGTCCCTGTCTCCTGTACAGCCCTGAGCTAAACCCACCAACCCCCTCCCCAGGAGGTGAAACAGGGAATAATGTGAATAACACCAAAACAACAAAAGTAAAGATAGACACCTAGGGGTTAAATCAACTAAACAATAAACACTTAGCTTTCTCTGCTGTGATGCACCGAACAGCAGAGTAAGGCTCCAGATGAGGGAAGCAACTGAAGTACAACTGCTCTCAGCAGCACCTGGCTCCAGCTTGGTTGGTTCCCAAAGAAAGCAATATCACCAACACCAGCTGATGCCTAAGAGGACCTTTTAAAGGATGAAGGGAGTGGTCACAGCCCTCTCCTGAAAAGCTAGGAGTGATGCAATTACACCAGCGGCCACCAGGGGAAAAAACTGACATTAACCCCCTGTGGCCTGAAAGTAAAAAGGATTTAGAATACAGAGAGAGATCTGCCACAGGTCCAAATGTAGATCGTGACAATAAAGCTTATTGCTGAGATCTGATCTTTCATGCACTTTCTGTAACTCATCCCACATCTCCTTTGCAGTTGCACACTTGCATATATGCACAATCTGATTATCATCTACACTGTGGGAGATCGTGCTTTGTGCTTTCTGATCCTTCTCTATGTGCACAGCCTCAGTCTTGACACAGGCAAAATCTATAGAAGCATAATAGAGATAAGATAGATAGATTTTGGTATATTACTATTATTGATGTATAATTTTTTTTATTATAATGTTTTCATTGGTGCTTAAATATTGATTTTCCAAGAACTTAGAAATGCTGAAATTCATTTGGTAGAAAGTTCTTCATCCTCTGCTCAAAACCGGTTAAAAGAAGCCCAAACCTTGCTAATCAAACACTTTTACAAAAAAACGGAATAGAAAAGAACCTTTCAAAAAGTAGCTTTTTTTGAGGAAGGGGAAAGAATGGGGCATTTATTTTGGCTTATCATATTTGCCCAAAGGGATTCCTCTCATATTTATAGTCTATATTAGGATAAAGATGCCTTGTTAAATTCGACAGGGGAAATTTTAGAAGTTTTATTATTATTATTATTATTATTATTCATTTTTATAGCACCATTTATTCCATGGTGCTTTACATGTGAGAGGGGGCGAGTATAGACAAGTACAATAAATGATCAATACAGGACACACATAAGTACAGAAGGAGAGAGGACCCTGCCCGCGAAGGCTCACAATCTATAAGGGATGGGTGAGGATACACTAGGAGAGGGTAAGAACTGGTTGTGCGGCGGTTCAGTAGACTGAGGATCACTGCTGGTTGTAGGCTTGTTGGAAGAGGTAGGTCTTCAGGTTCTTTTTGAAGGTTTCCATGGTAGGCGCGAGTCTGATGTGTTGGGGTAGAGAGTTCAAGAGTATGGGGGAGGCACTGGAGAAGTCTTGTATGCGGTTGTGTGAAGAAGGGATAAGGGGAGAGTAGAGAAGGAGATCTTGAGAGGATCGAAGATTACGCCAGGGTAAGTAACGGGAGATCATGTCACAGATGTATGGAGGAGACAGGTTATGGATGGCTTTGTATGTCATAGTTAGGGTTTTGAACTGGTGCCTCTGGACGATAGGAATCCAATGAAGGGCTTGGCATAGGCGAGAGGCTGGGGAATAATGGGGAGACAGGAGGATTAGTCGGGCAGCAGAATGTAGGATGGATTGGAGTGGTGCCAGGGTGCTAGAGGGGAGGCCAGAGAGTAGGAGGTTGCAGTAGTCAAGGTGGGAGATGATAAGGGCATGCACTAGTGTTTTTGTGGTGTCATGGTCAATGAATGCACGGATCCAGGAAATATTTTTGAGTTTGAGATGGCAGGAGGAGGCTAGGGTTTGGATATGTGGCTTGAAAGAAAGGGCAGAGTCGAGGATCACCCCGAGGCACCGAGCATGCGGGACCGGGGAAAGTGAGCAGCCATTGACATTGAGGGATAGGTCTGGTGGAGGGGTAGAGTAAGATGGGGGGAAGATGATGAATTCTGTTTTGTTCATGTTCAGTTTTAGAAAGCGGGCAGAAAAGAAAGCTGAAATAGCGGACAGACAGTGTGGGATTTTTGTCAGTAAGGAGGTGAGGTCAGGTCCAGATAGGTAGATCTGCGTGTCATCGGCATAGAGATGATACTGCAAACCGTGGGAATCTATGAGCTGTCCCAGGCCTAAGGTGTAGATGGAGAAGAGTAGGGGTCCTAGAACTGAGCCTTGAGGAACACCGACAGAGAGGGGGCGAGGTGAGGAGGTGGTGTGGGAGAGGGAGACACTAAATGTTCAATCTGTTAGATATGATGAGATCCAGGATAGGGCCAAGCCTGTGATGCCCAGAGATGAGAGAATCTGGAGCAGGAGGGAGTGGTCCACAGTGTCGAAGGCAAAAGACAGGTCCAGGAAAAGGAGGACAGAGTAGTGTCGCTTGCTCTTGGTGGTTAGTAGGTCGTTGGTGACTTTAGTTAGGGTAGTTTCAGTTGAGTGATGCAGTCGGAAGCCTGATTGCAAATGGTCAGAGGGAGCAAGAGGAGAGGTGGGAGGACAGTTCAAGATGGACATGCTGTTCCAGTAGTTTTGAGGCATAAGGGAGAAGAGATATCGGGCGATAGCTAGACAGAGAGAATGGGTCAAGGGAGGAATTTTTGAGGATGGGTGTGATTGAGGCATGTTTGAAGGATGAGTGGAACACACCATTTGTAAGTGAGAGGTTGAAGAGGTGTGTTAGAGTAGGGATGAAGACTGTGGCGAGGTTAGGGATGTTGTGGGACGGGAGCGGGTCAAGTGTGCAAGTGGTGAGGTGTGATCTTGAAAGGAGGGTGGAGAGCTGATCTTCTGTCATGGTGGAGAAGTTGTTTTTGGAGGAACAGGGCTGAGCAGCTAAGAGGGGCATTGGGGCTGTGGGCCAAAGCTTTCCCTGATCGTATCAATCTTCTGCTTGAAAAAGGAGGCAAAATCTTCAGCAGTAATGAGATGAGAGGGGGGAGGTGGTGGGGGAAGGAGTAGAGAATTGAAAGTGTTGAAGAGCTGTTTAGGGTTGTGAGACAGGAAGGATATGAGAGATGAGAAGTGAGTTTGATTTGCGGCAGTGAGTGTGGACATGAAGCTGGTGAGGGACTGCTTGTATGCGGTTAAGTGCTCAGCAGAGCGGGATTTCTTCCATCTCCGCTCAGCCACCCTGGAAGCCCGTCTCAGTTCTTTGATGAGGCTGGTCAGCCAGGGCTGCCTGTTGATTGTGCGAGTTTTGCTATGTGCGAGGGGGGCGGCCGAATCAAGTGCTGCTGTTATTGTGGTGTTATAAAAGGTGGCAGCAGCATCTGTGTCATGAAGTGCGGCTATGTCTGTAAGAGGGAGGAGGGACTCAGAGAGTGATTGCAAATTGAGGTGTTTGAGATTTCTGCGAGGATGAGCGAGTTTGTGGAGCGGGGGTATTTATTCTCATTTCTATGAATCTTTATACTCCTCAAAGACTTAATCTACAGAAGGAGATATCCCAAAACTTTTGGATATAGCCAAATTGCCCTCATTGACTAAAAAAGATACATGTTTGCTGGATAGACCTTTAAGGTACTGCCACACTGAGCTATCCCGCTAGCGATCTCGTTAGCGTTGCATACTAATGAGATCGCTAGCGGGATTGTTTCTATATCGCTAAATGCTGCCGCATTTAGCGATATAGTTAACGACGCTATCGCCGTTAGCGATCTTCTTAACGACTTTAGCGGTACAAAAGTACCGCTAAATCGCTAAGAAAATGTGCCACACAGCGATTAGATACTTACCCAGCGGGAGCGCCAGCGATGAAATAGGGTCCGGAGCGATTCCAGCGACGAGCGAGATCACAGCAGGAAGCTCGTCGCTGGAAGCTGCCGCACTGAACAATATCGCTAATGGGATCGCTAAATAGTGACGTTTTTTAGCGATCCCGTTAGCGATATTGTTTAGTGTGGCATACCCTTTAGTTTTGAAAGCATTAGAAAAACCTTGATCAGACATGTCAATAGATAACGCTCCTGGAGTAGATGGAATCCCAGCTGAGGTCTATAAACACTACAGTAATATATTTTTTTGCTTTCCTTAAATCTTACTAAAAGTATTCAATCAAATTCACTTATTCAGATAATGTTTACTGCCACCTGTCTACCTTTATGCATAGAGGCGCGATATATTACTGTATATTCCCAAAAATAGCAAAGGAACCCATGCAAGCGTATATGCTGAAATCCAATAGGGGTCACTTTGATTAACATATCTAATTAAAGTAGTAAACATTTTAAGGATCCTTAGCCAAACTTTTATCCAACAGACTCTCTGGAATTATATCCACAATAGTTCACCTGGACTAGACAGGTATTATGGCTAATAAATCCACCGCAATTAACTTCCGTCACTTATTCCTAAATATGCAACTACCATCTGACAACATGAGACAAAGGGCAGTGTTATCTTTAAAACCTGCTAAAGTGTTCGTCAGTGTAGAATGGAGGTTCTTATGGGTGATTTTACAAGAAATATGGTTTGGGCCTATTTTTATATCCTGGATACAATTGTTATAATCTTCTCTTACAGTTAAAATTAAAGTATTGTAAATGGCGCATTATCTCAGAGCTTTAATCTGGACTATTATTTGACATCTCCATTGAATCTTTGGCAGCGGTGATAAGGAATTCTCCAAAAGTGGCGGGGTTTAGACACGGGCGGATAGAATGAAAAATCACATTCTATGCAGATGTTATCTTGCTTTTCCTTGGGGACTGTGAAAGTTCTCAATATTATGTCATGGACATCCTTAAAAACTTTGGGCGTTTATTGGGTCTTAACATCAATTGTGAAAAATCAGTGCTATGTCCACTAAATAGCCCGGTTGCTCATTCCAAAATACAACAAACGCAGGTGAAGGTGGTTTCCCAATTCCAATATTTTATGAAAAAATAACTTACTTGCCTTAATGGAAAAAAATCAAAATGAAAATAGCGGAATGGTGCAAATTTCATTTCTAGGTGGTAGGAAGATTGAAACTTATTAAAATGGCTGGGGTTCAAATGTTCTGATTTGGAAATCCTATTTTTTCTTACTGTAAAATGTTTTAAAATCAATAAAATGCACTTGATTAAAAATAAATAAATACAAAAATTTAATCTTTCCTTTGGCTTCTAAGGGATTTTTAGACTGTAACCTCCTGTTGTTTCAGAAATCAACACATGCGCAAACCCACAAAGGTCAGACCTCGACATTATCATTTGTCTAGAAGTATTTAATGAGCATGTGGAAAGGTCATTGTGAATGGAGGGAAAGCAGTGTCAGCTGTAACATCACTTTCTGTGAATAGTGGATCCTGTGTTATCAGCTGTGTATGGAGTTGTTACTTGTCATTGCTATCCTGCCTCTGATGATAAGGAGCCTGCTGAAAACTAAACTAAAACAGGAAGTGTGAGTCTAAAAAAGCCCCAGTGGCCAGCGTGAAAATTGCATGATTACTAACTAAAACTAAAAAAAAATTGCAATTTAAAAAACAAACAAACAATACATCTAACACAAAAACCTGAATTAAAGAACAGGTCCTTTTCTGACGATAGCTCACCTATTTGCTGAAAATGCCACTCTTTGGTAAATTCATTGTGACATCCGAGTTACTATAAACATTTGCCAACATGCTTTCTAGTAATCATGTTAAACAGGTAGATCTGAACAGTATCATGCTGATTACAGTCAGTCAAAGGATACTTGCCAATGATAGCTGCTATTCTTGGTGAGAGAATGAAGGTTATATTTATTTAACTAAGACGTACAGGCGAATAGACAGCAAGTGGCACAGTGCCACAGAGCATGCTATTCTTGGAAAAAGGATTAGGCTTATATTTATTTATATAAATTAATTGTGGGGTAGAGAAAGAACAGAAGTACGCCTTAGTAGGAGCCTGAGTAAAGAGAGAATCGGGAGATGCATGATGGACTGCTATAGTATAAAATGTATAAAATAAATAGTCCTTGGTAACGACAAAACCTCTATTTTTATGAAGTCTAAACATTTCCATGGTGGAGATGGCTTGTAGAGCACTGATATTCTTTCCCAAGAAAAAAAACACAGATTCAATTTATTTGTGTAAAAGTCAGACTCAACCTGCTATAAAAATGTTTGTAATAACTACAGAACTACAGAGGTAAATCAATCTCATAACGTAATGCTAGAAGACATATTTTGTATTAGGAGATTATATTGCGTGAAGTTTCCTAATATGATTTTATTCTATTAAGCAAAGTGGTTAAATAGACCCTCATTGTACCCAAATACATTGTGCACCCAATACCCAAAGAGCGCTGTACAGTATTTATGCACTGTTTGTCCAGTTAGTGCTAAAGCACATATGTCAAACTCTGGCCCGAGGGCCAAATCTGGCCTGCAGGGTGTGTATACTCAGCCAGCAACGCCAGGTGGGTCTCTTCTCCCGCCCAGCATTGCACTTTCTACTAAATCTTAATATAAATATATAAATTTTGCTAGGTAGGCACTTCCAAATTAAACACAAAACCGAAAAAGAGAAGAGAAGCATATCATGCCATAAAAAATTTAAGTTTTATTGTAGAAAAATACATATTAAAGCAGCAATGCAAAAAGGGGAGTAATATTTTAAAAAATGGAGACAACAATACAAAGGAAACCGCATTCAAATCAGGATAGTTAATTAGAAGGTAAATGTTGCACAAATAATCATGGTAACGGAGACAGAGTGTTTTATCAAATGAGATAAATGAATAAAAACTCACAAAATTATGAATAAATGCTTAATGCATGTAGATTAGCGAGTGTATTACTATTAGAGTGCTAGTGCAACAAAAAGTAAATACAAAATGCAAGGCTACATAAATAAGTCTCCAAAAAAACATTATACAGTGCTAAATTACATCCAAAGTATACCTGAGGAGCGGCTAGACACCCCGACGCGCATTTCGCTCTATAGCTTCTTGCATCCCCTTTGGAAGAAGCTATAGAGCGAAACGCGCGTCGGGGTGTCTAGCCGCTCCTCAGGTATACTTTGGATGTAATTTAGCACTGTATAATGTTTTTTTGGAGACTTATTTATGTAGCCTTGCATTTTGTATTTACTTTTTGTTGCACTAGCACTCTAATAGTAATACACTCGCTAATCTACATGCATTAAGCATTTATTCATAATTTTGTGAGTTTTTATTCATTTATCTCATTTGATAAAACACTCTGTCTCCGTTACCATGATTATTTGTGCAACATTTACCTTCTAATTAACTATCCTGATTTGAATGCGGTTTCCTTTGTATTGTTGTCTCCATTTTTTAAAATATTACTCCCCTTTTTGCATTGCTGCTTTAATATGTATTTTTCTACAATAAAACTTAAATTTTTTATGGCATGATATGCTTCTCTTCTCTTTTTCGGTTTTGTGTTTCTACTAAATCTGCATCCTACACAGAGATAAAGTTGAAAGCAATGATAAAGGAGGGAGCGTCAGCTAATGCTCCCTCTTCCATCATTCCCCCTCTGTGTCTGACATCTCAGTGTAGTGGGCTCAATGATATCATTACAATGTGCCTGCTGTGCCGAGATGTGCAGAAGACCTGAAGACACTATGAAGAGACTAAAGCATTGAGGGAACGGCAGAGGTGAGTATTTCTTTTTTTTAATGTGGGAACTGTTATACTGTATGGAGCACTATGTGGGGCCATTATACAGTATGTAGCATTATGTAGGGCCATTATACAGTATGGAGCTCTATGTGGGGCCATTATACTGTATGGAAGGCAATGCAGAGTCTCATTAAACTGTATGGAGGACTTTTTGTGGCCATTATACTGAATGGAGTGCTGTGTGGGGATTATAGTTGGAGAATCAAACTGTGATGGGGTCACCATTCTGTGTGTGTGGAGGGTACTGTGGAGGAACTCACTGTCGGGGGTATTATACTCTGTTTGAGGGCACTTTTGTTTGCATCATACTTTACTATCTGTATTTTTCAAGGATTTTTTTATCCTTTGTTACTACATATTTAAATTTGGCAGTTGGGACATATGCTTTTTACTGCTCTTACATAACATATTATATTATTCCAATATTTTATTCTAAGATCTATTAATTAAAATGCACTTTGTTCGTAGGACTACCCCTTTAACCACTTAACAACCGCCTTTTAATGGCAGCAGTTAAGGGTTCTTATTCCTCAGTGCAGCTTTTTAACGGCACTGTACAGCGCCCCCCAGCATCGGAATTTCTCGAGGGTCTTGGCTACCGGGGGTAGCTGAGACCTCAGAGAACATGATTCAGGTCGGTTTTTACCGACCCCAGTGTTACCATCGTCATTATTAACGGAAAAACGTCGACTGCAAAAAAAGGCAGATTTCTCATTTAATTTCTCTCTCCTCTGATGTGATTGCATCACAGTGATCAAAATAAAAAAAATAGTTAAATCAAACCCCCTTTATCACCCCCTTAGGTAAAAATAATAAAATAAAAGATGTATTTATTTCCATTTTTCCATTAGGGTTAGGGTTATGGTTGGGCTTATAGTTTATAGCTAGGCTTAGAGTTGGGGCTAGGGTTAGGGATATGATTGGGGTTATACCTATGGTTAGGTTTGGACTAGGGTTAGGGTTGGGGCTAGGGTTGTGGTTGGGGCTAAAATTAGGTTTGGGATAAAGTTAGGGATGGGCTAAAGTTAGGGTTGGGCTAGGGTTAGGGTTGTGGTTATGGATGGGATTATGGTTAGGGTTGGGATTAGGGTTAGGGGTGTGTTAGGGTTTGGGTTACGGTTAGGGTTGGGATTAGCGTTAGGGGTGTGTTGGGGTTAGGGTTGTGGTTAGGGTTATGGTTAGGGTTGGGATTAAGGTTAGGGGTGTATTGGGGTTAGGGTTAGAGTTAGAATTGGGGTCTTTCATGGTTTAGGTACATCAGGGGATCTCCAAACGCGACATGGCGCTGCCATTGATTCCAGCCAAGTTTGCGTTCAAAATGTCAAACCGTGCTCCCTCCCTTCTGAGCCCTGCCATGCACCCAAACAGTGGCTTTCCCCCACATACAGGGTATTGGCGTACTCATGAGAAATTGCACAACAAGTTGTGTGGTCCATTTGCTCCTGATACCCTAGTGAAAACAAAAAAAATTGGTTTCAAAATAAATTTTTTGTGAAAAAAGTAAAATGTTCATTTTTTCTTCCACATTTCTTTAGTTCTCATGAAGCACCTGAAGGGTAAATAAACTTCTTGAATGTAGTTTTGTGCACCTTGAGGGGTGCAGATTTTAGAATGGTGTCACTTTTGGGTATTTTCTGTTATATTGACCCCCTCAAACTCACTTCAAATGTGAGGCGGTCCCTAAAAATAATGGTTTTGTAAATTTTGTTGGAAAAATTAGAAATCGCTGGTCAACTTTTAACCCTGATAACCTCCTAACAAGAAAATTATGTTTCCAAAATTGTGCTGCTATAAAGTTGACATGTGGGAAATGTCATTTATTAACGATTTTGTGTGACACCACACTCTGATTTAAGGGTAAAAAAATTAAAAGTTTGAAAATTGCAAAATTTCCTAAATTTTTGCCAAATTTCCATTTTTTCGTAAATAAACCCAAGTTATATCGAATAAATTTTACCACTGACATGAAGTACCATATATCATGAAAAAACATTCTCAGAATCAGTGGGATACGTTGAAGCGTTCTAGAGCTATAACTTCATAAAGTGACAGTGGTCAGAATTGTAAAAATTGGCTTGGTCATTAAGTACCAAATTGGCTCTGTCACTAAGGGGTTAACTTTTTTTTCCATATGAAAAATTTCATCATTATATTTGTTGATAAGGAAAAACGTTCTGAATTGTAGACATTTTTTAATGAATATCAAGGTTGGATCGTGACTTTGAGCTTTTCATTTTGGACCACTGTGTATTTCAGTTTGACATCCCTGTGCTATAGATACAGTGTTACCTCTCTGATTTTCTCAGAGGCACCGGCAGCAATGTTGAACGACACGTGCTCTGCACAGTAAATAGTCACAGTCAGTCTTCTGGCCATCAGAATTGCCGGTCAAAAGACCAATCGCAAGCTGGGTTCAGCATCCAATTAGTGGACCCTTTTTTTTGCTGAGCCAGCTATTGGCTATACTACATGGTGCAATATTCTTACTGATTTCTTAATGTTCTGATGTGGTCACTTCTGAGCTACTCATCTAGATTAACTCGAGAATATCCATTCTGGTTTCATGTTGGACTATTTGACTCTTCTTTGTTTGTGAACTCTGTCTGACTTTCTGAATTGTGACCTTGCAACCCTCGACTCAGCGTCTGGTTCTGCTTTTGTCCTAGATAGTGATTCTTAGTTTTTACCATCGCTAATTTGTACTACCTTCAGCTCTATCAACCAGTCATAGAATACTTTGCAGACACAATATGGGAGCCCTTGCAGCAAAATCCACATCCTATAGTATCATGCTAATATTGCCTATGGTGTCATATTTTGCCCAAATATTATACGTAATTAAATACTTGGCACACATATTCCCCAATTTATCAAATTGTTTTCACCAGATATCTCGCATAAAACTGTTGGAAGAGTTTAAATTTTTTTTAAACTAACCAACCAGACGTTTTCTCCAACTTTTTTGAAACAAGAGCTTAGCAGGGCACCATGTGAGGCATGGTCGAGCACCGTCTTCAAATTCAACATAATTTATGCATGTCTCCAGTATAATCTTTATCAAAACTTCCACGCAAAATGTCAAAACACAATAATCATGAGCAATATGAGTCACCGGCTGGTACAGGAAGAGAGAGGACCCAGCCCACAAGAGCTCACAGTCTACAAGAGATGGATGAGGATACAGAAAGTGAGGCTAGAGCTGCTTGTGCAATGGCATAGTGGAACGAGGGTTACTGCAAGTTGTAGGCTTGTTGGAAGAGGTAGGTCTTCAGGTTTATTTGAAGGTTTCCACAGTAGGTGATTGTCTAATACGTTCGGTTAGTGAGTTACAGAGTAGGAGGGATGTTTTATGCGATTGTGGGAAGAGGAGATAAGGGGGGAATAGACAAGGAGATCTTGTGAGGATCGAAGGTTGCATGCAGGTAAGTACTGGGAGACTGGGTCACAGATGTATGGAAGAGACAGATTGACAGAGAGAAGAGGCCGAGGAATAGAAGAGGAACAAGTGGATTAGTCGAGCAGCAGAGTTTAGGTTAAATTGAAGGGAATGTACAGATCCGGGAAATATTTTTGAGTTGGAGTTGACAGGAAATGTAAGGGTCTTGGATATGTGGTTTGAAGGACAGAGCAAAGTCAAGAGTTACCCCGAGGCAACGAGCTTGCTGCATTGGGGAGTGAGAGCAGCCGTTTACTTTAATGGATAGTTCTTTTAAGGGGGTTGAGTGAGATGGCAAAAGATGATGAATTCGGTTTTGTCCATGTTAAGTTTTAGAAATTTAGCAGAGAAGAAGGATAAAATAGAGGACAGACATTGTGGAATTCTGGTTAGTAAGAAGGTGATATCGGGGCCAGAGAGGAAGATCTGTGTTTCATCAGGGTAAAGATGGTAATGAAAGCCGTGGGACTCTATGAGCTGTCCCAAGCCAAAAGGTGTAGATGGAGAAGAGTAGGGGTTCCAGAACTGAACCTTGGGGTCACCAACAGATAGGGGGCGAGAAGAGGAGTGGTGTGTGAGTGGGCGTTGTTGAATATCTGGCCTGTTAGGTATGAACAGATCCAAGATAGGGCCAAGTCTTTGATGCCAAGAGATGAGAGAATCTGTAGTAAGAGGGAGTGATCCACTATGTTGAAGGCAGAGAGCAGGTCCAGGAGGAGGAAGACAGAGTAGTGTCACTTGGATTTGGCGGTTAGTGGTTCATTGGTGACTTTAGTCAGGGCAGTTTCGGTAGACTGATGCAGTCGAATGCCAGATGGTAACCGATCAAAGAGAAAGCAGGAGGAGAGGTGGAAGGGCAGCTCAAGACAGACGTGTTTGTTCCAGTAGTTTTGAGGCATAGGGGAAAAGTGATATGGGGTGATAGCTAGAGGATAGGTCAAGGGAGGGATTTTTGAGGACGGGTGTGATCGAGGTGTGTTTAAAGCATGAGAAGAAGATACCATTTGTTAGTGAAAGGTTGAAGAGATGGGTTAGGGTTGGGATGAAGACTGTGGTGAAGTTTGGGATGAGGTGGGACAGGATTGGGTCAAGTGCACAGGTGGTGAGATGTGATCTGGAGAGTAGAGATGAATGTTGATCTTCTGTAATGGCAGAGTAGCTGGTTTTGGAAGAACAGGGCTGAGTATCAGGAGGGGCAGTGGGGGGCTGTAGGCCAAAGCTTTGTCTGATGTGATCAATCTCCTGCTTGAAGTATGAGGCAAAGTCTTCAACTGAGAAGAAAGAAATGGATGAGGCACTGAGGGACAGAGGAGAGAATTGAAAGTGTTAAATAGCTGTTTAGGGTTGTGAGACAGGGAGGATATGAGAGATGATAACCAGGTTTGTTTTGCTGTAGTGAGTATGGACTTGAAAGTGGTGACGGACTGCTTGTATGTGATGAAGTGCTCGCTGGAGTGGAACCTCTTCCATCTCTGCTCAGCAACCCTGGAAGCCTGCCTCAGTTCTTTAGTCAGGCTAGTGTGCCAGGATTGCCTGTTGATTGTATGAACTTTGGTATGTGTGAGGGGGGCAACCGATTCTAGAGCTGTAGCTATTGTGATATTATATAAAACTGCAGCAGTATCGACATCATGTAATGTCTGTAAAGAGGGAGAAGGGACTAAGAAAGTGAGTGTAAATCAAGGTGTTTGAGATTTCTGTGAGGGTGTGTGTGAAGAAACCAGATTATAACTCAATTACCTAGACAACTATTTTTAGCAAACCAAGAAGACTATGCTGTTATCTATACTTTTGCTTGTGTCAGCCTGTAATAGTGACTTGTAAGCTGATATTTCATATAACATAGTATGTGCTTATCTTTGATGACTAGTGATGTTTGCTGATATGCTAATTATGCATTGTATTATGAAGCCAATTTGTTGACTTCAACAGCAGAGAGGGAAAAAACTATGCAAATAGATTAAATAATCAAGTAATGATACTTGATCTCATCACCATTGTTTCCCTTATCTGTGATGCTGGACTGAAGGACACTTGTTAAATCTAAATATATGTTTCATGCCTCTGTATAAAGAGACTCTGAGACAAAGAGACTGTGAGAGAGAGACAGCTAGAGATTCTGCCAAGACATATACATCCAGAGGACCAGAGACAGTACAGCAGCCAATATCATGGCACCCTCACGAGGAACCCGAATCTATCATTCTACAGGAAACAACCTAGGGGTTTTTGGCTCCGGCTGGAAGAATACAGATCTGCTCCATTGACCATCGCTGGACCATGGATACATTTGGAGAAAGCCAGGTTTGGGACCTGCTAGTCGCCTGGCTCCATGAAGATGTTTGGAGAAGCCAGGTTGTGATTCTCGGATCAACTGGCTTTGTACCTTGTATGGACTCAATGGACTGTCATCTTCTTACGCTTGTCGTTAAATCCTCTCTGTGTGGGTGCCACAGGTGGAGTAACTGTCCCTGGAAAATGAAGCTAGGTTGTGATTTCCAGATCAGCTGGCCTTGTATGGACTGAATGGAGTGTCACCTTCCTACGCTTGTCATTACCTCCTCTCTGTGTGCATGCTACAGTTGGAGTAGTGACCCTGGAAGATCTGAAGTCACAGCTTCTATTATCCCGGCGAGTCAGCAGAAGGGTGAGACTCTGCATTGTGCACCATCTTGGGTACTGTGCTGGGACTGTTCTATGTGTTATCTACCTGTTTTTGTGGTTCAGTGAAGCATTACCACACTGTTTTAACCTCACTGTGTGTTGTCTGAGTAGCATTATGCCCACGTTAACGGAAGAGCAGGCGTTAGGCGGGATGATCCCTTGACCATGCGGTTCCGGCTAGCGGACCTAGGCGCCCGCCGAACCCCCACCCCCGTGTTTCCACAATATGCAAGTTTGTGGAGTGGAAATTATGCACCTGGAGAGGAGAGGGAAGAGAATATGAGTAGGCTGTGGTCAGACAGGGGGAGAAGTGAGATGGAGAGGTAAGGTAGAGAACAGAGACGGTTGAAGGTGAGGTTCAGTTTGTGCATGCAAAATTAAGAGACATGTCACGATTTTTCCGGCAGCACAGGTGAACAGTGCCAATACATATCTATGGGTCCATGAAAACATGTATAGTACACAGATGGCATCAGTGATTAACATAGTAATGTATAAGAGAAGCTTTGTAATTTAGTTACTTATCCATATGTGAAAAACACTGACACACATCCAAAATACTGATGACACACGTACCATTTTTTTGTGTATGTCAATAACACTGACAACTGACATCTTATTCAGCAAATAAATTCAAGATTTATTGGCATACTTTTAAAGTTTACTAAGGGAAGAAATACATTTTGCCTGCTGTTAACCCCTTCCCGACCTATGATGCCCATGTAGGCATCATGAAAACCTGTGCCTTCCCGACCTGTGATGCCTACGTAGGCGTCATGGTATAAATCGCGTTCGGGTGACCGGGGTTACTGAAAGGTCACCCGACCCACAGGCACAGGAGGCTTTGTGCTTCACCCCAGGTGGGTGAATTTGTTCACCCGTGGCTACGATCGCTCTGATTGGCTGTTGAAAGTGAAACAGCCAATCAGAGCGATTGTAATATTTGACCAATGAAACTTGGTGAAATATTACAATCCAGCCATAGCCGATGCTGAAATAACATGGCCATGGCTGGAGACAGTAATCTGACTCCCCCACACCGACTGACGGGGGCGATCTGCCCCATTATCTGCTCCCAATCCCCTTCCCTCCGCTTCCCCCCGCATTCCGATCCCCTGCTCTCCCCCCAGTACCAATCCAAGTCCCGGCATCCCTCCGGTGTCCCTCCATCATGGATCATGGGTGCCGCCATCTTCCAAAATGGCGGGCGCATACGCAGTGTGCCCGCCGAATCTGCCGGCTGGCAGATTCATTCATTAATTCAGGGACATTTTTATCTCTGTGATAGACCCTATCACAGTGATCAATATAAAAAAAATAGTAAATAACTCCCCTTTATCATCCCCATAGGTAGGGACAAATAATAAAATAAAGAAAATATATTTATTTTTATTTTCCATTAGGTTAGGGTTAAATTAGGGTTACAATTAGGGTTTGAATTAGGGTTAGGGTTAGAATTAGGGTTAGGGTTGGAATTAGGGTTAGGGTTGGAATTAGGGTTAAGGTTAGGGTTAGGGTGTGTTGGGGTTAGGGTTGGATTAGGTTATGTTTAGGATTAGGGTTAGGGTGTATTGGGTTAGGTTTGTTAGGGTTGGGATTAGGGGTGTGTTGGGGTTAGTGTTGTGGTTAGGGGTTATGTGGGTGTTAGGGTTGGAGTTAGAATTGAGGGGTTTCCACTGTTTAGACACATCAGGGGGTCTCCAAATGCGACATGGCACCACCATTGATTCCAGCAAATTTTGCGTTCAAAAAGTCAAACGGTGATCCCTCCCTTCCAAGCCCCGACGTGTGCCCAAACAGTGGTTTACCCCAACATGTAGGGTATCAGCGTACCCGGGAGAAATTAGACCACCAAAGTTGTTGTGCAATTTTTCCTGTTACCCTTGGGAAAATAAAAAATTGGGGCTAAAAAATTATTTTTGTGAAAAAAAAGTGATTTTTGATTTTCACTGCTCTGCGTTATAAATTTCAGTGAAGCACTTGGGGTTTCAAAGTGCTCACTACACATCTAGATAAGTTCCTTGGGGGGTCTAGTTTCCAAAATGGGGTCACTTGTGGGGGAGCTCCAATGTTTAGGCACACAGGGGCTCTCCAAACACGACATGGCAACTGCTAAATATTCCAGCATATTTTCCATTCAAAAAGTCAAATGGCGCTCCTTCCCTTCTGAGCCCTGCCGTGCGCCCAAACAGTGGTTTATGACCACATATGAGGTATCGGTGTACTCAGGAGAAATTTCCCAACAAATTTTAGTATCCATTTTATCCTGTTGCCCATGTGAAAATGAATAAATTGATGCTAAAAGAACATTTTTGTTGGAAAAATTATAATGTCCATTTTTTCCTTCCACGTTGCTTTAGTTCCTGTGAAGCACCTGAAGGGATAATAATCTTCTTGAATGTAGTTTTGAGTAGCTTGAGGGGTGCAGTTTTTAGAATGGTGTCACTTTTTGGTATTTTCTGCCATATAGACCCCTCAAAGTGACTTCAAATGTGACGTGGTCCTTAAAAAAAATGGTTTTGTAAATTTTGTTGTAAAAATGAGAAATCGCTGGTCAACTTTTAACCCTTATAACTTCCTAACAAAAAAAATTTTGTTTCCAAAATTGATCTGATGTAAAGTAGACATGTGGGAAATGTTATTTATTAACTATTTTGTGTCACATAACTCTCTGGTTTAACAGAATAAAAATTAAAAATGTGAAAATTGCGAAATTTTTGTCAAATTTCCATTTTTTTCACAAATAAATGCAAAACTTATCGACCTAAATTTACCACTAACATGAAGCCCAATATGTCATGAAAAAATGGTCTCAGAATCGCTAGGATCCGTTGAAGCTTTCCTGAGTTATTACCTCATAAAGGGACACTGGTCAGGATTGTAAAAAATGGCCAGGTCATTAAGGTCAAAATAGGCTGGGTCATGAAGGGGTTAAAGTACTGGATACTCTCATATTTTGCTTTGACTTTTGTTTTTTGTGACGGCACTGTTTCCCTGCCGATTATCCTGGTGCATCTATTTTGTCATTTCTGTTATAAAGCCAAGGGGTGAGCTTACTAAATTTTGGCTTGTTTGGATTTTACTTTTGTTAGTTGTCATTTTGTGACTTTATAAAGTCATATAGTGCCAAACTGTGCCCAGAAAGTGTCATACTCATCTAGATAAAAAGTGCACTATGTTGCTGAAATGCACTTACCTCGCTGTGCGCCTATCACTTCTCATTAGCATCACCTCAATAATCTGTGTTGGGGCTAGTGGGGATACTGCTTGATATGTGTGCAGCCGAGTCAATCTCATGGTACTCGGTCAATCATCCAATCTAAGCACCCAGCGGTTGAGGAGGTATAGTCATTTGACCCATCAGAGTGATAAGACCTTTGATTTAATCCCACATAAGTCTCTGGCAATTAGTTTAGGCCACGTGGTTCTGCTGCTAATTGGCACCCATCCCTACTTGTGGATTCTTCCCTATCAGGCTCTATACTAGCTGCTGACAGTTTTGGGACTGCTGTAGGACTTCTTGTGGTACTGCTGCTATTGACTTTGGCTTGCTGCTGACCTGCGTCCTGACTTATGAGTATAAGGCCACGTTCACATGCTCAGTATTTGGTCAGTATTTATCCTCAGTATTTGAAATTCAAAACCAGGAGTGGGTGATAAATACAGAAATGGTGACATGTTTCTATTATACTTTTCTTCTGATTGTTCCACTCCTGTTTTTGGCTTACAAATACTGATGGAAAGTACTGACCAAATACTGAACGTGTGAGCATGGCCTTACCGTGCTCCATGTTTGACCACAAGAGATATAAGGTAAATTATTATTATTATTTATTTATATAGCGCCATTAATTCCATGGTGCTGTTCATGAGAAGGGGTTACATACAAAGTTATAGATATCGTTTACAGTAAACAAATTTACAATGACAGACTGGCACAGAGGGGAGAGGACCCTGTCCTTGCGGACTTACATTCTACTGGATAATGGGGAAGAAACAGAAGGTCGGGGGTGCGGGAGCTCTGGTGGTGGTGGCGTGGCAGAAGGTCGGGTGGTGGCGAGGCGGCAGAATGGTTATTGCAGGCTGTAGGCTTTCCTGAAGAGATGGGTTTTCAGGTTCCGTCTGAAGGATCCAAGGGTGGTGGATAATTGGACATGTTGAGGCGTGGAATTCCAGAGGATGGGGGATATTTGGGAGAAATCTTGGAGGCGGTTGTGTGAGGAACAAATAAGTGTGGAGGATAGTAGGAGGTCTTGGGAGGATCGAAGATTACGTGAAGGAAGATATTGGGAGATTAGTTCAGAGATATAGGGAGGGGACAGGTTGTGGACGGCTTTGTAGGTCAGTGTTAGTAGTTTGAACTGGATTCGTTGGGGAATTGGGAGCCAGTGGAGGGATTTGCAGAGGGGAGTAGCGAGGAGAAAGGTGGATTAGTCGGGCAGCAGAGTTGAGGACAGACTGGAGTGGTGCAAGAGAGTTGACGGAAGGCCACAGAGGAGGGTGTTGCAGTAATCAAGGCGGGAGATGATGAGGGCATGCACAAGAGTTTTAGTAGATTGAGGGCTGAGGAAGGGACGGATTCTGGAAATGTTTTTAAGTTGGAGGCGACAGGAGGTGGCAAGAGTTTGGACGTGTGGTTTGAAAGACAGGGCAGAGTCGAGAGTTACTCAGAGACAGCGGATTTCAGGTGCGGAAGAGAGCGTGATGCCATTTACCATAATAGATAGATCGGGTAGGGAAGATACATGAGATGGAGGAAAAATGATGAGTTCCGTAAATGGGTGTATACGAGAGATCCCATAGCTGCATGTTCTCCACTGACATCTGCACAAAGATAGACAATAGCAATCTGCTTGTTTTTTTTGCATTTTTGCTTTTTTTTATGTTTTCTTTTTTTTAAGCATTATTAGTTCCAAATTGCTGCAATTTTGCAATTAAAAACACAATTGCGTTTTTTACATGCATTTTTTCAGACTCCGCATAGAAGTTTATAGAGAAAAAATGCAATGAAAACTGCCCAGTTCTACTGCATCTTTAAAGGGAACCTGTCACCTGAAAAAACCTGCCCAGTGAACCTGCCTGGTGCCTGAACTTAGACTCCCGCTGTTGGGAGGAAATTAACTTCATTTCCCCAGGCAACATTCCGGTTTCAGTGATGGGGGCAGCGCCGGCATGGGTTGAGTCAGTGCTTAGTGTATAGAGAGCAGCAGCTGAAACCACACCCTGACCCTGACTAACAGCAGCTCAACATTAGGGCCGGCTGTCAGTCAGTGCTGGGGGCGTGGTTACAGCCTCCACTCTCTAGACACAGAGCAGTGACTGAACTGGCACCACCTCTGTGACTAAAGCTGAAATGCTGGGGGGAGGAATAAAGTTAATTTCCTCCCTGAAGAGTGGGTCTAAGTTCAGGCGCCAGACAGATTCACAATGCTATTGACCTGCAGATTAACCCCATATCTACAGGTCAATCGTGTGTATCCAGGTAACAGGTTCCCTTTAAATGCACAGTGGGCTTCAGTTTTCATGACATCATGCACACTTTGCTTATAATGGTAATTGCAGAAGATTTTATACACTTAAAACGAAGCAGAAAAATGCAGAGTGTACACTACATGGGAACATGGCCTTGTTGCCTTGGATTCTATAACTGGTTGGACTAGCACAAAGCTGAGGTTTTCCTCGCCTTGCTGGTGAGCACAACCATAAAACTCCCCATTTAGGGCCTATGGGCCTCATTCCCTCACATTCCTGCATTGTGCAGGAGAATTATGCTGCCCTCTGCTGGAAATACAAATAATGTCACATTGACATTCCTAGATTGGAAATACTCCCTAGTGACAGAGATCAGATAAAGTTTTGATCTCCAGCATTAGAAGCCGCACTTTTAGCATAGCTGTATATTGATATCATATGATCATCACAAGTGACATTCCATTGGGAAGGACATGGTGCAATCTGACAGAAATGCATATAGACATTTACATGAAAATGCATGGGCTATGGAAAGGAACAGCAATTGGTATCTGACATCTTTTATATAAGGACACAAAGTTTAAAAGGATTGTTTTAATGTAAAAAAGACTTGGCGCCACAGGCATTTTTGGACCTTAAACAAAACTACATTAAGAAAATTACTGGGGTTAGAGATGGATTCAAGTTTAGAATTGCGTGCTGCAACCAAATTGATCCAGCAGCATCTGGAATGACATCAGCATCTTCCTGACCCTGAAGCTGCGAGGAAAGGGATTATTTTTTCTATCTTACATTTAAAATAGAAGTATTTGAAAGGAAAGTCCCCACAAAGCATGTAGGAATGGAAGAGTTAGCCTAAAGCACAATTCACAGCAACATTGTCATTTATTCATACATGTCCATATGGTCAAGGCCGCTGCTGGAATATCTCGTATCAGGTGGTGGTATGATATGTCTGAGAGAGTCAGCAAAGCGCTGCTACTCCCAGCTCAGACTGGTTAGCAGGCAGCGGCCAGTCATAACACGTAAGACAAGGTTGTAACTATCACAAAGAATTCAGCATGACTGGACCAGAGGGATCCCTTCCAGACCCAGTGTCAGCTCAGTTTTCTTCCTTGGACACACATCCATTTGAAAACTGTTGCAGAGCAGAGAGCCAACAGCTCCCTGCCCCCCTTACCTATACAACCTACTGATTTATCAGAGGCCCGCAGCAATAGGTGACGTTGGGACATTTTCACTGTATGGGTGCCAAAGTAAAGGACATTATCATTGAATGAGGGCCAAAATAGGGGCCATTATCATTGGAGGGGGCACAATGAGGAATATTATTATTGTATTCAGGCCAGAATGGAGGACAGTATCATTGTAAGGGGGTCAGAATGCAAGATATTATCAATGTATTGGAGCAACAATTGGGGACATTATATTTGTATGAAAGCCAGAATAGTGGACATTCTTATTGCATGGTGGCAATAATGGGGGAATATTATCATCGTATGGGGGCAGAATGGGGGATATAATTGTATTTGCATTCAGCCGATTTTTCTTCAAATACCTCCTTATTGTGCATCTTGAAACAGCCACACCGCTAGTTTTCAGAAAGTCCAGTATTTCAGCAGATGTTATTTGTGGGTTTTTCTTTGCATCCCGAACAATTTTCCTGGCATTTGTCACATGTCACATTTGAGGATGTTACCTTTAGTTGCAATTCAAACCCATTTGTGTCAACTTCTGTGCATGTTATCAGGCCAAAATCACCAGGGTATGTGAACTTTTGATCAGGGTCATTTGGATGTTTTGGGTTGTCATTATGATTTAAAAAGAGAAAACACAATAGTTTGACAATAAATGGCTTCACCCAACCACTAATCATGAGTGGAGAAAAAGTTTTGGTGTTATCATTCATATTCTCTGAAAAAAGGCCAAGAAAGCAAAGATTCTGCTGGGGTATGTAAACTTTTGAGCACAACTGTATATAAACATATTCATACACAGTGCATAAGTACACACTCCAGGGCAAAATACCCTTAATCACCCATCTTTCACACACAAGGTTTTAATTAGGAGCTATGCCTAGTTTTCTTTCACTTCCCTAGCTCAGATGAGGCCTGGCTTGACATATAGTGGAGTACACCGGAGTGGTACTTTAATCCCTTTTGACATTAATTGGGCCATAATACCACATACACACGTGGTCAAAATTGTTGGTACCCCTCGTTTAATGACAGAAAAACCCACAATGGTCACAGAAATAACTTGAATCTGACAAAAGTAATAATAAATCAAAAATCTATGAAAATGTACAAATGAAAGTCAGATATTGCTTTTCAACCATACTTTCACAGAATTAAAAAAAAAATAAAACTCATGAACTAGGCATGGACAGAAATGATGGTACCCCTAAAAATAATGTGACAAAAGGGACATGTTAAATCAAGGTATTAGCATCACAGGTGTCTACAATCTTGGAATCAGTAAGTGGCCTGTATAGAGGGCTAAAGATACTCACTGTGCTGTTTGGTGACATGGTGTGTATCACACTTGTATCACACTCAACATGGACCAGAGGAAGCGAAGGAAAGAGTTGCCTCAGGAGATTAGAAAGAAAATTAAAGACAAACATGTTAAAGTGTACGTTTTTCTGGGCAGTATGAGGCCTTACCAAATTCCCTGCATATTTTCGTGTAACATTCGGAGCTAAAGTTGGTGGCTATGGAGAGCACCAACTACTAGTGTTGAGCATTCCGATACCGCAAGTATCGGGTATCGGCCGATATTCGCGTTATCGGAATTCCGATACTTAATTCCGATACTTTTTCAATATCGTATACCGGAATCGGAAGTTCCCATAATTCTTTGAGAGGCAATGTGATTTTAGTCAGCCAATGAGGAATCCTACGAAGTGTGGGCACATCCTGTAATGCTGCGGTCATCTTAACTAATGGCATGGCTGTGATTGGCTGCTGAAATGATGTCAGAATGCACTATAAAAGGCGCCGCAGCCATTTTAGCGTCACTGTGCTGTGAACTCAGTAAGGGACAGAACGCTGCTGTGCTGACTCTGAGGGACAGTTAGATATTGCGATTTTGTGTACTACTGTGCTTGAGGCAGGCTAGTTTACCAACCGCTGTGTAAAGCTTCATTTTGCCAGTGTTGTTTTAACAGCTCTGTGCAAGGTGTGTGTGTGACAGTACAGGTGACGCTGCAGTTTGCTCTGCATCCACCGCTGTTTGTAGGCATCTGCACGTGTCACTGACTCTTTTTTTTTTTTATTTTATTTAGTGGAATTGGTGCAGCTCCATTATATTAGAAAAAAATCAAATCTATTAGTGTGACGTGCTTCCATCCGTATACAATACATTGGTTGCAAACACTATAGAAGTACACAAAGGAGCTTTTCACAGATAGTGAATAGTTGTGTTTCAGTGTTCACTGCAGTCTGTGAGGTTTTGATTTTTTGAGTGCAGATCACGCTCCAGTTAGTTCTTCAACCACTGCCGGTTGTAGTCTGCTGAGCGTGTGTCACTGCCTCATCCTTCACATTTTTCTCTAATTGGTGCTGCTCCATTTTAGTGGAAAAAAATCTAATCTATTAGTGTGACGCGCTTCCATCCGTATACAATACATTGGTTGCAAACACTATAGAAGTACACAAAGGAGCTTTTCACAGATAGTGAATAGTTGTGTTTCAGTGTTCACTGTAGTCTGTGAGCTTTTCATTTTGTGAGTGCAGATTACGCTCCAGTTTGTACTTCAACCACTGCCGGTTGTAGTCTGCTGAGCGTGTGTCACTGCCTCATCCTTCACATTTTTCTCTAATTGGTGCTGCTCCATTTTAGTGGAAAAAAATCTAATCTATTAGTGTGACGCGCTTCCATCCGTATACAATACATTGGTTGCAAACACTATAGAAGTACACAAAGGGGCCTTTAACAGCTACAGAACAGTTGTGTTTCAGTGTTCACTGTAGTCTGTGAGCTTTTCATTTTGTGAGTGCAGATTACGCTCCAGTTTGTACTTCAACCACTGCCGGTTGTAGTCTGCTGAGCGTGTGTCACTGCCTCATCCTTCACATTTTTCTCTAATTGGTGCTGCTCCATTTTAGTGGAAAAAAATCTAATCTATTAGTGTGACGCGCTTCCATCCGTATACAATACATTGGTTGCAAACACTATAGAAGTACACAAAGGGGCCTTTAACAGCTACAGAACAGTTGTGTTTCAGTGTTCACTGTAGTCTGTGAGCTTTTCATTTTGTGAGTGCAGATTACGCTCCAGTTTGTACTTCAACCACTGCCGGTTGTAGTCTGCTGAGCGTGTGTCACTGCCTCATCCTTCACATTTTTCTCTAATTGGTGCTGCTCCATTTTAGTGGAAAAAAATCTAATCTATTAGTGTGACGCGCTTCCATCCGTATACAATACATTGGTTGCAAACACTATAGAAGTACACAAAGGGGCCTTTAACAGCTACAGAACAGTTGTGTTTCAGTGTTCACTGTAGTCTGTGAGCTTTTCATTTTGTGAGTGCAGATTACGCTCCAGTTTGTACTTCAACCACTGCCGGTTGTAGTCTGCTGAGCGTGTGTCACTGCCTCATCCTTCACATTTTTCTCTAATTGGTGCTGCTCCATTTTAGTGGAAAAAAATCTAATCTATTAGTGTGACGCGCTTCCATCCGTATACAATACATTGGTTGCAAACACTATAGAAGTACACAAAGGAGCTTTTCACAGATAGTGAATAGTTGTGTTTCAGTGTTCACTGTAGTCTGTGAGCTTTTCATTTTGTGAGTGCAGATTACGCTCCAGTTTGTACTTCAACCACTGCCGGTTGTAGTCTGCTGAGCGTGTGTCACTGCCTCATCCTTCACATTTTTCTCTAATTGGTGCTGCTCCATTTTAGTGGAAAAAAATCTAATCTATTAGTGTGACGCGCTTCCATCCGTATACAATACATTGGTTGCAAACACTATAGAAGTACACAAAGGGGCCTTTCACAGATACTGAACAGTTGTCTGCAGGGTTCACTGTAGTCTGTGAGGAATAACCACACTTAGGCCTTAACTTTTCTGACTTTCTTTATCAATCTACCAAGATGAAGAAGTCAGTGAGTAAGGCACGTGGTCGTGGTCGAGGCCGTGGATTTGCAGCAGGGAGAGGACGTGGGGATTCTGTGGCTGCTGCCGCACCCAGTGACACAGCATCCACCAGTTTTCCCCGTGAGCGTTCCTTTATGCGCACTTTTGTAGGAGCTCAGCGTACCCCCCTGCTGCGTGAAGAACAAATTGAAGCCGTTGTTGGTTGGATGGCAGCCAATGCATCGACTTCAATAGCTTCCACCTCCTCTCAGGACCACAGCACTGTTGAACAACCATCAGTCTCTTCACCGCCTGCCAAATTGCCCAGGCAGTCAGAGAGCTCTGTACAGGAGCCAGCTGAGTCTCTGCTTCTGTTCTCAGAATCTGTTGGCTTGGAAACAGGGGCCCAGCCAAGCAGCATTCTGGAATGTGAAGAAGAGGCAGTATGCAGTGATGCGCAACAGCTGTGTCTCTCTGAATCTGAAGAGGCGGGTGAGCCAGTGCCGATGGTCAGCACACCGCAGAACGCATCTGATGATGATGAGACTCAGTTGCCAGTTTCTGTTGAGCATGGTGCTGGCCAGACCACCCAACAACAGCAGGTGTTGGAAGAGGGTAGTGGTGGAGATGATGAGGTCCAAGACCCAACATGGCGTGAGGAACAGGAAGGTGGTGGGAGCAGCTCTGAGGAAGAGATTGCACCAACGGTCCAAACAGTAGGGAGAGGTAGGCTGCAGACTCGCTTGCCTGTAGCCTCCAGTTTGGCACCCGTTCGGAGCAGTTCTCTTACAACAGCCAAACCGGGCGCTCCCAGGACTTGCTCTGCGTGGTCCTTTTTTGATACAGTTGCAGATGATATTTGCTATGTAAAATGCAAGCTGTGTAATCAAAAAATTAAAAGAGGTAAAAGTGTCAGTAACCTTAATACAACAAATATGTGGAAACATGTGCGGTCAAAGCACTTTGTTGAGTTACAAAGACACACTGGAGATGTAGGCCAACCTACAGCAGCACCTACATCTTCAGCTCCTGTTGGAGCCTCTTCCTCCAGTTCACACACAGCTGGTTCGGCTTCCTCAAAGGATCGCCATGGAAGAACCTCTGTCACTGTTGTCCAGAGACACAGTGTTATTCCACCCACAGCTGCAAGTTCCCTGTCATCCTCACACACCCAGGCCACAAAACAGCCATCGGTAGCACAGGCATGGAATAAAAGACGGCCATACTCGGCAAACCATCCACGAGCACAGGCTCTGAATGCTGGCATTGCAAAACTCCTGTCCCTTGAAATGCTGTCATTCAGGCTGGTGGAGACTGACAGTTTCCGTGAATTAATGGCATTGGCAGTCCCACAATACAATGTGCCCAGCCGATTTTATTTCAGCAGGCAAGCCGTCCCTGGTCTGCAAAAGCATGTTGAGGCAAAAATTAAACATGCGCTACTAAACGCCGTCAGTAGCAAGGTCCACCTGACCACCGATGCGTGGACCAGTACCCATGGCCAGGGACGATACCTTTCACTCACTGCCCATGGGTGAATGTTGTGGAGCCGGGTACAGATCTTGCGAGTGGCGCTGTACGTGTTCTGCCAACTCCAAGGATTGCCGGAATCAAGTCTGTCCACATTGACTCCTCCTCCTACTCCAGTTCCTCAGAATCATCGCTGCAGGAGCCGTCACGGTCTACCTCCACATGGACCCGTGGACACTTACCTGATGCGACCGATATGAGCACAGCCGTGGCCAAACGCAACAGGCCGTTCTGAAATTAATTCCCATGGGGAATCGAAGCCACACAGCGCAGGAGGTCTGGAATGCCATCAAGCAGGAGAGCGACGTGTGGTTTTTTGCCAGCGAATCTCCAGCCAGGCTTGGTAGTGTGTGACAATGGCCGAAATCTGGTGGCAGCTCTGGGCCTTGGCAACCTCACTCACATACCATGTCTGGCACATGTGCTCAACTTGGTCGTGCAGAGTTTTTTGAGGGACTATCCGGATCTTGATGCACTGCTGCACAAGGTCCGCCTAGAGTGCGCTCACTTGCGACGTTCCAGCATGGCCAGATCGCGCATTGCAGCTCTGCAACGCAGATTGCGCCTTCCTGAACATCGCATCATATGTGACGTATCCACCAGGTGGAATTCAACGTTACATATGTTGGAGCGGTTGTGTGAGCAGCAGCCAGCAGTTATGGAGTATCAGCTGCATCAGGCGCAATCAACACGCAATTTGCACCGTCCACACTTCACCATTAATGAGTGGGCCACTATGAAGGACATGTGCCACGTTTTGCGTGCGTTTGATGAGTCAACGCGGATGGCGAGTGCAGATGATGCACTAGTCAGCCTGACTGTCCCCCTTATCTGCCTGCTTCAAAAAACACTGCAAGCAATAAGGGATGAGGTTTTGGAAGAGGTGGAGGATGAGGAGTCACAAATTCCATCACCTTCTGGAAAGTCAGCGCAACGTGGTTCCTCACAAAGGGCTGGGCAGGGCTCACTTTGTGAGGAGGATGAGGAGGAGGAGTCAATGGAGGAGGAAGACATCGCTCCAGAGGGAGGTACACAACGCTCTAGTCAGTATGTTAGAGCGAGGGTGGGGTGATGCAGAGCAGGCAGAGATAACGCCTCTTGCAGAGGACAGCGTTTCTTTGCCAGTTGGGAGTCTGCAGCACATGGTTGATTTCATGCTGCAGTGCCTAAGAAACGACCGCCGCATCGCCCACATTCTCACGACGTCTGATTATTGGGTGTACACCCTCCTAGACCCTCGCTACCGGGACAACGTCAAAAGCCTCATCACACCGTTGAACCGGGAGCGTAAAATGCGGGAGTACCAAGACACACTGGTGCAATCCCTAATGTTCTACCTTACTGCCGAGAGCACTGCTGCTGCTACTGCTTTACAAAGCAGCTCTGTGCGTCGAGGCAGTGTAGAGAGCTCTGCAACAAGAGGAGCACACGCAGTGCCTCTGCACAGGGAAAAGACCAGTATGTTAAAAATGTGGCAAAGTTTTGTGGCAGCGCCACAAATGTCTACACCATCCGAGAGGGCTCCAGTCAGCGGGAGGCAACGTAATCCGTCAGATGGTGACAGACTACTTGGCTTTGCCTCTCAGTGTACTCCCAGATGGCTCTTCCCCATTCAAGTTTTGGGTCTCTAAGCTGGATACATGGCCAGAGCTTAGCCAGTATGCATTGAGGTGCTGGCTTGCCCTGCTGCCAGTGTATTATCGGAGCGCGTCTTTAGTGCTGCAGGTGGGTGACTAACAGACCGTCGCAATGCGACTATCCTCCGATAATGTAGACCGGCTTACTTTTCTGAAAATGAACAAGGCATGGATCTCGCAGAATTTGTCTGTCCGTTTCAGATTAAATAACTGGTTCGCAACGTTATCCATGTCTCCTGTTATGTTCATCTTTCTACCACCTGAACTCTACTCCCTGGCTCCAACACTGCCGTTGCTGCTCAGAAGTGTCGTGTCCACAGAACAAAACACAAGCTCTACTGTTTGTGGGGGTTTAGTAACGCCAGCTGTTCCCCTGCTGTGTCAACGGCAAGAAGTGTCCTGTTCCCGACACATGGACAGAAAAACACATGACCAACATGCTCCAAATAGGGAAGAGCCGTCACCCGCTTGTTATGCTGAAAACAAAGAAATTGTGAAGTTTTGCAGGCCTAGAATGATAAATTTTTATGACAAATATTTGGGCAAATAATAATTTGTCATCACGCGCATATCTGCACATGTCTATTAGAAATGGTAACAAAAAATAAAACATAGTCTACTCTTCACATTTTGAAATTAATGCATAAAAGTACATTTCAGACTTATGAATTAATGCTTTTTAAGGAATTTATCTGTACCTGTAAGATAATGCACTCAATGGATGTACGAATCATTAAATCCTCATCATCATCATCACGAGTTTTATTTATGACAGACATTTTAAAATACACATACTGATGCCAAACTGTAACTTCAAACACCATATATGAAATGGCCAGCATGTAAACATGGTAAAAATGTCCAATAATAAATTATTACATCTAGAAAGTGCATCATGCATACTGACAATAGGTAGTTTACCTGCAAGTGCTGTTGAAACAACCACAAGAGATATAAATTAATACTGGTATATAGGTATCACAGTGCATAGTTACTCATGGACAATGTTGATGTAATACTGTATCTCAATTAAGCAGCGTCAACCATTAGGCTTGTTAGTCTTGTACATTTTTAAAGAGGGAACGTAATTTTTTGGTTTGTCAAGTGGAGTATTACACTTAAAATTATTACTGCTGTATTTTTTTTGCGTCCCTAGTGCGCAATAACGCAGCCTAACCTCACATTTGATAGTCAGCTAATTGCCACACGCTACCCTAACCCTACGCGTGACAGTAGGAAGGTAGTGTTTGACGGATAAAGCTTTGCGCAAACCAGACATTCTTTACCCTCTTCAACACTCTACAACAAAAAATGCATGATTTCAGCCGCAGACTTTTATTGACGACAGTAAAAACATCGGCATTACCATCAGAGGCTGTCCACTGTCTGATACAGACATAGAAAAATACCTTTGCTATCCGTAGCCTTTGTTTCACCTACACTTGCAGGCACACACTTAAATTGTGACAAACAATGCCTAATTTTTTTTTTAAATGGTTATTTTTTTATTGTACATTATTGTGTAAATCAATCATATTGATAAGTCCATGCTGGACATGTCAAAACAGCTATAGAAAGTTACGATTTTATGAACTTAAATAATTGAAATGTCTGTGACTGTCACATAAAATTTGCGATGATGATGATGAGTGACTATTACAAAATCCATTGTCTTTACTATGTTATGGTTTAACATAGCGTTCCTTAAGCATTATTCATAAAAAAAAAAATTGACTTTTATTCTTAAATTTACAACACTATATTTTGTTACCAATTTTTTGGTGTTTGTTGTTCCATTTATTTTTGGCATTGCATATATGCGTTTATTTTTGTATTTTCTTTATTTTTCCTTCTTGAAATTACAAAACATTGTGTATCTTTGTACCGTGTTAGCCATATAAAAAATATTTAGACTTCAGAGTCAGCAGTGGTTGATACCTTTTAATGGATAACTGAAAAGATGGAAAACAAATTGCAAGTTTTAAAGGGCTACTCACGTCTCTTCATCAGGGAAAGACTAACTAAAAAATTAAGCATCACATATTTCTATACACAACAGGACACAGGAATAGTGCAATAGGTAAGACAAGTAAGTGACGTGTATCAGAACTGTCATTATCTCACAGGGATGAACATAAATATTGGAACAGTTCCTAATAAGGATAGAAAGTTTGATTTGCCCTCTCATTGGCGTTTTTTTTTGGGTTTTTTTTTTCATGACCCTGGAAGGGCATAGACGCAGATTCCTTAATTTATAGAATGACATAAATCCATGTGATCTATTCATTCCATCACTAACAGTGTCAAAGGTCATGAGAGCTTATATTCTGAAACCTTTGTACTTTTTCTCATATTTGAAGTTATATTTTAATACCAGTAATTCCATATCCATGATGCTATGACCGGGCATACAAAAGTCTTTTGCCACAGCTAAATTCATTAATTTATCTGTGATTGTGTGGCGCTGATAATTCATCCTTGTTCTCCTTTTTGTTGCCGTCTCCCCTCACTTGTCCCTCCCTCACTTGTCTTAGCTATTCCTGTGTCCTGTTGTGTGTAGAAAATATGTGATTCTTCATTTTTGGCTTTACTCTTAGCCTGATGAAGACACCTGAGTAGTCTCGAAAGCTTTGAATTTGTTACCATATTTTTCAGTTACCATTAAACGTTATCAACCACAGAGGACTGTCAAGTATAAATATTTTCTATTTTTGTAATTGAAATTTATCATTTTATTGTTGTAGTAAAACTTCCCTTTATTCTTGTTTGAAGTACATACATTTGCAATGGCCACGTAACAAAGGCAATAACTCAATAATTTTATGCCTACACCCTCCTTGACCCTGGCTTCAACAGCGCCAGTTGCTGCTCAGAAGTGTTAGATGCACAGATGAAAACAATCGCTGATGTTTTTGTGGGGTTCAGTAACGCCTGCTGTTCCCCCCTGCTGTGTGTCCGGCAAAAATTACGCAGCTACCTAATCATAGGTGAAAAAAAAAAATACATCTCAAAGGTCTAGTGCTACACAAAGATATGAGGCTACACCATGATTTCTAAGCTGTAAACATTTGAAACGTCAACTTTTCAAACCATAAATGATTTGTCTTTGTCACAAATCTGTAACAAAATAATTGTGACATATTATTACAGATATGCACAGTCGAAAAACAAATGCAAACACAAAAGCCTACTTATGCTATAGGATACTGATGGTCCAACCTTGTCACTCCATAGCTTGAGACAAATCCAACTCACATCATGATGACTCAAATACTGCAATGTTGGAAGTGCCAAATGTGGGTTGAACTTTGACAACTGCTGCAGTGCGAAGGTTAATACTTCAGTGTTCTTGCCTTTGAAATAAAAGCATACAAGTAAATATAATATCCAATGTTGATTAAGGACGTGATGTACACCTGTAATATGTGCAAACAATGCATGTAGAATAGTCCTCTTCAACATTACTTATATTTTGTGTCATTTTAAAAAATACATATTTGATTTAAGAAAGTAACAGCCCATATCATAAAGTCCTTCATGTAAACATGATAAATCGCTAACAAAATCATGCATTACCTTGGTAAAGTCAATAGTGCATAGTCACAATAGCAAAATATATACCTGTAATGGTGCTGAAAGAACGACAACTGATAGAATAGGTGAATGATATCTATTTATCAGACTGAATAGCGACACCTGTACAATGTTCGATAAATACTGACCTTAACAAAACAGCTGTGTCACACCCACACGCATTTTTCTTGTAGCTTGTTATGTAATAGGCACATGCGTGTATTTCATCTAGGTCATGTTTTACTGAGTAAAGCAGTCATGACAACGCCTTTGTGTTGTCGGTACGCTTGCCGATGATGAACGTGCGCACCGTGAATGTTAGTCTGCGTCATAAGACGCACAGACCTCCAATACCCAACCGCGTCACAGCAGGAAGCCGTCTGTGCGTCCAAACAAAGGCGCAAGCATACATGCACGTACCCTTTATAAAGCTATATAAAAATAAGGATGTAGTACTTATAACCCACTTTATTGAGGTACAGTATACATCGCCATTCACCTCGTGGTTGCAGTGTCCATCTATATATCCTTATCATCCGTTGTCATGCTGCAATCCACAGCAGGCATAAAAAGCGTTTTCACTATGCACTTTTTAAAGTATTTTTTTTAATATAAAGATTGGCAATATTATCAGTATTCAAGATGGAAATTTTAGATATTTTTAAAAACTTTTTAGTGATATTATTCAGCAAATAAAAAGGGACATACTGTTACTTACCATCATTAATGGATCTGAATGTACTTTATGCTTTTATTTAAAACCGTATACAATTATTTAAACCAATTTTATTTTGGGTTTTCATTGCTTTTTTTAAAAGTTAATGTACGTTTATTTTGTCAAATTTAATTACATATATTTTTTAAAGTAAAATCATCATCTTTGGTACAAAGGTTATATTTTTTTGTTTGGAGATAACTTTTTAAAATTTACCCTAACAAAAAAAATACTTTATCTTTTTTAAAAATTCCA
>JARQOD010000006.1:77891660-77910794 GCA_033576555.1 Oophaga sylvatica
TGCCTGCACCCGGGGCAAATGCCCTTACTTCAATTGTGTGGGCCACTTGATCTGGGGAAAAAATATGACTTCTGATGGAGAGTTAAGGGTTGGGGGACTTGTTTTGAAACCCCCAAGTTTGGACGTTTAAACAGCTTATCTCAACCATACATCTAAGAACACAAGCATAATACTAAAGCTGAAACTGACCAAAAATTGCATTTCATAAAAAAAAAATCATAGTCTCGAAATGTGAACACAACATAAAATATTAAAACACTTTCACGTTGTAACTTTGATTCTGCCAATTGATTAGAATTGGGAGAGACGTTAGGAACATTTCCTGCATATGTATCACTGGAATGGTTTGAACAGATGTCTTAAACAGCAAACCATAGGAAATCTGAAGCAATACTGTGGTTATTAAACCTCTCCGCAGAGCCCGAATCAAGCCATATTAGAATCACATGTAAAATGAGTCTTTTCACCTGTGAGAAACATAATAACCACTAACTTATAAAACAATGACCACAAATACCATATTTACTTAGAGGGAGAGATCTGATGTACAGTCAGCTACTTGAAGATTTGTTTTTGTACATGATTTGTTAGCTAGGGTAACATGGAAAAGGTCTATATTAATTAGTCACATAGACACAGGAGAGGTATCCATCTTGAGGGTAGTTGCACAATATGAAAATTTAATCTAAAGTGCGGTAAGAAGTGGAGTGCTGAGAAAATGTGGCTATCAGGGAATGTGCACACACTCAGTATTGGCAGCAGATTTTTTTGTTGGCAGAAAAAATGCTGCTCAAAATATTTGCTTTTTTATATGGTTTTTAGTTTGGTTTTTTATTCTTTTTTCCCACTCATTAAAATGGATGAAAAACAGTACAAGAACATTGAAAAAATTGACAGATTTCAAACTGCTTCAAATCAGATAACATCTGAGTGCTGTCTTATTTTTTCACGGACCTATAGACTTTCATTGGCTATCATGGTCTGAAACTCAGATCAAAATTTGACATGTCTCCATAATATTTTTGTGAACCATTCTTGCATGGGCATACACAGAAATCATGGGGCCCCATAGCAGAAGTTCTAATGGGCCCCCCCATCAAAAAAAATAAAGTCAATATTAGGGCTCATTCTCACTGGAGACAAAAACGGACGATTGCAAGCTGATAAAAAATCGGATTGCAATCGGATCAGTGTTATTCAATAGGTGACTTCTCATTTGCAATTTTTTTCTCAGCTGAAATCGGTCTGAGAAAAAAATCGCAGCATGCTGCGATTTGCAGCGATTTTTGCCTGATAATCGCTAATGCAAGTCAATGGATGCGATAAAAAATCGGACAGCACTAGCACCATGCGAGTGCTGTCCGATTTATACGCACCAGTGTCCTTTGAAAAACCGGCAAATCATCCCCGTCTACTGTAAGATCACACTGACAGCTCACAAAACACTACATATATTATTACTACATATATATATATATATATATATATATATTATAGTTCATACACTTCTACATAGTATAATAGCCGCTAATTCAATTGCCGGCTTTTGTGAAATTATAGACCCGAAATGAATGACACATGGTTTACATACAGTTAACCATGTCATTTCATGTAGTATGATATATGGTTTTCACTAACAATTACATGAGTGTATGTGTGCAAAATTTCATACAGCTAGGGGTTAATTAAAGGTGTAAATTTGTTGAAAAAAAAATGCGTGGGCTCCCGCGCTATTTTCTCAACCAGACAGACAAAGCCAGCGAGTGGGGGCAGATAATAATAGCCTAGGGAGGGTGCATTTATTTTGTGCCCCCCCTGGCTACTAACATCTGCCCCCAGCCACCCCAGAAAAGGCAAATCTATAACTAGATGCGCCCTTTCTGGCACTTTGCCCGTCTATTCCCATTGCCCTGTAACGGTGGCTAATGGGTTAATAATAGGTTAAAGCCATCTTGCTATTGAAAGGTGACTTTAAGCCAGGTTAATAATTGAGAGTTGTCAATTAGACAACTCTCAATTATTAATCCTATTGAAGGAAATAAAAAAACACACACATTAATAATAAATAATAATGAAATAAACACACATTTTTTGACCATCTTTTATTTAACTGGTAATCCGTGCGAAGCCCTTGTTCTCCTGTAATAAAGAAAAAATAATAAAACAACATTATTCTTACCTATGTTGCTCTCTGTCAGGTCCCACGCTGTAATCCTTCACAAAGGGTTAACTGCCTTACAGCCAAGCAGTGCAGCTAATGCTGCCTGTTCAGTTGTAAGCCACGAATGAATGAGCTTATCTTCAGGGTGACAGGAGAGGAAGTGATTACTGTGGGAAGCTTAATTGATTGCTTCCCACGGTATCAGTTCACTTCAGGTCAGCCGGGACTCCCTCTGACGTTACTAATGCTGTAGTAACGCTGGTAATTAATGTACAGCATAAACCGCTCCTCAGGAACCTAGTAGCATGCAGCCTCCAGTACAATGTCCGTAACACCGTCAGCTTTATAGAATAAACACAGTCTCTCACTGACCCCGGTCAGCATAACACGGATTCCTGTCCGTTACCTGTTGGTGTCGGCCACACAGGTTCCCGGATGCCTCTTATCCTCAGAGGTATCCCACAAATACTTCTCACTGACCCCGGTCAGTATCACTCACGTTGTCAGATCGTCCACTCTGGAGATATCTCACAGACCTCCTTCTTCTGGTTCAGACTAGCCAGCACTGCACACAGACCATTCTGTAGTGTCCAGCCTGGACACATGGAAATCTGTCCACACTGATAGATTCCCAAACACTCACTGCCATGTGCCAAACACACCTCCATTACATAGCTGTAACCACACCCAGGTACCTATCACATGGTTAGTCATGTTATCGTGATATCACCGCATGTTCTCAAACTCACAACCACACACACAGGGAAAAAGGGGTACAGTGAGCACCCTCACCTCGGGTGAGGTATATGGGTAGCCAGACCCTCCCATCTCTCATAGCTACCCGTAAACTAGACACAGGTGTGAAAACAACCCCTTAGGGCTTACATTCACCAAAGCAAAAATACTCCGGGTTACATCACAGGGAGCAGACATCCCTTGAAAAAGATCTTGTGTGATCGAAACGTTGTCACAGAAGGCATAATAAAGGAGATGTAAAATCCACCAACCTGTAAAGCGCTGCCTCTACTCTGTTTCTGATGTTTGAACATATTCCAAAAGTGACTCCTAGGACCTGATGTGCACTCTCATTATGGGTAAAGTTAACCCTATGATGCTATGAGGTGCTGTGGACTTATTTTTCTTTTTGCTTCAATCACACTTAATCTCTCCACTATGACCAAGACCAAAGAGCTGTTTAAGAGTTGTCCAGGGATAAAATTGTAGACCTGCACACGGCTGGGATAGGCTACAGGACAATAGGCAAGCAGATTGGTGAGAAGGCAACAGCTGTTGGCACAATTATTAGAAAACGAAGAAACATGAGATAACTGTCAATCCTCCATGGTCTGGGGAGCATGATTCTGAGAAAAGTCAGGAATCAGCTCAGATCTTCATAGGAAGACCTGGTCAGTGACCTGAAGAGAGCTAGGATCACAGTCTCAAACATTACCATTAGTAACACACTACACTTTCATGGATTAATATCCTGCAGGGCACGCAAGGTCCCCCTGTTCACACCAGCACATTGTAACAATTAAGGGGGTACTATGGAATCTGATTGCGTGGGATAAAACGAGTGTGAAACCAAAGCTGAGACAAATAAATGTATTTAACAAAGCAAGAAGTAGAACGTAAACTAACTTTCTTGCAATTGTAACGAAGTGCACAGCACAAAACAGAAATGTCCAGGAAACTTAGTAGCGGAGCGCGACCGCTAATACAAACAAGTCAAGTAGTAAAATGCAGCAAGAGTGCGACCAGCACTCATACGTGGAAGTCCAACAGTAGTATGCAGCAAGAGTGCGACCCACACTGACACATGGAAGTCCAGCAGTAGTATGCAGCAAGAGTGTGACGGCACTTATACGTGGAAGTCCAGCAGTATGTAAGGTTCTTTGTCTCTGTTGACATGTTCCTTGAAACTCAGTTTTCCGTCGGCCATTTTGCTTTCTGTCTTTCTGCAGCTCTTGCCCTCAGTTAATATGGAGTTCCAGTTTTCATGTTCCCGCCCTGATTCTTCCCTCTTGCTTCTTAAGCAGCCTCAGCTGAACAATCAGTGCTCCTGAATCAAGCCTCAGTCAGTCTGTGACCTGACTCCTGGAAACCTTGAACTTGTACTCCAGCTATTCCCTACTGAGGAACCTTTGAACACTTTTGGACTCTGGAAACCTGCTGTTTGGTGAATCCATGTTTGCAGAGGAATTACGCACAAGACGCTATAGGAACTGTACACTATACATGACACAGTAATAAGTAGCAAGAGTGAGACTGGCACTTATATGTGGAAGTCCAGAACTATGCAGATAGAGGAGATGACACCTTTCATGGAAGTCCAGAAATACATGGGTGGAGCATAACAGGGAGAAGGTCCTTGAATGTACCTTTTGGGTTGAGAAGTCCCGCTCAAGTCCCGCACAGCAGCCAGCAACAGAAACAAACTCAGAAGTCTGGACAGTAGGTAACCCAGCCGGGATCTGGAAGCAGCTTAGAAGACTGAAGGCAGCTGGAAATGGTGAGCAGAGCACAAGAGTAACGAGCAGCATTAGGAACTCCAGAGACAAGCCAGGAGGAAGCTCAGAAGCACACAGCAACAAAATACTCAGGCAAGGAGGATCTCCCGACCTGGATTTAAATAGCAGGATAGACAGAAAGTTCCAGGGCAGGGTGAAGTACCAGACTCCATCTTGGACAAGGGCAAAACAGGCTCCATGGAACATCCTGGATCCTTACACACATGTCCAGGTCTATTTAAAGTTCACCAATGACCATCTGGATGATCCAGAGGAGGCATGGGAGAAAGTCATGTTGTCACATGAGACCAAAAAATAACTTTTTGGTATCAGCTCCACTCGCTAAGTTTGGAGGAAGAAGAAGGATGAGTACAACCCCAAGAACATGAAGCATGGTGGGGGAAACATCATACTTTAGATATGCTTTTCTACAAAGTGGAGAGGACAACTTCACTGTATTGAAGAAGGAAGGATGAGGTCATGTATGTCGAGATTTTGGCCAGCAACCTCCTTCCTTCAGTAAGAGCATTGAAGATGGATCGTGGCTGAGTCTTCCAGCATGACAATGACCCAAAAGGAGTGGCTCTGTAAGAAGAATTTCAAGGTCCTGGAGTGGCCTAGCCAGTCTCCAGACCTGAACCGAATGGAAAATATTTGGAGGGAGATGAAACACAATGTTTCCCAGCAACAGTCCCAAACTTGGAAGATCTGTGTGGAGGAGTGGGTCAAAATCCCTGCTGCAGTGTGTGCAAACTTGATCAAGAAATACAGGAAATGTCTGACCTCTATAATTGTAAACAAAGATTTCTGTACCAAAAAACTAAAGGGAACCTGTCAGGTCCCCCATGCTCTCCAACCCTATGGATGAGCAAATCCCATGTCTAACCAGCCATGCATAATACTATTGAGTGAAAACAAGGCATAAAAAAGAGTTTATATTGTCCTCATTTCCTATGCTAATGAGATCTTTGACTAGTCAATGGGGTTGCTGCAGACTAGTCAGCCCTCTTTCCATGTTATCATGACCCTGTCAATTAGTCAAAGCCCTCAATAGCATAGGAAATATGGACAATATACCGTATATACTCGTGTATAAACCGAGATTTTCAGCACATTTTTTTGTGCTGAAAACGCCCCTCTCGGCTTTTACACGAGTCATTTCCAGCGGGGAAGGGGGATGGGGGAGCAGAAGACATCATACTCACCCTCCTGGCGTCATCGTCATCACTGCATATCAGTCCCTGCATCTCAGTCGGGGCACCGGCATCTTTCTTCCTGTCTTCCTTCCAGTGCTGAGCGGTCACGTGGTACATCTCATTAAAGTAATGAATATGCACGTGTTCCCACTCCCATAGGTGTGGAGTGCATATTCATTTCTTTAATGAGCGGTATCACGTGACCAATCAGTCTTGGAAGGAAAACAGGAAGAGAGATGCTGGCGCCAGCCCCAGACGGAATGCAGGGACAGAACCAGGAGGGTGAGTAGGACTGGGGGAGGGTGAGCCATGCGATATTTACCTGTCCCCTTTCCACCGCCACGCTGTGCTGTCTTCCGCGTCCTCTGGCTGTGACGTTCAGGTCAGAGGGCATTTATTACGTGTTTAGTGCGCGCCCTCTGCCTGAACAGTCACTGCAGAAAGACAGAAGACACACAGTGTCGCGGTGGTGGAACTGGGACAGGTGAATATCGCAACTGCTGGGGGCCTGAGCCAGCGGCGACACCTGCACCTGGCCCACATAGCACGTCGGTGTCTCCACCTGCTCAGGACACCGACACATGGCCCCCAGGACAAGAGGTGAGTATGTCATTTTTTTTTTAATTGCAGCAGCAGCGCATATGGGGCATATTTTATTATGGAGCATCTTATGGGGCCATCAACCTTTATGCAGCATTATGTGGGGCATATTTTATTATGGAGCATCTTATGGGGCCATCAACCTTTATGGGGCATTATGTGGGGCATATTTTAATGTGGAACATCTTATGGGGCCCATCATGAACTTTATGGAGCATTATAAGGGGCATATTTTAATGTGGAGCATCTTATGGGGCCATCATTACCTTTATGGAGCATTTATGCGGCGTATTTGTATGGAGCATCTTATGGGGCCCATCATGAACTGATGGGCCCATTCAATGAATATTCAAAAACATTTAACCTACTGATGTCTCAATTAATTTTACTTTTATTGGTATCTATTTTTATTTTTTAATTTTTCCAGTAGCTGCTGCATTTCCCACCCTAGGCCTATACTCAAGTCAATAAGTTTTCTTATTTTTTTGTGGTAAAATTAGGGACCTCGGCTTATACTTGGGTCAGCTTATACTCGAGTATATACGGTAAATGCTTTATACCTTGTTTTTACTCAATAATGTTATAAAGGGCTGGTTAGACAAGGGATTAGCTCATCTATAGGTGAATTCTGCAGGGTTGGTGGGCATGGGGACCTGGACAAGTTACCTTTATGTTGTTGGTTCTCTTATGTAGTGATGTCATTGCGCTCACTGTGACGTTGGACCCAGAGAAAGAATGATGGAGGAGAAAGTGTCTGCTGACGTTCCATCTTTCATCATTGGTATCTAGGATGCCGATACAGTTGAACTTGTGATGATGAGTGGGAAGGGGGGGCCTCGTGCCGCTGCTGGCACCATACCTCTCACTCAGAGGCCCATAGCAGCCGCGTGTCTTGCTACCATTGGTGGTATGCCAGTGCATACAACCAAATAGACTATTACAGGTCTGTGTTTTATCTTTGAAGAATGCGGATAGAACTCGTAAGAGAAAAACTGACATTTTAATTAGACCTTAGCCATCAATGAGAATACAGTTTTTCAAGTGTTGGAAAGCAGGAGGTAAGGTCCTGGAAGGCAGATTTGTACCACCTAGGTGGTTGGCCTCAGTAATGTAAAAATCTGTAAACATAACACAAGGTTGCTGAGAGTGTTAATTTAACTTGATTTTGGGTCCGGGATTTAGGAGTAACCAAAAGAGTTGACTGAAAAAAATCGCTCCCATAATTCAGCTGGGTTAGCTCAGCAGAGAGGAGTTGTGCTAGAGCTGAACAGAGGTGTTTATGTGGTGAACGCGTTTAACCCCTTAATCCCCAAGGGTGGTTTGCACGTTAATGACCGGCCAATTTTTACAATTCTGACCACTGTCTCTTTATGTGCTTCTAACTCTGGAACGTTTCAATGGATCTTAGCGATTCTGAGAATGTTTTCTCATGACATATTGTACTTCATGATAGTGGTAAAATTTCTTTGATATAACTTGGGGTTATTTATGAAAAAAATGGAAATATGGTGAAAATTTTGAACATTTTGCTATTTTCAAACTTTGAATTTTTATTCCCTTAAAACAGAGAAATATGTCACACAAAATAGTTAATAAATAACATTTCCCACATGTCTACTTTACATCAGCACAATTTTGAAACCAAATTTTTTTTTGTTTCGAAATTATAAGGGTTAAAAGTTGACCAGCGATTTCTCATTTTTACAACAATTTTTATTATTTTAACAAGGGTAACAGGAGAAAATAGACAGAAAAAGTTTTTGTGCAATTTCTCCTGAGTACGGCGATACCACATATGCGGGGGAAAACCACTGTCTGGGCGCACGGCAGGGCTCGGAAGGGAAGGAGCGCCGTTTAACTTTTTCAAACCAAAATTTGCTGGAATTGAGATTGTATGCCATGTCGCGTTTGGAGAGCCCCTGATGTGCCTAAACAGTGGAAACCCCCCACAAGTGACACCATTTTGGAAACTAGACCCCCTAAGGAACTTATCTAGATCTGTTTTGAGCACTTTGAACCCCAAAGTGTTTCATTAAAGTTTATAATGCCTGGGTGTGAAAAAAAAAATTCCACAAAAATTATTTTTTAGTCCCTATTTTTTGATTTTTCCCAAGGAAATTGAACCCCAAAAGTTGCTGTCCAATTTATCTTGAGTACGCTGATATCCCATATGTGGGGGAGAAATACTGTTTGGGTGCACTTCAGGGCTCGGAAAGGAAGTAATGACGTTTTGGAATGCAGACTTTGATGGGTGTCATGTTCAGTTTGCAGAGTCCCTGATGTGCCTAAACAGTGGAAACCCCCCACAAGTGACCCCATTTTGGAAACTAGACCCCCTAAGGAACTTATCTAGATCTGTGGTGAGCACATTGAAACCTCAAGTGCTTCACACAAGTTTATAATGCCCAGGCATGAAAATAAAAAATCCTATTTTATTCCCACAAAAATGATCTTTTAGTCACCAATTTTTTATTTTCCCAAGGGTAAGGGGAGAAATTGGACCCAAAAAGTTGTTGTCCAATTTGTCCTGAGTACTCTGATACCTTACATGTGGGAGAAAACTACTGTGTGGGCACACATCAGGGCTCAGAAGGGAAGTAGTGATGTTTTGAATTGCAGACTTTGATGGAATGGTCTGCGGGTGTAGTGTCGCGTTTGGAGAGCCCCTTATGTGCCTAAACAGTGGAAACCCCCCACCAGTGACCCCATTTTGGAAACTATACCCCCAAAGGAACTTATCTAGATGTGTGGTGAGAACTTTGAATCCCCAAGTGCTTCACAGAAGTTTATAACGTAGAGTCATAAAAATAAAAAATCATATTTTTTTCCACAAAAATGATATTTTCGCCCCCAAATTTTTATTTTCCCAAGGGTAACAGAAGAAATTGGACCCCAAGAGTTATTGTGCAATTTGTCCTGAGTATGCTGATACCCCATATGCGGGGGAAAACCACTGTCTGGGCGCACGGCAGGGCTCGGAAGGGAAGGAGCGCCGTTTAAACTTTTTCAAACCAAAATTTGCTGGAATTGAGATCAGACACCATGTCACGTTTGGAGAGCCCCTGATGTGCCTAAACAGTGGAAACCCCCCAATTCTAACTCCAACCCTAACCCCAATACACCCCTAACCCTAATCCCAACCCTAATCATAACCCTAACCACAAACCTAGCCCTAACACACCCGTAACCCTAGTCCCAATCCTAATCCTAACTTTAGCCCGAACCCTAACCCTAACTTTAGCTCCAACCCTAACCCTAAAGGGAAAATGGAAATAAATACATTCTTTTAATTTTATTATTTTTCCCTAACTAAGGGGATGATAAAGGGGGGTTTGATTTACTATTTATAGCGGGTTTTTATGATTGGCAGCTGTCACACGCTAAAAGACGCTTTTTATTGCAAAAAATAGTTTTTGCATCATCACATTTTGAGAGCTATAATTTTTTTTTATTTTCGCCCACAGAGTCATGTGAGGTCTTATTTTTTGCGGGACGAGGTGACGTTTTATTGGTACCATTTTTGGGCACATGATATTTTTTGATCGCTTTTATTTTTGGGAGGCAGAATGAACAAAAAACAGCAATTCATGAATTTCTTTTGGGGGGCGTTTATACCGTTCCACGTGTGGTATAATTGATAATGCAGTTTTATACTTCGGGTCAGTACGATTACAGTGATACCTCATTTGTAATTTTTTTATGTTTTGGCGCTTTTATACAATAAAAACGATTATATATAAAAAATAATTATTTTTGCATCGCTTTATTCTGCGAGCTATAACTTTTTTATTGTTTCACTCATGATGCTGTATGGGGGCTCGTTTTTTGTGGGACAAGATGACGTTTTTAGTGGTACAATGTTTATTTATATCCATCTTTTAGATCGCGTATTATTCCACTTTTTGTTCGGCGGTATGATGATAAATCATTGTTTTTTAGCCTTGTTTTTTTTTTAAGGGGTTCACTAAAGGGGTTAACTAATGGGACAGTTTTATAGGGCGAGTCGTTATACCATATGTGTGTACTTTTATTGTTTGTTTTTTATTTACATGAAGAAAGGAATTTATTGGGGAATTTTTTTTTCTTTATTTATGATTTTTTTTTTACACATGTTATTTTTTTTTTTTGACTTTTTTACTTTGTCCCAGGGTGGGACATCGCTATATTATATCAGATCGCTGGTCTGACACTGTGCACAATACTCTGTTAGACCAGCGATCTGACAGGCAGTGCAGGAGGCTTTCTCAGTGCCTTTCTCACTGACTGCTCCTGGCACATAGTGCCGGGTGTCAGCTGTGATAACACTACACTACACTAGCCACTAAGGAGACTCAAGGTCTCCAAAAATTCAATATAAACAGCGCAAAAAGTCAGCAAAACTCACCTGCCCAGATCTCAGAACAAATGCACTACAGGGTGCAGCCAGCCCATAAAGCAAGATGTTAGCAGCACAGGTGCAAAATACCAGATTAAACAGCCACTCTCCACATACCCATTCAAGGAGGGGTTGACTGCTCAGTATACAATTGCACAATAGGAGCCCGCATAGGGTGCCGTTCACACAAGGATACTGCACAGTGTCCGGTTCACAGCCTATTAATTAAGCCCCTACTATTTGACTAGGCGGGCTGGCCAGTCAACCCCTCCTTGAATGGGTATGTGGAGAGTGGCTGTTTAATCTGGTATTTTGCACCTGTGCTGCTAACATCTTGCTTTATGGGCTGGCTGCACGCTGTAGTGCATTTGTTCTGAGATCTGGGCAGGTGAGTTTTGCTGCCTTTTTGTGCTGTTTATATTGAATTTTTGGAGACCTTGAGTCTCCTTAGTGGCTAGTGTAGTGTAGTGTAGGTACTTGTAAGCGTGGGGACCTTTGGCGCAGGTTACAAGCTTACGTATTTTGGCCAAAATATTAACTAATACCCCACTATTTTTGAATTTTTTGCACTTTATTTTTCGGGGTGCAGCCGAGCCCAGGCATGTTTGGTCTCGCATAAGGGGTGTTCACAATGGTGCGCATTGAGAGTGTACTGGCCAGCCTGCCTAGTCGAATAGTAGGGGCGTAATTAATAGGCTGTGAACCGGACACTGTGCAGTATCCTTGTGTGAACGGCACCCTATGCGGGCCTCTATTGTGCAATTGTATACTGAGCAGTCAACCCCTCCTCGAATGGGTATGTGGAGAGTGGCTATTTAATCTGGTATTTTGCACCTGTGCTGCTAACATCTTGCTTTATGGGCTGGCTGCACCCTGTAGTGAATTTGTTCTGAGATCTGGGCAGGTGAGTTTTGCTGCCTTTTTACGCTGTTTATATTGTCAGCTGTAATAATCAGCTGACACCCGGCCGCGATCAGCTGCGCTCCCCCTGAGAGCGCAGCTGATCGCATATGACGTACTATTCCATCCTTGGGAATTAGGTCCAGGGTCACATGGAAGGAATAGTACGTCAGATGGGATAAAGGGGTTAATACTACTTGAGCTAATTCTGCCTCGAATATCAAGATCAGGGGTGGATTAAGGGTAGCCAGGGCTCCGGGCTTTTCAGACTCTGTGGGCCCCCCGTTCATGTGACGGGGTCATGTGACGGAGTCAAGCGACGGGGTCATCATAAACCTGAAACAGATTATTCCAGGCGCCTCCACCCCTCGAACTGTCCACAGTCCCACCGCTCTCTCTTGGAAAAACTCCACTTCTCACCTATCACACATTAACAGTTCCCATCACCAGATCACACATATAGCCAGCAGCTTTTGTTTTGGCCAAAAGATATTTTAAGCCGCCACCATAACACAAGTAGACACTTTTGGCTGGGCCCTACTCTACTGTAACCTATTAAATATTTGTTAAAATATGCAATACAATTTAGGTATATTTTAACTTATTTTTCAATTTTCAAAATGACCAATAACACCACATACAAGGGACAAATACCACCAGACCACATATTACCACTACAGTGATCGAATAATATCACATACAAGGAACAAATACCACAACACCATGACCAGAGCACATATTACCACCACAAAGTGACCAAATAGTACATACAAGGGTCAAATACCGCAACACCATGTCCAAACCACATATTACCACCACATAGTGACTGAATACTACAATACTGATCAGTAATAAAAAAAAAACACAATTGTTATGTTTCCGTAGCTGAGGAGAAACTGCAAAAAATAGCCAAAGTAGCAATACACCAGAGAGGCTGGAAACTATTGGATTGCAGTAACCTAAACTAACCGCCACACTAGAAGTAGTCATGGAGAGTACCTACGGTGATCCCAGACGCTTCGTCACAGCCGGAGGTGATAGCTACACCTAAAGACACAAAGATGAATGCTATCTGCCCCGGAGCAGAATCCCCAAAGAAATAGGAAGCCCCCGAACATGTAATGGCGGTTAGACAAAAAGAAAACACGGACACAGACAGAAAATAGAATGAACAAACGCTGGGGCCCAATCTGTCTAGATAGAAAAGTATAGGAAAGAATTCTGACTGCAATCCAAAAAAACCCTGACAAAAATACCAACACTTCTGATTAACAAAAAACCTGAGATCACACGATCTCTACCACCTAAATCAGATCTCTGGTGTAACACACAGCAACACAGCAAATAAAAAGTGACAAAGGAACAAAGAAAAAATGCAAACACACAATGAGCACAATTGCAGCGCAATACCCCAAAAGGGGACCAGGCTGCAGTCCACTGCAAGCAGCAAACCAGCAGTGAAAATCCAACAGAGGAAAAAAAAAGCAAAACACTTATCTGAATGAGAGCAGGAAAACATGCTGTGCTCCAAGCAAGAGCAGGAAGAACAATTGATTACCGGCAAGGCTGCTGGGTACTCATGTCACTTATATCATACCATTCAGAGCCAGCTGAAGGCCATTCAGTAATTAGTTCATTACCCACAGCAACCACCGGAGGGAGCCCCAGCTCAGAAGTCGCCTCCAAGGTATTCACAACAGTACCCCCCCCTGAGGAGGGGTCACCGAACCCTCACCTGCGCAACCAGGCCAATCAGGATGAGCTCAATGATAAGCACGGATAAGTCTCCCAGCATGGATGTCCGAAGCAAACACCCAAGAATTGTCCTCCTGACCATAACCTCTCCACTTAACCAAATACTGGAGTTTCCGTCTAGCAAAACGAGAATCCAATATTTTCTCAACCACATACTCCAAACTGCCCTCAACCAAAACAGGATCAGGAGGCGCAGCCATAGGAACCACTGGCTCGATAAACCTCTTCAATAAGGACTTGTGGAACACGTTATGGATCTTAAATGTCCCTGGAAGAAGCAAACGGAAGGAAACCGAATTAATAATTTCCATGATCTTATAAGGTCCAATGAACCTTGGCTTAAATTATGGAGATGCAACCTTCATAGGGATATTTCTTGAGGACAACCAAACCAAGTCCCCCACTTTAAAACGAGGACCATCAGTCCTATGCCGGTTGGCAAACCGTTGGGCCTTCTCTTGAGAGAGAGACAACCTCTCCACTACCTGGTCCCAAATCTTCTGCATACGCTGCACAACAGAGTCAACCCCCGGACAGACAGAAGCCTCCGCCTGTCCTGAAGAAAATCGAGGGTGAAACCCAGAATTGCAGAAAAATGGAGACATCAAGGTGGCAGAACTAGCCCTATTATTAATAGCAAACTCAGCCAAAGGCAAAAAAGAGACCCAGTCATCTTGATCAGCAGACACAAAGCATCTCAAATAAGTCTCCAAGGTCTGGTTTGTTCTCTCGGTTTGTCCATTGGTCTGAGGGTGAAATGCAGAGGAGAAAGATAACTGAACATCAAGTTTAGAACAAAATGTCCTCCAAAATCTGGAAACAAACTGGACTCCTCTGTCAGACACAATATTCTCAGGAATGCCATATAACCGAACCACGTGCTGAAAGAACAAAGGCACCAATTCGGAGGAGGAAGGCAACTTAGGTAATGGCACAAGATTATCATCTTGGAAAACCTATCACAGATTACCCAGATAACGGTCATTCTCTGAGAGACAGGAAGGTCGGAAATAAAATCCATAGAAATATGGTTCAATGGCCTCTTGGGTACAGGTAATGGCATTAATAAACCACTAGAACGAGAACGAAACAAAGTAGGCCACCAAAAGGACCGACTCACCAAGTCTCTGGTACCAAAAATCCCGGGATGACCAGCCAACGCGGAACAATGAATCTCAGACATCACACTCTTCTTCCACTGGTCTGGGACAAACAATTTCCCAACAGGACAGCGCTCAGGTTTATCCTTCTGATACCCCTCCAGAGCCAGTCTCAAATTGGGCGAGATGGCGGAAAGAACTACACCCTCTTTCAAAATAACAGCAGGATCAGATAACTCAGGAGAATCCGAAAAAAGAAACTCCTCAAGAGGGCATCCGCCTTTAGATTCTTAGTGCCCAGAAGAAAAGAAACCACAAAATTAAAACGTGTGAAAAACAAGGCCCACCTAGCCTGTCTAGGATTAAGTCGCTTGGCTGACTCGAGATAAACCAGGTTCTTATGGTCCTTGAGGACCACCTGTTAGAACCCTCTTGTTAGAATTTGTTTCAGTTTGCTGGTCACATGACCTTTTTACCCTATTTAGTCTGGCTCCGCCCTTCTGGCTTTGCTGGACTTCATTGTATTATCTACTCTTAAGCTAGCCGGGTGCTTTGGTGCCTTACTCTGTCAGTTTTGCTTGATCTTAGGATCTCTTAGTATTTGTTTTCTGTTTTATTTTTCCCTGCTACAATTTCTGTTAGGAGGTGTCCACCTTTTCACCCAGTCCTTAGATCTTGTAGGGATTCCTCCCTCGCAACTATAGGTCTTCGTTCAGACTAGCTGAGGATTTTAGTGGGTCTGGTCGCAGGATCAGGTTCCCCGTTATATCGTAGGGATCCAGCTTAGTCCTATTGTAGGGACAGAATTCCCACCTTTCCTTAGTGCTTGTAGCAGATCATAACAGTAATTCCAGCCAAGAAATAAAAAAAAAAAAAAAAAAATCTCTAAGGAAAGATTTTCTGTTCCATTATGGTGTCGGTTCGGGATTTGGCTGAACGCCTGCAGGGTCTCTCTCTGGAGGTGGCTGAAATCCAGCAACACGTGAGTAGTTGTTCTGGAGCACATTTCGTGGAGCCAAAGGTACGTTTGCCTGATTTATTTTTTGGTGAACAACAAGATTTTTTTTCTTTTAAAAATGCTTGCTTGTTGTATTTTCGTTTGAGACCCAGATCCTCTGGTGATGAATCACAGCGCATAGGGTTTATAATGTCACTTTTGCGCAAAGAATCTCAGGACTGGGCCTTTTCTCTGCAGCCTAGTGATCCATGCTTTGATCAGTGGATGGTTTTTTTTTCTGCTTTGGGGTTGTTGTATGACGATCCGGATCGTGTTTAATCAGCTGAGACAGAGTTGAGACTTTGAGACAGGATCGGGTAATGTGGAAAAATATTGTACTCACTTCCGTAGATGGTCCACGCAGGTGGGCTGGAACGATTCAGCTTTGAAAAGTTTATTTCTTGCAGGATTAAGTGAAAGGGTTAAAGATTTGCTGATTGCTTATCCTATACCTGGTAACTTGCAAGAGGCTATGCAATTGGCCATACGGGTGGATAGGAGACTGCGTGCAAGGGTTAATGAGAGTAAGTCTGCTTTGTCAGCTCCAGGTTTGGAGAAGGAATGTACTGACATTGCAGAGCTGATGGAAATTGGAGCAATGGCACCTCACTCTCGGGAAAAAGAACGCAGATTTGCTCAAGGTTTGTGTTTCTACTGTGGTAAATCTGAGCATTTCATTAAGAACTGTGAGCTTCGAATGAATAAAGAGAAAAAAAAAATGAGGTCAGTGTCGCCCGCATAGCTTGTTTAAACAATAAAGGTGTCTTTCTTTCTGCTACCACTGCTGTTGAGGAGGAATTAATGGAGTTTCGGGTATTTGTGGATTGTGGTTCAACTCTCAATGTGATTGATGGGAAATTTTTGGAAAAACTAAAATTAAAACCCAAACTTCTGTCTTCCCCTATTAATGTGGTGTCTGTGGATGGTTCTCCCTTGAAAAATGTTACTCACCATATCTGTGAATTTCCTCTTACTATTAATGGTGTTCATCAAGAGAATTTGGATTTGGTAGTTTTGAATAATTTGCCCTCACCGGTGATTTTGGGGTTACCCTGGTTAAAATTGCACAATCCGGTACTGGATTGGTCTACCAATGAAATTAAGTCCTGGAGTCCTAAGTGTTATGACAAGTGTTGTAACGGGCGTATTGCTGCTGTAGTTAAGGGGAGTTACCTGTACTTATTCAGGATTTTTGGAAAGTTTTTTCGGATAAGGAATCGCAGGTATTGCCTCCTCATAGAGATTATGATTGTGCGATTGAATTTGTCCCTGGAGCAACTCTTCCTAAAAGTCGTTTATTTAATTTGACTATTCCTGAGAGAAAGGCTTTGGAGGAATACATACAGACAAGCTTGGCCGCGGTCACATTAGGCCTTCCAAATCTCCTGTGGCGGTTGGATTTTTTTTTGTTAAAAAAAAGGATGGCGGTTTACGGCCTTGTCTAGACTTTCGTGAGATTAATAAGATTACTGTACGCAATCCTTACCCACTGCCATTGATTCCTGATTTGTTTAATCAGTTAGTGGGGGCCAAGTGGTTCTCGAAAATTGATCTTCGAGGGGCATACAATTTGTTGCGCATGAAGGAGGGGGATGAATGGAAGACTGCGTTTAACACTCCACTGGGTCATTTTGAGAATCTGGTTATGCCTTTTGGGCTTTCCAGTGCTCCGGCATTTTTTCAGAATCTTATTAATGACATCCTTAGACCTTTGATCGGCAGAAGTGTGGTTGTGTATTTGGATGACATTTTGATTTATTCACCGGATTTGGAGTCTCATTGGAGGAGTGTGCGTGAAGTATTACAGTTACTGAGTGATAATTCACTTTTTGCCAAACTAGAAAAATGTGAGTTCGCTGTACAGAGACTTAGTTTTTTGGGCTACATTGTCTCCAGTGAAGGTTTTGAGATGGACCCTGTGAAAGTGCAAGCTGTGCAAGAATGGCCTAGACCTATTGGTGTGAAATCGATACAGAGGTTTTTGGGGTTCGCCAATTATTATAGAAAATTCATAAAAAATTTTTTTGTGATTGCCAAACCTCTGACCAATCTCACCAGGAAAGGTGCTGATGCGGTTCAGTGGACTACTGAGGCCATTGAGGCTTTTGTGTTGCTAAAGGAGAGGTTCAGCTCTGCTCCCATCCTTACGCAGCCTGATGTGACTAAACCATTTTTGGTTGAGGTTGATGCTTCTTCTGTGGGCGTCGGCGCGGTGTTGTCTCAGGAAAAGACGGATGGAGTACATTCCTGTGCTTTTTTTTCAAAGAAATTTTCTGAGTCTGAACTAAATTATGATATCGGTAATCGGGAATTGTTGGCAATTAAACTCGCATTTGAACACTGGCGTCATTTTTTGGAGGGAGCGGAATTTCCCGTTCAAGTCTTCACCGATCATAAAAATCTGATCTACCTTGATGCTGCCAAACGCTTGGTGGGCACTGTTTTTCTCACGCTTTAATTTTACCGTTACTTACATCCCAGGTACTAAAAACGTTAAAGCTGATGCTTTGTCTCGCAGCTTTTCTCCTATGGTGGGTACTGAGGAGGAGGAAAACATTTTGCAAGAGGGGGTTGTTATTGCGGTTTTGGACTCCGTGTTGAAAGATGAGATTCTTAGAGCACAGGAGAATGCCCCATCTAACACGACACATGGGAGGTTGTTTGTGCCTGCTACCCTGAGGAGAGATTTGTTTGTTGAATGTCATGACTCTCGGTTGGCAGGTCATCCTGGAATCTCTGAGACCAAGAGACTTGTGGGTCGCAGCTTTTGGTGGCCTGGATGGCAGAAGGAAGTCATTAAGTGGGTGCGTCAATGCACTGTGTGTGCTAGATCTAAGTCTTCTCATACTCCTGCTGCAGGGTTGCTTTGCCCTCTGGAGGTCCCTAGTGCACCTTGGACACATTTGGCTATGGACTTTATTACTGACCTTCCCCCCTCTGAGGGTTTCACTGTCATCTGGGTGGTCGTGGACCGTTTTAGCAAGATGTGTCACTTGGTTCCTTTCATCAAATTGCCCTGCGCTAAGACTTTCGCTAAGGCCTTTGTCAAGGAAATAGTCAGACTACATGGTATTCCTACTGACATTGTTTCTGATAGGGGACCTCAGTTTGTGGCTCGTTTTTGGCACGCCTTTTGTGACAGGTTGGGAGTTCATTTGTCGTTTTCATCCGGATATCATCCTGAGTCTAATGGCCAGACAGAAAGGAAAAACCAGGATGTTGAGCAGTTCTTGCGTTGTTTTGTGACTGATAATCAAGAGGGGTGGTCTGAGTTTCTCCACTTGCTGAGTTTGCTCTTAACAACCATACATCCGCTTCTGCTGGTTGTTCGCCTTTTTTTGTTGTACTGGGAGACATCCGTCTTTTGGGTCATTTTCCAAGTTGGGATCGGCTGTACCTGAAGAGGAGAATTTTTCTGGTGTGTTGGAGAGAGTTTGGACTGATGTACGTGGTAATCTTCAGGAGGCTAACAAAAGATCCAAAGTGTATTTTGATAGAAAACGACAAGAGGTTTTGTTTGCTATTGGTGACATGGTTTGG
>JARQOD010000006.1:77910894-77939819 GCA_033576555.1 Oophaga sylvatica
GTGAAAAGAAAAAAAAGCACCGACATGAAATGACATTGGTGTACATAGGGTTAACCTGTCTTTTATGTCGTTTGTATCTGTTTTTGACAAACAATTAAATCGTCAGTGTGCAAAATTTACACCTTAGGGGTTAATTAAAGGTGTAAATTCGTTGTAAAAAAACGGATTTTTTGCTCGAATTTACACCTTTCATTACCCTAAGGTGTGAAATTTTGACACTTGTTGATTTAATTGTTTGTGCAAATTAGTGCAAAGGACATGAAAGACAGGGTTAACCTTTTAACCAAGTGTCATTTCATGTCGGTCACCCGACTGAAATGAACTTGGGTACATAGGGTTAACCGTCTTTTCATGTCCTTTGTATTAATTTGCAAAACATTAAATCGTTTGTGTGCAAAATTTCACACCTGTAGGGGTTAATTAAAGATGAAAATTTTGTTGTAAAAAACGGACTTTTGTACGAATTTTACCTTTAATTAACCCCCCTCGGGTGAAATTTTGCACACATAGCTGATTTAATTTTTGTGAAATTAGATAGCAAAGGACATGAAAAGAATGGTTAACCCTATGTACCCAAGTGTATTTCTGTCGGGTTCTGCATTTCACAAAGCCGGCAATTGAAATTTAGGGTATTTACTATGTAGAAGTGTATGAACACAAATTAAATATATATTATATGTGTACAAATTCAATGAATGTTATATATATATGGGTGTAAAATTGTGAAAGAAATGGTGGGCTCCCGCCCTATTTTCGAAACCAGAAGACAAACCGTGAGTGGGGGCAGATAATAATAGCCCGAAGGGCCATTATTTTTGCCCCCCCCGGCTACAAACATCTGCCCCGACAACCCAGGAAAGACAAAATTATAATTAGTTCGCCCTTTTGGCACTTTGCCGTCTATTCCCATGCCCGTAGCGGTGGCAATGGGTTAATTGGGGTTAAGCCACCTTGTATTGAAAGTGACCTTAAGCCAGGTTAATAATTGAAGCTGTCAATTGACAACTATCAATTATTAACCTTTGCATAAATAAAATAAAACACACACATTTAATTTAAAAATCATTTTTAATGAAATAAAGAAACAGTTTTTGGACCATCTTTTATTTTATGCAAAAACAATTTCCGTAATAAAAATAAAAAAAAAGCAAAATTTTTTACCTATCCCATGCCAGTCGGTCCCACGGGTTTGTAATCCTTCAGAAAGGGTTAATGTTTCCCTCCCAGGGACCGCAGCTAATGCTGCAGCCTCACAGTAAACCCCAATGAATGAGTTCCTCTCCTGCCTGACAGGGAGTAAAGGCTGGGTGTCACATAACGTACCCAGCGATCCCGACAAGATATGCACTTGAAGGATCCTGGTTGTTCGCTACTGATCGCTGCTGGCTGCCAAACGGCACTCAGGCAGCATTGGGACCAGGACACTGCGGGTAACATCGTTAAGGGCCCGTCTCAATAGCGTATCGCTCCGAGTGTGCGAGTATGTTTTGTGACGGAGCGGCTCACCAGGATATCGCTGTGTGTGACATTCAGCGAGATCAGCCCCCCTGCGGGTATCGTGATCGTCGAGAAATGTAGGCCTTTTTTTGATCGCTGGTCTCCGTGCGGCACGCAGCTGCGTGTGACAGGCGGGAGGACCAGCGATCGTGGTACCCAAGGTCCAGCGGGTTTCCGGCACCGCGCGCGCTTGGGAAACCCGCTGTTAACTTGGTACCAGCTCCGATCGGGCGTGGATCGGTCACAGGGGTTTCTAGGCACAGCCCCGCGCCTGGAAACCCGCTGTGTTCCTTGGTTACCAGCGGATCGTGGTCTCCCGCCGTCACACGCAGGTGTGTGCCTGTCAGGGGAAACCGCGATCAAAAAAAGGTCCTGAATTTCAGCGACGATCAGCGATACCCGGCAGGGGGGTGATCGTCGTGAATGTCACACCAGCGTATCGCTGGTGGCTCGTGCTGCGTCACAAAACTAGGACTCAGCGCGATCTCGGTGCGATATCGCTAGTGAGACGGGCCCTTAAGTGAAGCTTATTGATTGCTTTCCACTTTCAATTCAGGTCAGCCAGGGCCAATCAGTGACGTCAGAGGGAATGATTAACAAAAATAGGGGTTCCTTCGAAAAAAAAAATGGCTGGGGGTCCCCCTATTTTTGTTAACCGCCAGATGAAGAGACCGTGGGCCTGGTTTTCAGGCTGTTAAGGAGCCAGATCCATGGAAATTGCCGCGATTATAGGCCACAGCGTCGAATCTTGGTGTTAACAAAAATAGGGGATCCCCCCCGAAAAAAATTGGCGTGGGGTCCCCCCTATTTTTTTTTTAAAGCCAGATGAAGCAGACGTGAGGCCTGGATTTTCAGGGTTAAGGAGCCAAGTCCTGGACCTTGGCCTGATAATTCCAGGCCACAGCAGTTGCTTTCTTGGCTGATTAACAAAATAGGGGGTCCCCTCGAAAAAAATTGGCGTGGGGTCCCCCAATTTTGTTAACCGCCAGATGAAGCAGAAAGCTGGGCCCGGATTTTAGGCTGTTAGGGGCCAAGTCCATGGACCTTGCCGCTGAAATACCAGGCCACAGCAGTCTGCATGTTTGGCTGATTAAAAAAAATAGGGGATCCCCTCGAAAAAATTGGCGTGGGGTCCCCCCTTTTTTTTTTAAACAGCCAGTGAAGCGGACCGCTGGGCGGTTTTTAGGCTGCTAAGGATCCAATATCCATGGACCTTGCCAGCCTGATATACCAGGCCACAGCATCTGCTTAGCTTGGTGGTTAACAAAATAGGGGATCCCCTCGAAAAAAAAAACGGCGTGGGGTCCCCTATTTTTGTTAACCAGCCAAGTAAAATGCAGACTGCTCGGCGGTTTAAAAGACTGTCAAGGCCCAGGATTTTGGCCCTCAACGCCTGATAATACCAGGCTACGGGGCCCCCCCCATTTGGGGGCTCAAAAGATTGCCAATTTGTGGCACTTTACCCGGCTCTTCCCCTTGCCTGTAGCGGTGGCAAGCGGGGTAATAAGGGGTTAATGTCAACGTTGTTGCACGGTGACAATAAGCCGGTTAATAATGGAGAGGTGTCAATAAGACACCGATCCATTATTAATCCAAAGTTATTAAATGTGTAAAAAAAAAACAGCAAGAAAAAAGTATTTTAATGAAATAAAAGAGACAACACAGTTTTCATTAATTTTATTGTACTCTCATTCCTGCGACGCCATCGATCTCCTGTAAAAAAAGAAAAAAAAAAAAAACCAACAGTATACCACCTGTCCGACGCAGTCCATAACGACGTCCCACGACGATCCAACTCTGCTACATCGCAATGACAGGCAGAGCCTGTCATCGCAACGCAGCACAGCTGATTACCTGCTTCCCCGGCGGTGACGTCATCGGACTGACTGCTTTACGGCCGGGATTACCCAGCAGTCACTGCAGTTATCGCGAGAAAAACTGCATGTGACCGCCGGGGAAAGAAGATTGCGGCCATCAAGCAGTCCAGGACGTGACCGCCGGAGATCTTCTGCCAGGTAAGTGCTGCTGACTCCTGACAGACCCGACCGACGGACACTGACAGTGACAGTGACAATCCCGATTCCGGTATCCGATATGACGAAAATATCGGAACTCGGAATCGGAATTCCGATACAGCCAATATCGGCCGATACCCGATATTTGCAGTATCGGAATGCTCAACCCTAATCGCCACATTTTGAGAGCTATAATTTTTGTATATTTTGGCCCACAGAGTCATGTGAGGTCTTATTTTTTGCGGTACGAGTTGACGTTTTTATTTGTACATTTTTGAGCAGGTGACATTTTTGATCGCTTTTTATTTCGATTTTTGGGAGGTTAGAATGAACAAAAATCAGCAATTCATGAATTTCTTTTGGGGGAGGCGTTTTTTAGTTCCGCGTGTGGTAAAATTGATAAAGCAGTTTTATTTTGGGTCAGTGTGATTACAGCGATACCTCATTTATATCATTTTTTTATTTTTTGGCGCTTTTATAGAATAAAAACAATTTTATATAAAAATAATTATTTTTGCATTGCTTTATTCTGCGAGCTATAACTTTTTTATTTTTTCGCTGATGATGCTGTATGGTGGCTCGTTTTTTGCGGGACAAGATGACGTTTTCAGCGGTACCATGTTTTTTTATATCGGTCTTTTTGATCGCGCGTTATTCCACTTTTGTTCGGCGGTATGATGATAAAGCATTGATTTTTTGCTTCGTTTTTTTTTTTTTTTTTAAGGGGTTCACTAAAGGGGTTAACTAGTGGGACAGTTTTATAGGGGGGTCGTTACGGACGCGGCGATACCAAATATGTGTACTTTTATTGTTTTGGTTTTTTTATTTACAGGAAGAAATGAATTTATTGGGGAATATTTTTTTTTTTTTTTTATTTATTTTGGATTTTTTTTATAACATGTTTATTTTTTTTTTTTAAACTTTTTTACTTTGTCCCAGGGTGGAACATCACTGTATTTTATCAGATCGCTGGTGTGACAGTGTGCACAGCACTCTGTCACACCAGCGATCGCTCAGGCAGTGCAGCAGGCTTCTCAGTGCCTGCTCTTAGCAGGCACTGAGGAAGCCGCCTCCTCCAGGGACCCCGGCGCCATCTTGGATCCGGGTCCTGGGAGGGAGGAAGCCCTCAGAACAGCGCGATCACATCGCGCTGGTCTGAGTGTCTCAGGGGGGCGCGCAGGGAGCCCCCACCCTGCGCGATCCTCCCTGTGCCCCCAGTACACCGCGATCATGTTTGATCGCGGTGTGTGCTAGGGTTAATGTGCCGGGAGCGGTCCGTGACCGCTCCTGACACACAGTCAGGGTGTCAGCTGTGATAATCAGCTGACACCCGGCGGCGATTAGCTGCGCTCCCTCAGGAGCGCAGCTGATCGCCTATGACGTACTATCCCGTCCATGGGCAGAATGGCACGGGTTTTATGGACGGGATAGTACGTCTAATGTCAGAGAGGGGTTAAATCTAACTCTGCTTTACTCGTCTCCACAACTTTATCTCTGACATGTATGATGTATTCCTTTTTCATTTTATTGGTGCTGTTTGAAACCTAATGTTTTTAACAAACCTCCGAGGCCTTCACAGAACAGCTGTAATTATGCTGAGTATAATTACAACACCTTGACTCATGGTAATAATTATGTGACTTCTGGAGGCAATTGGTCTCTCAGGATTTTATTTAGGAGTACAAGACTAAAGGGCTGAATAAAAATGCACATCTGAATTATCAGATTTACACTTTTAAAATAAATAGAAAACCATGGTTTTTTTTACACTTTGCAAATACCTGCTACTTTCTGTTGGTATATTGCATCACAATAAAATACATTTAAGTTTATGTAACATGAAAAAAGGTTGAAAAGGTTACAGGGAATGAATACTTTTTCATGGCACTGTAGATGATATGATTAGTTTTACTTACATACAGTAGCATATCTTGAAGTTCCTGAGCTCCAATGCTAAGGAAAGCTGTAAACTTTGGAAAAAATTAACTGCAGTACTCTATATTAATCATAGCAAAATAGTATCGTCTGGTTCAGTGAAACTATTGACTGGTTGCTTCCACCATCTAACGACTGTCAAGACGGCAAATAATATGTCTGTAAAGCGCTGTGGAATTAATGGTGCTATATAAGTGAGTGAAATAAATAATAAATAAAACACTGGTTGTTCAATATAATCCGATGTAATCTGTGATGTCTTTCGGACCATTGACAAACTATGTCCCATTTTCTTTTAATGTGTATGGAGGGTCTTTATTCTGTAACAAATCCCCAACATGTGTATATACTATGTGGCAAATGGGACAGATTTTATTTATCAATAATCTATTGTCATATCATTTTTTACATTTACTTAGAGGATGTAAGTTTCTACCTAAAAAGGAAGGTGGCACTTGTCGGATATTATCTGCTGAAATAGCATTATTCATTACATGCTACTTTCTGTGTTAGTAACCACATTTCCTTCATATTCTTTGCTCTACACCATGAAAACACTGACCCACAAGCATCATAATTTGCTTTATCTTTTTCCAAGTTGTGCTAGGTAAGCACTTTTGCTTCCCTGTTATTTTTCATGTTCCATTTTTATCCCTTAAAGTTGCCGACTGGTTGCTATTTAGGTTTGACATACAGTTTGCTATTTAGAATATTGGTATGTCATTTGACCTTGTTGCAGACTTTTATTAAAATGTTATGTCTATGCAAAACAGTTCTAAAGTTCACCCATAAGCTTAGTTGTAATGTCACCAATAAATATAGTTATACTTAGAGCCTAAATAATTTCCCCTTCTCCAAAACCAAAATTTACATGTGTGATTATAGCTAAATGCAATCAATTTTTAGCTTTCTTTATGTCTTACCAAGTGGGGTGGCTGCTCCAAACTTCTGGGCTTGGATAAGTAGACACTATATGGACAGGTAGTGTCGGTGCAAGAGGATGACATAGCTGTAACCAATGAGAGTTTAGTAGCTGCATGGAACAGGAGCTGAAGTGTAGCCATTAGGCTGTGACTAAAAACGTAGTGTCTTACCCTCTGACTGAGGAGAAATGCTTGGAGAATTTAAGAAGAATTATGTCACAGGAGCGCCTCAGGTTGCCAAGGCATCCTGGAGCAGAGCGAGTGGACAACTGCAGAGGAAGTTCAGAGCTCATGGCGTTTCATCCAATCAAGGCGATTCTGTCAGACCTCTATTTTTCTGACACAAAGTTCCAAAACTGCATCAAACAATAAGATTAAATTAAATGTCTGCAGCCTCCACTGGGGACATTTTGGGTATAAACCAAATACTGGGGGTAATTTACTAAGTTAAATTTGCCAGGATTTTGATTTAAGTGTTCCAAATTTTTACGTGTTCCAAAAAGTTGTCATACATTCTATACATTACATTTATCATTACTGAGTTGTTCAAGAAGTAGGTGTGACTTCTTGAACAGAACGTGTGATCTGAAATGCAACACAATGCACCAAAATTGGAGCAAAAGACTAGCGCAATGTAAACAAAGCAATAGATGGTGTAAGTAGTCTAAAGATGGACGGAATTTATAATACAGCATGAGTCACTGTAATAAATTAGCACATTTTAAGACTGTTTAGTCTATGTTTACACTGTCTACAAATTAGGTAGTTTTGTCTAATGTTCCTAATGGGCTATAAATTTAACTCAATAATAAAACGGGATGATGTTAAGGTGAAGATTTGCTATATCTCAACATATATTAAATATTACATTACTGCTCCATTTGAATACACTTTTGTAATATCACCAAGCTATATACACGATTCTACCTACATACCAATAGGTAGAGAAAGTTTTTTTTTATGCCACTATGCTCTACAATATAAGAGTAAATCCATTTATAAATAGATTTTTTAAATTCACAAAGTGCAGCAACTGGGCTCTTAGCAATAGTACAAATGAATGAAGAGAAATAGTTTAGCATTTAGAGCACATGTTGGGCACGATGCATATTTCCTAACCATCTACTTACCCAAAGATAAACTCTTCACATACACACTAGCACAAAGAACATGCCCATTACAGAGCACATTTTTCTGCAAAGTACAAAATAATTATGGTTACTTTTCAGATTGAAAATATCTTTTAGATTGTGGAACATAAGTAGTGTACTGTTGTGCTGTGCTACATATTGCTTTCTTTTCTTAGTTTGTTTTTCCTTGAAAAACTAAATGTAATTGTGAAAAAAACAGATTTGACGTGATTATACCATGGTTTTCCTCTTTTGGTTGAGGCTCAAATGTAAAAGTTAATTTGTGCATTTGCTTTCCTGTTTTTGGAAGTATTCATAATATTCAATTTGAGAAGTTTGTGGAATCATCCGCGCTGCTGTAAAAATGAATGTCTGGGCATATTGGAGATAAAAGATGATAGTTTATTCTCAACGGGTTTCCTCATCTCCTGAGGAAGAAGTCCTTGTGAGTTTGAAATGCGTTGAGAATAAACTATCATCTTTTATCTCCAAAACGCACGGACATTCATTTTTACAGCAGCACGGATGATATCCACAAAATTCCAAATTGAATATCCTGATTCGGTCACTAGTTTGACCAAGTGATCTGCGGCAGCTGGTAAACTCTGAGTTTTTTATGCTATATTTTTGGAAACATCAGGTGAGTGCAATTTCATTATACATCTTGAAATATCCATTGGATAAGACCCTATTGTGCTTTTCTTTCCTGCAGTGTCTTTTGAAGTATTCATAGAAATACATGACATATTACAATATTGCAAAATTAGAAGTTGTGCAAAATTGTGTAACTTTTGGCAGTTTTATGCCACTCACAGCCAGCTGGAACCATACTGGGTGTGACCAAATGTGCTGGACTAATATAAAGTAGCATAAATTACATGTAGTAAAAATGGATCTCATTCCAACTTCTTAAAATACTAAATTTATTAGAACATCTTTAAAATTGGTTCACATGACAAGGAATGCGGCAACGCGTTTCAAACGTCACAGGCATCCTTTTTCAAGGCTAAACATGGTAGGTCCTATGGGATATTTATCCATTAGTCAAACCAATAAGAACACCATTTCATGTCACATGATCAAATGGGAACATTGATAAAAGCAAAAGAAATATACAACCCAGGAAAAAACATGAATAAAATGCAATATATGCACAACCATATGAACATCAATCAAAGTCCAATACATATAGTAGTGAAAAATGCCCACAATGAAGTTATGTTCCACTACTCTCTTCAGATGTTTGCACTCTTAATTTAACATCCACATCCCACCAATTGGAATAATACAGCTGTGTGGCTTGACAAACTTTTATTCTCAGTGCCGTGCTTGTTCACACTGTCTAAACAACCATGAATAAGGCTCATCGGAGCTGAAACGAGTGATTGTATCCATTGTGACCAGAACCACACTATCCATGTTTTTATGGATGAGATTTATTTCTTCAATAGAATTGGACATTTTACTTACCTACTTCAACGCTGGATTTTTCCTCTTTGTTTGCCTCAGCCGGATCCCAGGCTTTTCCGTGCGCTTCTCAGCAGGATTGTGGCTGCATCAATGGTGAGCTGACTCGCCTTTTCCTCTTTTCCACTTGTTTCCAATATCATTAAGAGGCGCACTTTGATCCCATCATCCATCTGTCTCATTTACAGGTATGTCCGCTTTTGTCTGGCACTACTGACCCCAGTATCCATCAAACCTGATTAATTGCATTGATCCTTATTCACACTTCTGGTATGTCTCTTTTTTCATCCCTTTCAATGTTATGTAAACTGGCTAATATTTATATTAACTCCCTTCACTTTGTACATCCCTTCATTTGATTTTCTTACATTGCTTTTTGTAGCTCCTCCCTTTTGTTCATCTGATAACTTAAAGTGATATTTTTTTACTTATTAATATACCCATCATATTCTGCAGCTCTTTCCAGACATTATCATCACTGTCCCAATTGGAGCTCATAATCTAAATTCTCTACGACTATGTGTCTGGAGTGTGGAAGGAAACAAGAGTACCCGGAGGACGGAGGAAATCCACGCAAAAATGGGTAGAGCATGCAGTCTCCTAGCAGATGTTGTTCTTGATGGGATATCTGGACGTTCAGATTGTAGACTGGGGACAACTTCTGCATGACGTGCGGCTGAGATTCTGAGCATTTGCGGGGATCGCAATCAGATTGACCTTAACAGGAGACATGCGCTCAATATTGGCCGCTACTTGATTGGGCAACGGCAGCCATCTTGCTGGTTCTTAGTATGTCTGCACCAGGACTCTATCTGATTGGCCAATGGCGGCCATTTAGCCTTCACCCGAACAAATGGGCGCAAGTACAAAGTATGGAAACATTGGTCTTCATCCAGGTCACTGTCCTAATTCACTTGACCATATCTCAGTATGTTATACAGATTAGTTTTACTTGATCCATTTTCTCTGATACCTCCATAGCAGCTTCAGGAACATATTTATAGGTGATCTACAGTATACAAGAGAAAGACATGCTGACAATCCGACATCATGACTCCAAGAAGCCATTTGTTATAGGTTACCTCCTGAAAGCCTCCTGATGAGCCATGAACAGGAATGGGGAATCATGTTGAGATCTAAGTAAACTGGTAGCTATGAGGGCTATCCATTACTGAGTGACAATTTATGCCATGCTGTTTCGATTTCTACATGTACTGTATACACTGCTCAAAAAAATAGGCCAGTACACCAGGAGATGTGGGGGGGGGCTGTAGGAGGGCAACAACCCAGCAGCAGGACCGCTACCTCCGCCTTTGTGCAAGGAGGAACAGGAGGAGCACTGCCAGAGCCCTGCAAAATGACCTCCAGCAGGCCACAAATGTGAATGTGTCTGCATAAATGGTTAGAAACCGACTCCATGAGGATGGTCTGAGTGCCCAACGTCCACAGATGGGGGTTGTGCTCACAGCCCAACATCGTGCAGGACACTTGGCATTTGCCACAGAACACTAGGATTGGCAAATTCACAACTGGCGCCCTGTGTTCTTCACAGAGGAAAGCAGGTTCACACTGAGCACATGTGACAGACGTGACAGAGTCTGGAGACGCCGTGGAGAGAGATCTGCTGCCTGCAACATCCTTCAGCATGACCGATTTGGCAGTGGGTCAGTAATGGTGTGGGGTAGCATTTCTTTGGAGGGCCACACAGCCCTCCATGTGAGGTAGCCTGACTGCTATTAGGTACAGAGATGAGATCCTCAGACCCCTTGTGAAACCATATGCTGGTGCAGTTGGCCCTGGGTTCCTCCTAAATGCAGGACAATGCCAGACCCATGTGGCTGGAGTGTGTCAGCAGTTCCTGCAAGATGAAGGCATTGAAGCCATGGACTAGCCCGCCCATTCCCCAGACCTGAATCTGATTGAGCACATCTGGGACATCATGTCTCGCTCCATCAACCAACGTCACGTTGCACCACAGACTGTCCAGGAGTTGGCGGATGCTTTAGTCCTGGTATGGGAGGAGATCCCTCAGGAGACCATCCGCCGCCTCATCAGGAGCATGCCCAGGTGTTGTAGGGAGGTTATACAGGCACAGGGAGGTCATACAGGCACGTGGAGGCCACACAAACTGCTGAGCATCATTTTGACTTGTTTTAAGGACATTACATTCCACTTTAATTTTGTGGGTGACTCCAAATCCAGGCCTCTATTGGTTAATAAATTTGATTTCCATTGATGATTTTTGTGTGATTTTGTTGTCAGCACTTTTAACTTTGTACAGAACAAAGTATTCAATGAGAATATTTTATTCATTCAGATCTAGGATGTGTTATTTGAGTATTCCCTTTATTTTTTTAAACAATGTATATTTCATTCAATGTAATTGATGTGGTATATCCCTAAAAGTGTTATTTAGCAAGAAATGCACTTAATTTCATGCACTTACACGTTTATCAGATTTAATATATCAGACTCGATTTCAGTTGTAGTGATGCTCTTCCAGGGAATATACATATGACAGCAAAATAATTTTCTTTGTTGACATAGTCACTTTGTTATCTATAATTGTTTTGCATAATTATATCGTCTACAATGTTTGTGTATGTAATTTGTCTCCCACGTTGTGTGGATTGTAGTTTACAGGACTCCACAGGGTTTAGTAGGGCAAGACGACGGCCAGGTAGGGTAATTGATAGGATATAACATCCAGGGAAAGCATTGAGGTCTGTCTCCCCTCCCTGTCCTCCCTCCCTGACCTTTTTAGTTCTGTTTTCTTATGTGACTTAAAGAGATTTGTTTTGTTTGGGAATTTTTAGGAATTTTCTCTTTTAATTGTATCAATAAAGATTATTGTTTATTGGATGAGGATTTGTGATGTTATACACAAGATAGGATATGAACCCAGGACCCAGTGTTTCAAGGCTATGATGCTTACCACTGAGCCTTTATGCTGTATATATTAATTAAAAGTGTTGTGAGGCAGTGACCGGGATCGTTTACGAGGGACGTTATATTTCCCCCAGAATGTGTACAGAGACCTATTAAAGCCATTGGAGTGCATTGCAGTCACACACACAGCTGCGGCTGCAATGCAGGAATGAAGGTGAGCAATGACCTAGTCAGACTACCTGGCTAAGGCAGATTAAGTAAAATCCGGCAGGGCCTTCATTTCTTGGAGGAGGTCACAGGAGGCAGTGGGGCGGCCTCCTCCCTCCAACCCGGGTTTTCCAGTGGCTTTTGCCACAGGTCTTTAAAACTCCTGCACTAAGGATTAGTGTGGTTCTATGTTTGGACCCTGCTAGGAGCATAGCAGGAAAGCTCCACAGGATTGTGTGTAGCTGAACCTCCGCCTGGGACGGCTCTGCACCTGTCAGGCTCTGTTCGGCCCGGCGCGGCCGTTGTTCCCGGCAACCATTGTTTATGGACTGATGTTACCCGGCTGCGTACCGGAGGACTTTTTCTGTTTAACCGTGAGTTGCTGAATAAAAGCTGTTTAATTTGGACTTGCTTGGGTCACTGCCTCAGTTACTGCACGGTGTGAACACCGCCGCCTTACAGTTGGTGGAGAATGCGGGCATTGTGACTGAGGTATACCCCCACCGGCAGCTTCATGACCCCAATCCGGCCGGCCACTTTTCAGCCTCACCCCGTGGACAAAATGGAGGAGTTGGTAAAGCAGCTGGTAATTACACAACAGCAGCAGCTGCAGTCTCAGCGACAACAGCAGGAGCAGTACCTCAGTCTCCAGCGGCAACAGCAGGAGCGGGAGCAACAGCACAATGAGCAACAGCAGCTATTGTACCAGCAGCAGCAAAAAACAAACGAACTGTTGCTGCAACAGATTTCTGCACTGCGGGAGACCTCGACGGCACCAGCCCCTGAACGTCGTGAGGCCCGAGACAGGGTTCGCTCAGCGTTGAGGAAGATGGGACCGGAGGACGACGTGGAAGCTTTCCTGACAGTTTATGAGCGCACAGCGGAGCGGGAAAACCTACCCGCCAGCCAGTGGGCAGAAGTAGTAGCTCCGTTTCTGGTCAGCGATGCACAAAAGGCCTACTTCGATCTCAGTCGGGAGGACGCCCAGGACTACCAGAGGCTCAAAGGTGAGATCCTTGCCCGACTGGGGGTTAATACATACGTGAGGGCTCAGCGTGTATTTTCATGGGCCTATGTGGAGACACGACCCGCGCGGTCTCAGGCTTATGACCTCCTGCAGCTGGTAAAGAAGTGGCTCCAGCCAGAGACTTTGTCTCCAGCCCAGATGGTGGAGAGGGTGGTGGTTGACCGGCTGGTAAGAACTCTGCCGGCTGCTATCCAACGTTGGGTGGGGCGAGGCGACCCGGCACACTCGACCAGGTAGTCAGTTTGATCGAGAGCTACTCGGCCACTCAAGACTTTATTCGAGACTCCGCCCCCTCTCAGCTGTCACGCCGATCCCTGCCAACCCAGGAATCGGGAAAGGGGTCGCGTTCCTCTGCTGGGGACAGTCAGCACCGTACCTGTGCTGAAGGGGAACCCGGAGTGAGAGTGGCAGGAGACCGGTTCCCTCCAAACTGTCATAAGACCTAACAGTACCTCCACCCTTAGGTGCTGGCTGTGTCAGGGGCCGGGACATGTGATGGCTAATTGTCCCATGACTACGGAACCCATGGACTGCGGATATAGCCGCCGGGTCTCAATGTATGCCCAGACCGTCTGCACAGCAATCCTCGACCCCCAGGACAGTGAACTCCAAATATGCCAGGTACTGGTTAATGGGTACCCTACGGAGGCTCCTGGACTCAGGGAGCCTCGTGACTCTGGTACATGGGTCACTGGTGGCGGGAGACAACCCCAGCGGACGGCAGGTCGGGGTTGTATGTATCCATGGGGACCTCCGAGAGTATCCAACTACGGAGGTAGTTTTGTCCACGCCATGTGGAGACATAAAACATGTGGTGGGAGTGGTAAAAAATCTTCCCTATGGGTCTGTGTTGGGAAGAGACTTGCCCCTATTCTGGACTCTGTGGAAAAAACAAAATCCATTCTCCCTGGTAAAATGTATCACAGATGCTGTACCCGACGAACCTGCCATAGGGGTGTCCCACATAGGGATAGAGTGTGACCCGATAGGTTTCCCTTAGAGGTGCTGGCAGGAGAGGTGGAGGAGACCGCATCGATTCCGAGCTGGAAGTGTCCAGGGCCACGTTTGGGACAGCTCAGCTACAAGATCCCACCCTGACTCAGGTGCGGGAAAGGGTGCTAGAGGTAAATGGCGTAGCCCAACAGCCCAATGCAGATACGGTATTTCCACGTATGGTAGTCAGTGGTGAGTTGCTTTATAGGATAGATAAAATCAGGGACGAGGTTGTGGAACAGTTGGTAGCACCTCAGTCGTATCGTCGGGTGATTCTAGATTTGGCACACTCACACTTGCTGGGGGGCCACTTAGGGAAAAAAAAAACTCTGGAACGTATCTTGCAGCGGTTCTTTTGGCCTGGAGTTTACGCGGAGGTCAAAAGGTACTTTTGGCCTGGAGTTTACGCGGAGGTCAACTGCCCCGAATGTCAGTTGACCTCACCCACTGCAAGTTTCCGTAGTCCATTGGTACCCCTGCCGGTAATAGAGGTACCTTTTGAACGGATTGCAATGGATTTGGTAGGGCCCATTGTAAAATCCGCCCGTGGCCACCAACACATACTGGTGGTCGTCGACTATGCCACCCGGTACCCGGAGGCTATACCACTACGCCACACCTCGGCAAAACTTATTGCCCGAGAACTGTTTTGCCATGTTCTGTCGCCTGGGACTACCTAAGGAGATCCTGACGGATCAGGGGACCCCTTTATGTCCAAGGTGACAAGAGAACTGTGCAAACTGCTAAAAATTAAACAATTGCGCACCTCGGTGTACCGCCCTCAAACCGACGGGTTAGTAGAACGGTTCAATAGAACCCTCAAGTCCATGTTAAAAAAGGTGGTTTCTAAGGATGGAAGGGATTGGGACATGTTGCTACCCTATTTGATGTTCGCTGTACGTGAGGTACTCCAAGCTTCCACGGGGTTCTCTCCCTTTGAGTTACTGTACGGCAGACACCCTAGGGGTCTGTTGGACGTAGCCAAAGAGACATGGGAACAAGAGCCGACTCCACATAAGAGTATAATTGAACACGTGGCTAGTATGCAGGACCGGATCGCTTCGGTCATGCCCATCGTGAAAGAACATCTGTTAGATGCCCAGGCAACCCAGAGGCGCACATATAATAAAAGAGCCCGAGTCAGGTCTTTTAACAAGGGCGATCGGGTATTAGTACTGGTACCCACAGCCGAGAGTAAGCTCATGGCCAAGTGGCAAGGGCCATATGAGATTCGAGAAAAGGTGGGGGAGGTAAATTACCGGGTGTATCAGCCCGGAAGGAGGAAACCTGAGCAGATTTACCATGTAAACCTGCTAAAGCCTTGGAAAGATCGAGAGTGTTTAGTTACAGACATCACCCCGGGCATATCACCAGAGAGTTCTCTACCTTCAGCCAGGGAAGCATCCAAGGGGGAGGTCAGGATAAGTGATGCCCTCACTAAACAGCAGCGACGGGAGGCTCGCTCCCTGGTGCAAAACAATACCGACGTGTTCTCAGAGCTACCAGGTAGGACTTCAGTTATCCAACATGACATTGTCACCGAACCTGGAGTAAGGGTGCGAATAAGACCGTACCGGGTGCCCTAAGCCCGGAGGCAAGCCATCACGGCTGAGGTAAAACAAATGCTTCAGTTAGGCGTCATAGAGGAATCACGGAGTGAGTGGGCTAGCCCCATTGTACTGATTCCAAAACCAGACGGATCATTACGCTTCTGTAATGATTTCCGGAAATTGAATGAAGTGTCGAAGTTCGACCTTTATCCAATGCCCCGGGTGGACGAGCTGATTGAGAGACTGGGGCAGGCCCAGTACTTTACCACGCTCGATCTCACCAAGGGTTACTGGCAGGTACCTCTCACAGATTCGGCGAAGGAAAAGACCGCCTTCGTAACTCCGGAGGGTCTATTTCACTACGTGGTCTTACCTTTTGGGTTACATGGGGCCCCGGCTACATTTCAGAGATTGATGGACATAGTGCTCAAGCCTCATCAGGAATATGCGTCCGCGTATTTAGATGATATCATCATATTTAGCACCGACTGGCAAACGCACCTAACACACGTACAAGCGGTGCTGGATTCTCTCAGAGCCACGGGGTTAACGGCAAACCCAAAAAATGTGCTATAGGGCTGGAGGAAGCTCGATATTTGGGGTATGTGATAGGCAGAGGAGCTATCAAGCCCCAAATCAATAAAGTTGAGGCCATAAAAAACTGGCCTAAACCATCGAGTACAAAACAGGTGAGGGCGTTCCTTGGCATCCTTGGGTATTACCGCCGGTTTACACCTAATTTTGCCGGGCGAACGGCGGCCCTGACCGATCCTTTGAAAGAAAAAAAAACGGTAATGGTTCGGTGGAACCCTCAGGCAGAAGAAGCCTTTCAGTCCATGAAGTTGGCTCTGTGTGGACAGCCGGTCCTCATCAGCCCCAACTTCAATGAAACCTTCATTGTACAGACAGATGCCTCGGAGGTAGGACTAGGGGCGGTGTTGTCACAAAAAGTGAATGGTGAAGAACACCCGGTCACCTACTTGAGTAGAAAACTTGTCCCGGCAGAGAAAAACTATAGCGTGGTAGAGAAGGAGTGTTTGGCTATTAAGTGGGCCTTGGAATCACTACGTTATTATTTACTCGGGCGTCAGTTCCGCTTGGTGACGGACCACTCACCCTTGGTATGGATGAGGAATGCCAAGGAGAGGAATGCGCGAGTCACCAGGTGGTTCCTGTCACTGCAAAATTTCAGTTTCTCTGTAGAACATCGCCCTGGGAAGTTGCAAGCAAACGCGGATGCCCTGTCCCGGGCACCCTGTATGGTGGCAAATGTTCAACCCCCAAGTTTGAACAGAGGGGGGGGATATGTGAGGCAGTGACCGGGATCATTTACGAGGGACGTTATATTTCCCCCAGAATGTGTACAGAGACCTATTAAAGCCATTGGAGTGCATTGCAGTCACACACACAGCTGCGGCTGCAATGCAGGAATGAAGGTGAGCAATGACCTAGTCAGACTACCTGGCTAAGGCAGATTAAGTAAAATCCGGCAGGGCCTTTGTGTAGCCCTGGTGTTAGGCACACGCAGTACCCTGGAGAATGTGTGGAGAGATAGCAGTTTAATGCTCAATACCCATTCACTCAACATACACTAGACACACCCTTAGGGTAGTGTAGTCACTTGTGAGGGAGTGGTCAGTGTGTATTCGTTGAGTGATTAGAGTAGTCAGTTTCCTGTCCTCGGACAGAGCAGACGTGTGGAGTCTAGCTGGGACTTGGAGGGAGGAAGCAGTCCAGCCTGGTTCTATCAGCAGTTCAGCAAGTGGAGGCCAGTAAGGGCGAGATATAGATCACCTCAGCCTGGTCAGAGCTGTACCTCACTTGAAGACATTGATAAAGAAAGAAGAGCTTAGTACAGAAATACTTCAGTCTCCTGTCCCAAGGACAGTGAAAGGTTCAGAGACGTGCTCCTGCTAGTGGATAACTGAGAGTCTGTCAACTAACTCTAAAGGAAGAGAAGAAGGGAGTGATTATATGACTTTTTGCAAGTGTGAGTGTTTATGCTACCAGCGAGGACAAGGCGAAAGGCACAGTGGAAAGGAATATTTGAAAAGTGCTTTTGGATTGAAGAAGTCCTGCACATTGTTACCGGTCACTGGGGACCGAAGGATCACTAAAGCTTCACGCTTAGTGGTAAGAAAACCAGAGGCTTATCGGACCTTAGGTCGCGGCAAGCAGCCCCTAAATAGTCGGTACGTAACTGGGGTCAGGGGGAGTGAAGACTTTGAGCCTGATCAGCAAGATAGGAATTCAGCTCTCTCACAGGAAGGCTCCGACCACAAAACTGACTGGGCAGTACAGCTATGGAATAGCTGGAGTTATAGAGGGAACTACGCTTCATGCTGGTTGTACTCATCGTTGTGAAAGTAAAGGAGGCCCCTAACTTGTCCAGCTGCTATCTCAAAATACATTCTCCTTGGATCAGCCTCCCTGGGACCTGCCTTACCATCTTACAAGTAAAGGTATGGAAAGACGCTGACCGTGTGAGACTGAGTTATTTACTTGCATGCCTGCACAACCCTGCTTTAACTACCGACCTGAGGGAAGAGTCCCACCTGTAGGGGACCTGACATCTAGCTGCCTCACCATCCCCTCAGAGATCTACAGCAGCGCTGGTACAAATTACCAGAGACTACAGGTGGCGTCACGAACTGTAAATATATCTATCCCCTGTAAATATTCCCCCAACATACGCCAGACCGCTAGGGCCACAGACCGAGCCACCGCTACCTGTGACAATCCCCATAGACTTCCATGGGCTCGGCTCTGAGTACCCCATTGCCCTGGTAACCCACAATTGTGGTGGCGGGTCGACACAAAACTTTGGCGTCACGAACAGGATGCGAAACTCGCAAAATTGCGAGCCCTGTGTGCCTATGGAATTGTTTTTGTGAAAAGGACTGTTTGCACTTTTGGCGCCAAAAATCGCCATCTTTGTCGCCATATTCGCGCCCTCAGGCGCTGGAGAAGAAGGTGGGCGTACCTTCGTGGGCGTGTACCCCCCTGTGGCGCGAAGAAAATGCCTGCCCTCTCAAAGTGCTATTACAACATGCGATCCTGCCCTACAGCAAAGGAGGTCCGCCTCCTCTTCACCTTTCCTGCAAAGAGGAGGAGACGCAAACCCCGCCTCCACGGAAGAGACGTCTCTGGAGGAAGAAGAAAGAATCTTCTGGAACATCATGGAAGCAGGACGTGTGCAGCCGAGCAGGGAAGCGGAGGAAGGCAGGCCCCGTGCCCCAGCCAAGCTGCCACCAGCACCGGAACCATCCGTGGTCCTGCACCTGCAGCAAGCATTGCTAGAAGTTAAAGAGGAAAATGCACGACTAAGAAAGATGATTTTGCCACAACCTGGATTTGAAGAGATCGAGAGACGCCGGCGTACCCTGGAGCAGCGGCGGCTGTGGGACGCGGTGTTCTCCCCCTTCGATGATCCCCTACGTCTGGAGTTACCAAAACTTCTGCTGCCCAAGGCAAAGGAGCAACCGGAGGCTGCCCCCGAAAGTACCAATCCTGATCCCACCGGTGAAGCGGTGGAGGTGAAGGAGGTTGAGGAGGTACCGCCAGTTCCGGAACGCCCGCCCGGCCAGGAGGCCGCAGCAGATGATCGATCCCCGGTAGGGACACCGGAGGGATCCTGTCCGTCGTTACCAGACGTGGACTGGGACGAGATGGCGCGCCTGGATGACGTCGCCTATACCGCCCAGTGGGAACGTGAGTGGCAGAGTCGTGAGGAGAAGCAGAAACGCCAGCAGGAGGAAGAGCGGGAAGCTCAGCGGAACCGTCAGCGGCAGCATGCAGAGCTGATCGCGGACAAGGAGAGTGTCCGGAGAGAGAAAGGTACCCTGAGGGAACCGCGGCGGCAGGGGTGTGTGACTGAGTTCCAGCTCCGGAAGGGCTGGGGCTTCATCCGTGAACCGGGCCTCTACCCAGGGGTCTTTGTCAGCAGGCGTGACGTAGAATCCCACCTGCCGCAAGGCCATCCCGAGAGGGACTTAGTTAATGGAGACATTGTCACGTATACACGGCACTGGGGAATGAAGGGATGGTATGCCCTTAACGTCACCATCGTCCGTGACCCCGTCCCAGACGCAGGTAACGTCACCACTACAGCAGCGTCCCTGTCTCCAGCTCAAACAGTATCCGGCCGTGCCCCAGCATCGCCCCCTGCAGGCTCATCGCAAATTGAAATGCAATCGGTGTCTCGCAAGGAGAAAGTACCCGTTGCGCCCCTAGAGGTTCGCACGAGAACTGTGGCGACCCAGACCCTAATAGCAGCGCACGACTTGTTAGTAATGGGATCTAGGGACCATCGCATTGTTCCAGCCCCCGGGGTGGAAAATGTATTTGAAAATAATTAAACAGTAAAAGAAAAACCGGTGAGATCCAGATAGGGGTCTACCATAAGTAAAGTTGTAAAAAGTTTAAGAATGTTTGCCAATTTTTGCACAAGTTAAATGTGTATATAACGTATATATATATTGCCAAAAATAGAATGCCCGGCTGGGTAAACAGATAAAAAGTTTTGCACTTTATTATTATTATAATGTGATATAATATGTCTTCGTTTTACAATGGACTCAGAGGTTGAGGACTGTGCCAGCCCAGAACTTATTTGTATATAGTTGCGCTTCGGTGCTTTATCTTGGTTTTACATAAAACCAGCACAATTACCTCTGAATACAAAAACCCGTGTGGTGTGGCACTGAGTGAGGTCTGCATTCGGATGTCCTGCAGCCCACCCAGGACCCACGTTGAAGGTTTGGTGCGGGTCCTTCACAAGAATACTGTGTATTTATTGAATGTTTTGATGCCTTAATACTTTTGTATTTCTCTATATTCAATGTTTTTGTTTGCAACGTTCAAGACATCCTTACCTCCCGGATGGGACGAATTAATGTTTAATGTTGATGTTTTCATGCATAAACAAAACTGTCTCTTTGTATTTTACAGCCCGGGAGTGCTGTCTTTTACCATGGGGGAATGTGTAGCCCTGGTGTTAGGCACACGCAGTACCCTGGAGAATGTGTGGAGAGATAGCAGTTTAATGCTCAATACCCATTCACTCAACATACACTAGACACACCCTTAGGGTAGTGTAGTCACTTGTGAGGGAGTGGTCAGTGTGTATTCGTTGAGTGATTAGAGTAGTCAGTTTCCTGTCCTCGGACAGAGCAGACGTGTGGAGTCTAGCTGGGACTTGGAGGGAGGAAGCAGTCCAGCCTGGTTCTATCAGCAGTTCAGCAAGTGGAGGCCAGTAAGGGCGAGATATAGATCACCTCAGCCTGGTCAGAGCTGTACCTCACTTGAAGACATTGATAAAGAAAGAAGAGCTTAGTACAGAAATACTTCAGTCTCCTGTCCCAAGGACAGTGAAAGGTTCAGAGACGTGCTCCTGCCTAGTGGATAACTGAGAGTCTGTCAACTAACTCTAAAGGAAGAGAAGAAGGGAGTGATTATATGACTTTTTGCAAGTGTGAGTGTTTATGCTACCAGCGAGGACAAGGCGAAAGGCACAGTGGAAAGGAATATTTGAAAAGTGCTTTTGGATTGAAGAAGTCCTGCACATTGTTACCGGTCACTGGGGACCGAAGGATCACTAAAGCTTCACGCTTAGTGGTAAGAAAACCAGAGGCTTATCGGACCTTAGGTCGCGGCAAGCAGCCCCTAAATAGTCGGTACGTAACTGGGGTCAGGGGGAGTGAAGACTTTGAGCCTGATCAGCAAGATAGGAATTCAGCTCTCTCACAGGAAGGCTCCGACCACAAAACTGACTGGGCAGTACAGCTATGGAATAGCTGGAGTTATAGAGGGAACTACGCTTCATGCTGGTTGTACTCATCGTTGTGAAAGTAAAGGAGGCCCCTAACTTGTCCAGCTGCTATCTCAAAATACATTCTCCTTGGATCAGCCTCCCTGGGACCTGCCTTACCATCTTACAAGTAAAGGTATGGAAAGACGCTGACCGTGTGAGACTGAGTTATTTACTTGCATGCCTGCACAACCCTGCTTTAACTACCGACCTGAGGGAAGAGTCCCACCTGTAGGGGACCTGACATCTAGCTGCCTCACCATCCCCTCAGAGATCTACAGCAGCGCTGGTACAAATTACCAGAGACTACAGGTGGCGTCACGAACTGTAAATATATCTATCCCCTGTAAATATTCCCCCAACATACGCCAGACCGCTAGGGCCACAGACCGAGCCACCGCTACCTGTGACAATCCCCATAGACTTCCATGGGCTCGGCTCTGAGTACCCCATTGCCCTGGTAACCCACAATTGTGGTGGCGGGTCGACACACCTTCATTTCTTGGAGGAGGTCACAGGAGGCAGTGGGGCGGCCTCCTCCCTCCAACCCGGGTTTTCCAGTGGCTTTTGCCACAGGTCTTTAAAACTCCTGCACTAAGGATTAGTGTGGTTCTATGTTTGGACCCTGCTAGGAGCATAGCAGGAAAGCTCCACAGGATTGTGTGTAGCTGAACCCCCGCCTGGGACGGCTCTGCACCTGTCAGGCTCTGTTTGGCCCGGCGCGGCCGTTGTCCCTGGCAACCATTGTTTATGGACTGATGTTACCCGGCTGCGTACCGGAGGACTTTTTCTGTTTAACCCGTGAGTTGCTGAATAAAAGCTGTTTAATTTGGACTTGCTTGGGTCACTGCCTCAGTTACTGCACGGTGTGAACACCGCCGCCTTACAGTGTATAAATTTGGAGCCACAGATCTAATCTATTTTTTTTCAATTTGTACATTCACTTTTGTACCCACATAATTTATTTTTTGTTACTATTGTCTCGACCCGCCACCACAATTGTGGGTTACCAGGGCAATGGGGTACTCAGAGCCGAGCCCATGGAAGTCTATGGGGTTGTCACAGGTAGCGGTGACTCGGTCTGTGGCCCTGGCGGTCTGGTGTATGTTGGGGGAATATTTACAGGGGATAGATTTATATACAGTTCGTGACGCCACCTGTAGTCTCTGGTAATTTGTACCAGCGCTGCTGTAGATCTCTGAGGGGATGGTGAGGCAGCTAGATGTCGGGTCCCCTACAGGTGGGACTCTTCCCTCAGGTCGGTAGTTAGGTTAGGGATTGTGCAGGCATGCAGATAAATAACACAGTCTCACACAGTCAGCGTCTTTCCATACCTTTACTTGTAAGATGGTAAGGCAGTTCCCAGGGAGGCTGATGGGGCTGATGGAGGATGAGCTTTGAGGCAACGGTTAAGCAAGTTAGGGGCCTCCTTTACTGTCCAATAATGATGAGTGCAACCAGCCTGAAGCGTAGTTCCCTCTATATTTCCAGCTATTCCAAAGCTGTTCTGCCCAGTCAGTTTTGTGGTCGGAGCCTTCCTGTGGGAGAGCTGAATTCCTGTCTTGTCCTGCAGAGACTCAAGGTCCTCACTCCCTCTGACCCCAGTTACGTACCGACTATTTAGGGGCTGTTTGCCGCGACCTAAGGTCCGGTAAATCTCTGGTTTTCTTACCACTAAATGTGAAGCTTTAGTGATCCTTCGGTCCCCAGTGACCGGTTACAATGTGCAGGTATTCTTTACCTATGGCACTTCTCTGTTCTCTTCCACTTTGCCCTTCGATTTGCTCAACTCTTAATAGATATCTCAGTCTGTTTCCAGTGGGGCACAGCTCTGACCAGGCTGAGGTGATCTGTATCTCGCCCTTACTGGCCTCCACTTTTTGAACTGCTAAACAGGCTCAGACTGAACACGTCTGCTCTGTCCAAGGACAGGAATCTGACTGAATGAATCACTCCCCTCCACACCCCTGCTGGGTGTGTCCGAAGTGTACGTGATGTCATGAAGAGCCCTTAACTGTTACCTCTCCACTCATCCTCCTGGTATGGTGTACCAGGGCTACACATTCCCCCATGGTAAACGACAGCACTCCCGGGCTGTAAAATATAAAGAGACATTTTGTTTATGCATTTAACATCAACATTAAACATTAATTCGTCCCATCCGGGAGGTAAGAATGTCTTAAACGTTGCCAACAAAACAGCAAACATAGAAAAATACAAAAAGTATTAAGGCATCAAAATGTTCAATAAATACACAGTATTCTTGTGAAGGACCCGCACCAAACCTTCAACGTGGGTCCTGGGTGGGCTGCAGGACATCCGAATGCAGACCTCACTCAGTGCCACACCACACGGGTTTTCTGTTCAGAGGTAAGTCAAGGCTTCATGTGAAACCATTAAAAGGCACCTTAGTGCAACTATTTACAAGATACAGTTTTTGGCTGGCTCAGTCCTCAGCCTCTGAGTCCATTATAAGACATAATAGGGAAGAACACATATATATATATAGACTTTTTACAATATTCACATTAATTCGTTATGGTCACTGCTGATATCTAATGGGTAACTTCCCTTTGGTGGTTCGCTCTGATCTACGTGGTGTAGCTTCAGGTATATCAAGTTGCGATCTGTCTGCACTGCGTAACGGCAAACTATAGAACTGCCTCAATCTTTCTATGGATCTGGCAAGCGTACTGATGGCTGGGCGGTGTGAGTCAGCTTCACCAGGGGATCCCATAGTATGGGGCGCTGCTTCTGATGATCCTTCTTGAGATTCCACAGGTTGAGGTGTTGCTGGGATGGGTAACTCCTGAGCGGGCTCAACTGGCACCACAGGCACAACTGGAGGTAGAACTTCCTCTTGTGGCTGATAAAACTGCAACACTGGAATTATCACAGCATCTCCAGTCGGGGCCAATCCGCAGGAAAATCTCCCAGATCTGTGTGTATGACCTCTTCCTTTCTTTCTCCTTGATTGATGACAGGGTTCTTTTCACAACGCTTTAAGGGTTCTGGACACAATTTCAAATGGTCTCTGGACACAGTGGTTGTTGTTCTTCCTCCGTCCTTACTGACGACACAAACTTTTCTGTTGTCATATTTAGAATCTTGTATGACGTAGGGTTCTTGCTCCCACTGATTATCCAATTTGTGCATCTTCCTTTTTCTTTTTAATACTACCTCTCCAGGCATCAAAGGCTTGGCAGGAGCATTTCTGTTGTAAACATCTTCCTGTTTCTCCCGTGCCTTGTTGAGACTTTCCTCTACACAGATTTGTACTCTTCTGTATTGCTCTTGCCGATTGATGTCCCAGTTTTCAACGGCGTCGTCTGCCTCCGGTTCTACCACTCCAAGTTCTAGATCCATTGGTAGTCTTCCAGGCCTTGCTCTCATAAGATAAGCTGGAGTGCAGTTAGTTGAACTTACAGGTATATGGTTATACAAATCAACCAAATCAGGTAGTAAATCCGGCCATCGATTCCTGTCTTCCAACGGTATGGATCTCAACAAGTCAAGGACAATATGGTTCATTTTTTCGCAAAGACCGTTGGTTTGAGGGTGATATGGTGTTGTTCTAATTTTCTTGCACCAGTACATGTGACAGAATTCCTTGAATAAATCGGCTTCGAAAGCAGGTCCCTGATCGGTTAATACTTGCTCCGGATACCCATGCGGTCTGCAGAAGCTTGCTTGAAAGGTTTTCGCTGCCGTCACTGCGGTCTGGTCCTTAACTGGAACAACCACCAGAAATCTGGAGTAATGGTCCACCATGGTCAAGGCGTATGAGTATCCAGATCTACTTGGCGACAGTTTGACGTGGTCCAGGGCCACAATCTCCAGGGGACGAGTCGTCCGGATAGGTTGCAGGGGTGCCTTCTGACTACCGTAGTCCTTTCTTCTGAGACCACAGGGTCCACAGTTCCGACACCACCTCTCGATGGAGCTGCGCATCCCTACCCAGTAGAACCGGCATCTCAACAGGGTCTCCAGCTTTCTCCAGCCAAAGTGTCCTGCTTGATCGTGGTACGCTTCCAACACCATTGGGACGTCTGCCTTGGGGACCACTATTTGCCAGACCATCTCATGGGTTCTGGGGTTGACGTATCTCCTGCACAACTTCTCACGGTATAGGAACAACCTGCTTTTCTCATTCCACAGGAGCTTGGCTGACATAGGTGCATCCTTTTCCAAAGAGGAGCCTTCCTGTTTTAACAACTCCTTGATGCGGCTGACCACTGGATCACTGTCCTGAGTCTCTTTCCAGCTGTGATGGGGTAAAGGATTTAATGTTGCACCATACTGCTTTCTGTGGACTCGATGCTCGTGGACTACCCCATTTCGATGGAACGCAGGTAGCTCAATTTCTTCCAGATCGTCCGATTCTTCTTCCGTGTCAGAGTCATGCGGCCTTCGGGACAACGCGTCAGCATTAGCATTCTTTCGACCTGCCCGGTACTTGATAGTAAACTGGTAATTGGACAACCGAGCCATCCATCGCTGCTCCATGGCACCCAGCTTGGCAGTCTCCAGGTGCGTTAAGGGGTTGTTATCTGTAAACGCAGTGAACCGATTGGAGGCCAGATAGTGCTTAAATCTTTCAGTGATGGCCCAGACCAGCGCCAGAAACTCCAGCTTGAAGCTGCTATAATTCTCCGGATTCCTCTCAGTTGGCCTGAGTTTTCTGCTGGCATATGCAATGACTTTTTCTTGGCCATTCTGCTTCTGACTGAGAACTGCTCCAAACCTTCATTACTGGCGTCGGTGTACAACAGGAACGGTTGGCTGTAATCAGGATAGGTTAAGATCTCATCACCTGTAAGGATCTCTTTCATCTTTTGGAATGCTTCAGCCTGTTCTTTACCCCAATTAAAGGGAAGGTTTCTGCTCTTTAGGGATTGTCCTACTAGGAGGTCCTGTAAAGGAGCTGCCTTCTTCGTGTAATCTTTCACGAATCTCCTGTAGTAACCCGTTAGTCCCAGGAACTGTCGCACTTCCTTAAGGTTCTTCGGCTCCGGCCACTTCTGGATGGCAGTGACTTTCTCTGGGTCCGGCGCTACTCCTTCCGAACTGACGATGTGCCCCAAGTATTGTACCTTCTGTTTGAGTAGATGGCATTTTGAGGGTTTCAACTTCATCCCGTACCTGGACAGGGACTCGAATACTTCTGCCAGGTGCTTCAGATGGTCCTCATATGTCTTGGAATACACGATAACGTCGTCTAGGTATAGCAGCACGGTTTCAAAATTGAGATGTCCCAGACAGTTTTCCATCACTCTCTGAAATGTTCCTGGGGCACTACTGAGCCCAAACGGCATTCTATCGAACTCACAGAGCCCCATTGGGGTGGTGAAAGCCGTTTTCTCATGATCCTCCTCAGCCACAGCCACTTGCCAGTAACCACTAGTCAGATCGAGGGTAGAAAAGTAGTTAGCCGTTTTCAGAGCAGCTAATGATTCCTCTATACGTGGTAGCGGGTACGCATCCTTGTGTGTTATGCGGTTCACCTGCCTGTAATCCACACACATTCTCATACTACCATCTTTCTTTTTAACCAGAACTAGAGGGGCTGCCCAGGGGCTACAACTATCCCTTATCACCCCGGCTTTCTTCATATCATTCAACATTTCTTTAGCCTTCTGATAATGAGCTGGGGGTATGGGCCTGTACCGCTCTTTGATGGGAGGATGACTGCCTGTAGGGATATGATGTTGGACTCCCTTAATTACCCCAAAATCAAGTGGGTGCTTGCTAAACACTTGGGCATACTCTTGCACCACCCGTAATACCCTTGCTTCTGGTGAGCGGGAGTGGTGTCCGTCCCAACATGGAGTTGCTGACACCATTCCGCCACCTGAGTTGCTGGGTCATTGTCCTCCGCTATTTGACAGGAGTCTAAGGACTCAGCCGGGAGAATAGAATTATTATCAACAGCATGTAGTTTAGCAATGGTTGCATAACGGGGTAAATTTACCTCATCATCTCCCAATTGAGAAGCCGTACCGGTACTCTTCCATTCACCACCTCTACTACTCCTCTAGCAGTCATAAGTGTAGGTCTATGTTCTGAATGGTGGGGTTCTACTACAGCTTGGTAATTCTGTCCTCTCAGACCTATGGCTGCCCTGCACCAAATGATCATTTCACTCATTGGGGGTATCACAATAGGATCCGAGTCAGTGACCCGTACATTACCAATTTCGCCGTCTGTAAGCTTCGCTTGCTGCTGACACACCAGGGCCCGGATCTCTCTTTGGATTACTCCTTTCTGCCTTGGTCGGGCAATCTCAGCGAGCTGTTGGAGCAAGAACACAACTTCTCCCAAACAATTACCGATAATGTTAGTACCCAAAATTATATTTAAAACCGTTCTCCTCATTTACAGTCTTTACTACCAGAAGCCCTTGGTCTTTCAACTCCTCCCTGCCCACTTTTACATCTACACATTTTGTCCCGAGTACTTCTACAGGAAGACCATTAGAAGCATACACGGTAAAGTCAAGGCTCGGGGGTTTAAGACTGTCCATTGACCAGTACTTGGTATATAGGGCATCAGGTATTAGGGTCACCTGCGACCCAGTGTCTAACAATGCCGGAACAGCAATACCATCTAGAATAATAGACAGGTAGGGTCGCCCACCCACATACCTGCGGTTCCAGTCTAGGGGGGCCTGACGGGTATTCTCCTGGGTGTTGGCCCTTGGACCCAGGTTCTGCCCGTTTAAAGGACACTGTGGAGACAGATGACCTTTCCGGTTGCAGCGATAACAGATGATCTCTCGACGAGGAGGGTGTTGATCAGAGGTCGCTCCTGGGGGTGGCGTTGTCCTCCTCCGGGGGGCGGCGACGTCTTCTTTCTTCTCCGGTGCATCCACGGGACGTCTTCTGGGCAGTCAGCTAGCAAGATCTTCCCTTCCTCCTCTTTCCGCAGCTGCAGGGCACTCATCACAGCAGCCAGATTTTTAGTCAGCTGGCGCACTTCTGAGCGCAGACAGTCCAATTCACTAGGAGGTGTCACCTGCGCTTTGGCTTCAGCCACTAGCGGGGAAAAGGGGGTTACTGCCGGTTCCAGAGTGACTTCAGCCTGATGATGTTGGGTTGCCACCTCGGGTTTGCCCAGGGGCCGCAGCCCTTTTATTGCCATGTCTTTTAGGGCATCAAAGGTAGCATCCGGATGATCTAAGGACCACCAGTTTACAGTTCTGCGTTCCTCTTGGGATCTCAATCCCTGTATAAATTGTTCTTTCAGCATTTTATTCTCATCGATAGCATTTAAACTGTTAATTTGCTTGAGGGCTCTCAGGGCTCCCTGTAGTCGGCAAGCATAGTCCCGGATGCTGTCACCTGGCTGTTGTGAACAGTGATAGAAGGCCATCCGGAGATCCGTTTCTGTGCGGTCTTCAAATATGGCATGTAGCTTAAGGAAGATCGCAGGTACCGACTCCTGATCAACGGTATCCCAAGTCTCCACTTCCCTCTCAGCAGCG
>JARQOD010000006.1:77939919-78037071 GCA_033576555.1 Oophaga sylvatica
ATCGTGGGGACCAGCTCAGCCCCCTATTGTAGGGACAGAATTCCCACCTTTCCTTAGTGTTTGTAGCAGATCAAAAAAAACCCTTTTGTGCACTTTGGGTAAAGAACAGAAGGTTGCAATTGTAGGGCACTTGGGGAACATGAAGTCGAATTCATCTTTAGATATTTGAACATCATTGAGGGCTTTTGTGAGGATGTGTAACAGGGTGGATGAGTATTCTGATATAGGGTCCCTTCTCAAAATAGTATAGTTACATCGGAGAGAATATAGTAGCATATATCTAGATACTTCCCTGTTTCCAAAATGACGACGTCCCCCTTGTCTGACTGTTTTATAACAATATCTGGATTATTGTCTAGGGAGCACAAAGAGTCCATCTCCATCATTGACATATTAGGCTCAAATGGCCTTTGTCTGGGATTAAATTTTCCATATTTCCTTGGTCACTATGGTAATTTAAAAAAATTATTGATGCTAAAGTACTCTCCCAACGGAGGCATCCTGGTACTCTTTGCCTTGAGATGAGAGAAAGGGCCTTTCCCCACACTTCTGCTGCCCTTCTCAGAGAGTTCAGTCAAAAGTGTCACATCTGCTAAAGAGTCCAGAGGTATACCGAGCTGTTGACATTTTAGTTCATCATTATTCGCAAAGATTTTTTTCCATTTGAGTTTCCTCAAAAATAAATTAATATCCTTCATCCAAACAAATGGGTCAAACTTGGTGGTGGGTACAAAGGATAACCCAGAGGCCAACACTGAGATTTCTGTAGAGTATAAGACATACGTAGATAAATTAATAATTTATCATCTTTCTTCCTCCAATTAGTTAGCACCTCTTTTCGTTGGAGGACAATAGTGTCCGTAGTGGATAGGGTGGCATTTCCTTGCCCTCTAAAAAAGAGATAGAGGAAAAGGATGCAGGTGAGGCGGATGAGGTGGCTGTATTGTATTGATGTTGTCTTTGCGTTCCCCTGTGACCATTTCCCTGCTATTTTTTTTAGGAGACTGTTTTAGAGTATCCCCTCCCTCTTCCAATATCTTTTTGTCTTGTACCAATTGTTTTTTTATTCCGTATCTGAAATATCAATATCTGAGGAAGAGATGTCACTTGGAGGATTGAGATTGTCTCGTAAAAGTAGTATACTCTCTTTTCTTTGAAACCAAGCAGATCCCTAACAAAACATTTGATTTCTTTTAGGCCAATTTTTCAATTCAAGTGTGGCTTCTCTATTTGCAGTCAGGATCTGACTTATATTTTAATGCCTCATCTATTAGTTCTTGTAGTTTTTCTATGCATTCTCCAAGGTGACCCTCTCTACCTCTAATAAAATATTCATGAAAAGACAATTCAATGGATTCTTTTTCCCACTTTGGTAGCAAGGTTGTTGACCTGGATCTTAAAGCCGGGGCTATCGGAATCATTAAACCCCTTACATTGTTTAATATAGTGTTTAAGGGATTTTACTTCCCTCCACGACTTTTGTAAGCCACTAATAATTCAACAAAAATTGATTTCAGTGTTGGCTTATCTGCTTAGACTCTTGCAATATTTGTCTCAGAAAAAACTTCCTCAGCCATTTGGTAGCGTTTTACTGGCTCAGAGAGAAAACTAGCCTACAATAACTAGCCTAAATAATGTGGACAAGAATCTATCAATCACAGAAAACTGAAAAGAAAAAACCCTTAAAAAATATATTTTACTCATATTTGTTAAAAATACCAAGTATAAACCTAATATAATGTAAATCAGGACAAAAAGGGATCATAAAAAGTATATATATTGCCAGGTCGGTATGTTAAATACAATTAAATACAGGAAATCACCTAAGGAAATAGGGAAGTAACTTATCCTTACCCTTCCTGGCACCAAAGGTTGGCACTCTAAGAGCTCAATGTAGGCTGGCCCTAATTGACCCTAAATAGACCTCCCTAAAAAACCACCAACAACACCCAAAAAAAAGTGCTTTATTACTATATATAAAAAAATGTTTTATATACTTAACAAAAAAGTGTGTAACAACTGAAATGATGTCTTATATTCTAGGTTCTTCAAAGTAGCCACCTTTTGCTTTGATGACTGCTTTGCACACTCTTGGCATTTTCTTGATGAGCTTCAAGAGGTAGTCACCGGAAATGGTCTTCCAACAGTCTTGAAGGAGTTCCCAGAGATATTTAGCACTTGTTGGCCCTTTTTGTCTTCACTCTGCAGTCCAGCTCACCCCAAACCATCTCGATTGGGTTCAGGTCTGGTGACTGTGGAGGCCAGGTCATCTGGCGTAGCACCCCGTTACTCTCCTTCTTGGTCAAATAGCCCTTACACAGCCTGGAGGTGTGTTTGGGGTCATTGTTTTGTTGAAAAATAAATGATGGTCCAACTAAACGCAAACCGGATGGAATAGCATGCCGCTGCAAGATGCTGTTGAAGCCATGCTGGTTCAGTATGCCTTCAATTTTGAACAAATCCCCAACAGTGTCAACAGCAAAGCACCCCCACACCATCACACCTCCTACTCCATGCTTTCACGGTGGGAACCAGGCATGTAGTGTCCATCCGTTCACCTTTTCTGCGTCGCACAAAGACACGGTGGTTGGAACCAAAGATCTCAAACTTGGACTCATCAGACCAAAGCACAGATTTCCACTGGTCTAATGTCCATTCCTTGTGTTCTTTAGCCCAAACAAGTCTCTTCTGCTTGTTGCCTGTCCTTAGCAGTGGTTTCCTAGCAGTTATTTTACCATGAAGGCCTGCTGCACAAAGTCTCCTCTTAAGGCTATGTGCACACGTTGCAGATTTTTCGCGTTTTTTCACGTCAAAAATGCTTAAAAAACACGTGAATTAAGCATCCTTTTATTTAGAATGAATTCCGCAATTTTTGTGCACATTGTGCGTTTTTTCCGCGAAAAAAAACGCATCGCTGAAAAAAACTCATCATGTTCATTAATTTCGCGGTAAATCTGCGTATTTCCCGCTATATTATTGACCTAGAATGTTCAGGAAAAAAAGCACCAAAAACGCACAAAAACCGCATAAAAACGCATGCGAATTTTCTGGGAAAAAGTCCGGCTTTCCTCAGGAAATTTCTGCAAACATTCTGCAACGTGTGCACATAGCCTAACACTTGTTGTAGAGATGTGTCTGCTGCTAGAACTCTGTGTGGCATTGACCTGGTCTCTATTCTGAGGTGCTGTAAACCTGCGATTTCTGAGACTGGTGACTCGGATAAACTTATCCTCAGAAGGAAAGGTACCTCTTGGTCTTCCTGTCCTGGGGCGGTCCTCATGTGAGCCAGTTTTTTGTAGCGCTTGATGGTTTTTGCAACTGCACTTGGGGACACTTTCAAAGTTTTCCCAATTTTTCGGACTGACTGACCTACATTTCTTAAAGTAATGATGGCCACTCGTTTTTCTTTACTTATCTGCTTTATTCTTGCCATAATACAAATTCTAAGGCTGAGGTCACACTAGCGACAAAATCGGACGACTGCAATGCGATGAAATATTGCATTGCAGTCGGACCAATGTTAATCTATGGAGCAGCTCCCAGCATCAGATTTTTTGTGGTCCGATTTAAACGTGCGAGTGCAATCGCAGAAAAATCGCAGAAACAACAGCCATGAAGTCTCAAAAATGTATACTTTTATTAAGGAAAAATACAAAGCATGTTAAAACCTGGACAGGGATGGGTACAGGACAAACGTGATCCAAAGGTGGTAATCACAAAATTGTGGATACAACAAAGGCCAAACAGCAAAAACTGCTCAAATGAGTAGCTATAAATAACAAAACAAGATCAAAGTGGAGGTAACACCAGGGTCTCAGTATATAATAAGTGCTGCAGATATGACACGATGGCATAAAGGAAAAACAGCATGCATGTGGTGGTATGATGGAGAACAGTGTCTTAGCAAAATTTATGCAATGCACAGTAAAAGACACGATCCCTATTAATAAAATGACCCATGCAGCTGTAGAGAAATCACATGTAATGCATATCCGGATATAACAAATGGTGCAGCGCTGGTGTTAACCCACAATATGGAAACATGTGTGTCTAATTGACAGCTCTCAATTATTAACCTGGCTTAAAGTCACCTTTCAATTGCAAGGTGGCTTTAACCCCTTATTAACCCATTCGCCAGCGCTACAGGGCAATGGGAATAGACAGGCAAAGTGCCAGAAAGGGCTAATTTAATTAGAGATTTGCCTTTTCTGGGGTGTCTTGTGGCAGATGTTAGTAGCCAGGGGGGCACAAAAAAAAATGTACCCTCCCTAGGCTATTATTATCTGCCCCCACTCGCTGGCTTTGTCTGTCTGGTGGAGAAAATACAGCGGGAGCCCACGCATTTTTTTTCAACAAATTTATACCTTTAATTAACCCCTACATGTCTGCAATTTTGCACACATACACTCATGTAATTGTAAGTTTAAACCGTATATAAAAATACATGAAATGACATGGTTAACTGTAAGTAAACCATGTGTCATTTCATGTCGGGTCTGTACTTTCACAAAAGCCGGCAATTGAATTAGCGGCTATTACAGTATGTAGAAGTCTATGAACTATAAATATATATTATATATATATATATATATATACGTCACAATGACATGTGTATATATATATATATTTATATATATATATATGTGTTCTATGTGTATATATCTATTCTTTCTTTTGTGATTTAAATACTATTCTTTTGGATCCACTATATGTCAGTTTTGCAAGCCTGCGAGAAATTCTCGCAAGTCGGATGTAAATCGGATGTTACAACTATGGTCAGATGCGACTAAATCGCATCTTTCCAGGAAAATCGGATGCCAGACGGATGACTGTTCATGACATTTTGCTGCGATAATCGACCGACTAAAACGGTCAGATTTTTTAGTCGGTGTGTGTGACCCCAGCCTAACAGTCTATTCAGTAGGACTATCAGCTGTGTATCCACCAGACTTCTGCACAACACAACTGATGGTCCCAACCCTATTTATAAGGCCAGAAATCCCACTTATTAAACCTGACAGGGCACACCTGTGAAGTGAAAACCATTTCCGGTGATTACCTCTTGAAGCTCATCAAGAGAATGCCAAGAGTGTGCAAAGCAGTCATCAAAGCAAAATGTGGCTACTTTGAAGAACCTAGAATATTAGACATATTTTCATTTGTTTCACACTTTTTTGTAAAGTGTAATGTATAATTCCACATGTGTTAATTCATAGTTTTAATGCCTTCAGTGTGAATTTACAATTTTCATAGTCATGAAAATACAAAAAAATCTTTGAATGAGAAGGTGTGTCCAAACTTTTGGTCTATACTGTACATACAGGGTCGGACTGGGCCACAGGAGAACCGGAAGATTCTCCTGTGGGCCCAGCCACTGACACTTGCTGGCATATAGGGCCATCAGCTACCTAGGGCCCCTGCTGCTCCAGGGGCCCCCAGCCAGTGGTGTGTCGCTAATAGCGGCACACCATGCAGCTGCAATGGGGGACCCCGGAGCCAGCTGAGCAGCAGCAGGTGAAAGGAAGCCAAAGCCTGTTCGCGCTGCTAAAGTGAAATGAATATTCACACTTCCCCATGCCCCCATGGGCGTAGAGAGGAGTGAATATTAAGCTGGCAGTGTTTGCCGCAGGTCACGGAGACCAGGGCCCCGCTCCCCCAGGGGCCCCCAGCCCACGCGGCCGCTATGAGGCCGAAAGTCAGTGGGACCCAGCGTCAGCCCCGCATGCATTCAACTGTATCGGCATCAGATGCTGATAGAGTTGAAAGCAATAATGGAAGAGAGTGCATCTCCATCATTACCCTCTGCCTGACACACAGCGGGTGCGTGATGACGTCACTTTATCACGTCCCCGCTGTGTGCCGGGCCGACTGCAGCGCAGCTCCTGACATCGAAGCAGAGCCGCCGCTGGAATCAGCGTGGGAGCGAGGAGGAGAGGTGAGTATAGTGTATATATATATATATATATATATATATATATACAGTGCCTACAAGTAGTATTCAACCCCCTGCAGATTTAGCTGGTTTGATAAGATGCAAATAAGTTAGAGCCTTCAAACTGCAAACGAGAGTAGGATTTATTAACAGAAGCATAAATCTTACAAACCAAAAAGTTATGTTGCTCAGTTGAATTTTAAAAATTTTAAACATAAAAGTGTGGGTCAATTATTATACAACCCCTATGTTTAATATTTTGTGGAATAACCCTTGTTTGCAATTACAGCTAATAATCGTCTTTTATAAGACCTGATCAGGCCGGCACAGGTCTGTGGAGTTATCTTGGCCCACTCCTCCATGCAGATCTTCTCCAAGTTATCTAGGTTCTTTGGGTGTCTCATGTGGACTTTAATCTTGAGCTCCTTCCACAAGTTTTCAATTGGGTTAAGGTCAGGAGACTGACTAGGCCACTCCAACACCTTGACTTTTTCCCTCTTGAACCAGGCCTTGGTTTTCTTGGCTGTGTGCTTTGGGTCGTTGTCTTGTTGGAAGATGAAATTACGACCCATCTTAAGATCCTTGATGGAGGAGCGGAGGTTCTTGGCCAAAATATCCAGGTAGGCCGTGCTATCCATCCTCCCATGGATGCGGACCAGATGGCCAGGCCCCTTGGCTGAGAAACAGCCCCACAGCATGATGCTGCCACCACCATGCTTGACTGTAGGGATGGTATTCTTGGGGTCGTATGCAGTGCCATCCAGTCTCCAAACGTCACGTGTGTGGTTGGCACCAAAGATCTCGATCTTGGTCTCATCAGACCATAGAACCTTGAACCAGTCTGTCTCAGAGTCCTCCAAGTGATCATGAGCAAACTGTAGACGAGCCTTGACATGACGCTTTGAAAGTAAAGGTACCTTACGGGCTCGTCTGGAACGGAGACCATTGCGGTGGAGTACATTACTTATGGTATTGACTGAAACCAATGTCCCCACTGCCATGAGATCTTCCCGGAGCTCCTTCCTTGTTGTCCTTGGGTTAGCCTTGACTCTTCGGACAAGCCTGGCCTCGGCACGGGAGGAAACTTTCAAAGGCTGTCCAGGCCGTGGAAGGCTAACAGTAGTTCCATAAGCCTTCCACTTACGGATGATGCTCCCAACAGTGGAGACAGGTAGGCCCAACTCCTTGGAAAGGGTTTTGTACCCCTTGCCAGCCTTGTGACCCTCCACGATCTTGCCTCTGATGGCCTTGGAATGCTCCTTTGTCTTTCCCATGTTGACCATGTATGAGTGCTGTTCACAAGTTTGGGGAGGGTCTTAAATAGTCAGAAAAGGCTGGCAAAAGAGATCATTAATCCACACATGTGAAGCTCATTATTCTTGGTGCCTGAACTACTTCTTAATACTTTAGGGGGACCAAACAGAATTCTTGTGGTTTGAGGGGTTGAATAATAAATGACACTCTGAATTAACTTTTAACGTTTTAAAAAAAAAAAAAAAAAAATTATAAAATTTTTTTTTGCTTCAGTGCATTTCCCACTTCCAGGCTGATCTACAGTACAAATGTCACAATGCCAAGTTAATTCCGCATGTGTCAACCAGCTAAATCTGCAGGGGGTTGAATACTACTTGTAGGCACTGTAATACGTAAACCTCGCACTCAGCTTGGCTATAGTAGAATCTTTTATTATGGTAGTAATAAAGAGAGTAGCGGTGGACACCGCACCAGGAGTTTCACTCGCCCCTGTATACAAGACTGAAGCACATATAGACTAATGGTGGATACCACGTCTATTAAGGGCAGCACCTCCCTCTTTGTTTTTCCTGATCTCTCAGGCACAGGGCACAGTTGTTCACTTTCCTTACAGGATACGCTCTATGTTTATTTCACTAAGTACGTAAACTGAAGAGGTCGCATTAGACCGAAACGTTTATCGGTGTACTACCATAATAAAAGATTCTACTATAGCCAAGCTGAGTGCGAGGTTTACGTATTATATGTCTAGGGTTTGGGAACCTAACCTCAGCACCCCCTACAGCTGTGCACACAGTGCCTACTCACACATATATATATAGTGAGAGTCTTGGTTGCATGATGAGGGGGAGCAGCATGATGGGGGGCTGCATTGTACCCTATGAAGGGGCTACTTTATATTCTATGAGGGGGGCTACCCCAACCCATGCTACATAATTAAGACGTGTACTACCTTATAGTATACCCTGATATTAGCGCGTTTTAACGCACAATTGGTGGTGTTGTATTTATTTCTATGTTGCTATATAGTGGGCCCCAAGAATGGTTTTCTCTGGTGGGCCCAAGGTGCTCCAGTCCGACGCTGTGTACATACATCGGTTGTCAAATTAATTTTACTTTTAGATTCAATAAGCAATTGTAATTATATATATATATATATATATATATATATATATACAGGACAGACCAAAAGTTTGGACACACTTTCTCATTCAAAGATTCTTCTGTATTTTCATGACTATGAAAATTGTAGAATCACCCTGAAGGCATCAAAACTATGAATTAACACATGTGGAATTATACATTACACTTTACAAAAAAGTGTGAAACAACTAAAAATATGTCTTATATTCTAGGTTCTTCAAAGTAGCCACCTTTTGCTTTGATTACTGCTTTGCACGCAGAAAAGGTGAACGGCTGGACTCTACATGCCTAGTTCCCACCGTGAAGCATGGAGGAGGAGGTGTGATGGTGTGGGGGTGCTTTGCTGGTGACATTGTTGGGGATTATTCAAAATTGAAGCAGTGAGCGGTCCAGCTCCCCCCAAACCATCTCGATTAGGTTCAGGTCTTGTGACTGTGGAGGCCAGATCATCTGGCGTAGCACCCCAGCACTCTCCTTCTTGGTCAAATAGACCTTACACAGTCTGGTGGTGTGTTTGGGGTCATTGTCCTGTTGAAAAATAAATGATGGTCCAACTAAACGCAAGCCGGATGGAATAGCATTCCGCTGCAAGATGCTGTGGTAGCCATGCTGGTTCAGTATGCCTTCAATTTTGAATAAATCCCCAACAGTGTCACCAGCAAAGCACCCCCACACCATCACACCACCTCCTCCATGCTTCACAGTGGGAACCAGGCATGTAGAGTCCATCCGTTCACCTTTTCTGCGTGCAAAGCAGTAATCAAAGCAAAAGGTGGAATAGAATGTAAGACATATTTTCAGTTGTTTCACACTTTTTTGTAAAGTGTAATGTATAATTCCACATGTGTTAATTCATAGTTTTGATGCCTTCAGTGTGATTCTACAATTTTCACAGTCAAGAAAATACAGAAAAATCGTTGAATGAGAAGGTGTGTATATATATATCAGAGGCGTAGCTAGAGTTTTGGTTTGGGGGGGGCAAAACTTCTGAGTGGGCCCCTAATCAGGTAACTTTGATTACAACTGGGTGATGCACCCTAATAGTGGATGTAGGAGAACCTCAGCAGATGCCCGTGCTGTAACTGAAAATAACCTCTATATAAAGACCAATATTGATATTACTGACATATGATCAGTGGTAGATACCAGTCATATAGAACATATAAGAGCTCACAGCACCATTATAGATACTGCCTTACCGCCGACTTTCTTTCTGATGGAATCGTTCACTTTTCCCATCTTTTCCATCTGGCCCAGACCAACATGACAACTTCTTCCAGCTAGGTCTCGGCTGCAGAGATTACAACAATGACACGTTTCACTTCTCACATTTTTAGCACCATCTGTATCTATCCCCAACCTGCACAAACTCCTCATCCTGCTGATACCTCAATACTGAGCTGCTGCTGCTTTATGTGTCCCTATTACTGCACCTGCTGTGTGGTTCGTGTGACCTCTTGATGGTAAAACAAACCACTGTAATATACTAATGCCGGGTGCAAGTGCCCTAGAAAGTAATAATGCCATGAGTGCCCCTCTGACAGTCACAGTAACCTGCGTTCCCCTATAAGAATAAGTGCCCACTTTACATTTAATAATATCCTGAGTCTCCCCCTTTAAAGCTCTCCTCTACACTGTATGATGCTCTCTTATACAGTCTAATGCCCCCTCACTGTATACATACTGGCCCCTTACTATCCCTCAAACTGTTTAATAGCTCCAACACTATCTCCACACTGTATGATGGCCTCCTAGGTAGCCTCCATATAGTATAACGCACCAGACAATCCTCAACATAGTATAATGCACTCCCCATAGGCCCCATATATAGTATAATGCATAGGCAGACTCTATAGCATAATGCAGCCCCTAATACAATGCACCCCCCTAGTCAGCCTGTATAATATAATGCACCCCCCATAGGCAACCTGTATAATATAATGCACCCTATAGGCAGCCTGTATAATATAATACACCCCCATAGGCAGCCTGTATAATATAATACACCCCCATAGGCAGCCTGTATAATATAATGCCCCTATAGGCAGCCTGTATAATATAATGCATCCCCCCATAGGCAGCCTGTATAATATAATGCACCCCTATAGGCAGCCTGTATAATATAATGCACCCCCATAGGCAGCCTGTATAATGTAATGCACCCCTATAGGCAGCCTGTATAATATAATGCACCCCCATAGGCAGCCTGTATAATGTAATGCACCCCCCCATAAGCAGCTTCTATAGTACATTGCACGCCCATAAAAAAAAACAATCCAATACTCACCTCGCTTCTTTCTGGTTCCTGCGCTGCTGAGTGCTGGCCCATCTCTGGACCATGGGCGCTCGCTGTCAAGTGTCGGCGTCAGATGCTGTCAGGGGGATGATGGGAGGAGTGTAGCGCTCCTTCTTCCATCAGTGAGGTCAACTGATACAGCTGAACCTGTGATGGGCGGGGGCCCACTGCTGGCACCGGGCCCCCTCACACTCAGGGGCCCCATAGAGGCCAGGTGGCAGAGCAGGGAGATAGATTCCCCCAGCTCTGCTGCAGAGTAACTGTATCGGTGCGCTCTGCACGCTGATAGTTACAGTAGCGTAGCTCAGGGTGGGCCCCTCAGAGGGCCGGGCCTGGGACGACCGCCCTCTCTGCCCCCCGGTAGCTACACTACTGATATACAGTATATACATATGCAGAGTGGTCAACCATAAACACAAGCATGTCTATAATAGGGTTAGTACACAGTAAGTACAGGTAAGCAAATTGTCTATAACCATAACTGTAGATGATAAACTTTTCATAAAGCAGAGTACCCCATCCCGATGCATTTCCCGCCTTGTATGTATAATAAGGGGTTCATCAGGGGATAGCTTCAGGGTGAAGAGAAGTGTTATAATGGAAATCCTGCCATCCGGACAACATGTGTCATAGTGGAACGATGCGTGCATTCCACCATAGCGGAGTCACTTCTGTATGGTTCCGCCGAACATGATCTCCAATCTCGAATGGAACGCACAATGCGTTTAACCATCGCGCCAGTGTCTCGACCACGCACCACAATTGTGGGTTACCAGGGCAATGGGGTACTCAGAGCCGAGCCCATGGAAGTCTATGGGGTTGTCACAGGTAGCGGTGGCTCGGTCTGTGGCCCTGGCGGTCAGGCGTATGTTGGGGGGAATATTTACAGGGGATGGATTTATATACAGTTCGTGACGCCACCTGTAGTATTCTGGTAATTTGTACCAGCGCTGCTGTAGAGCTCTGAGGGGATCGTGAGGCAGCTAGATGTCGGGTCCCCTACAGGTGGGACTCTTCCCTCAAAGTCTATGAAGTTAGTGAAGTCGGGTGCAGATAAATAACACAGTCTCACACGGTCAGCGTCTTTCCATACCTTTACTTGTAAGATGTTCAGGCAGGTCCCAGGGAGGCTGATCCAAGGAGAGTGTATCTTGAGACAGCAGCTGGACAAGTTAGGGGCCTCCTTTACTTTCAACACAACGAGTACAACCAGCCTGAAGCGTAGTTCCCTCAATAACTCCAGCTAATCCATAGCTGTACTGCCCAGTCAGTTTTGTGGTAGGAGCCTTCCTGTGAGAGAGCTGAATTCCTATATTGCTGATCAGGCTCAAAGTCTTCACTCCCCCTGACCCCAGTTACGTACTGACTATAAGGGGCTGTTTGCCGCGACCTAAGGTCCGGTAAATCCCTGGTTTTCTTACCACTATGCTTGAAGCTAATAGTGATCCTTCGGTCCCCAGTGACCGGTTGCAATGTGCAGGACTTCTTCAATCCAAACGCACCTTTTCAATAAACTTTCCACTGTGCCTTTCGCCTTGTCCTCGCTGGTAGCATAAACACTCACACTTGCATAAAGTCGGGTAGTCACTTCCTTCATTCACTTTCTTCAAAGTTAGTTACAGATTCTCAGTTATCACTAGGCAGGAGCACGTCTCTGAACCTTTCACTGTCCTTGAGACAGGTGACTGAAGTCTTTCTGCACTAAGCTTCTTCTTTCTCTCAATGTATTCTGTTGAGGTACAGCTCTGACTAGGCTAAGGTGAATTAGACCACCTGTACCAGCCTCCACGTTCTGAACTGATGATAGAGCAGGCTGGACTGCTTCCTCCCTCCAGCTAAACTCCAGACGTCTGCTCCGTCCGAAGACAGGAAACACACTCCTCCAAAATCACTCCACAAACATACACCCTGACCACTCCCTCAATAGTAACTACACTACCCTAAGGGTGTGTCTAGTGTATGTTGAGTGAATGGGTATTTAGCATTAAACTGCTGTCTCGCCACACACTCTCCAGGGTACTGCGTGTGCCTAACACCAGGGCTACACATTCCCCCATGGTAAAAGACAGCACTCCCGGGCTGTAAAATACAAAGAGACATTTTGTTTATGCATGAAAACATTAACAATAACATTAATTCGTCCCATCCGGGAGGTGAGGATATCTTGAACGTTGCAAAACAAAACATTATATTTAGGAAAATACAAAAGTATTAAATAGCATTCAATAAATATACAGTATTCTTGTGAAGGACCCGCACCAAACCTTCAACGTAGGTCCTGGGTGGGCTGCAGGACATCCGAATGCAGACCTCACTCAGTGCCACACCACACGGGTTTTTGTATTCAGAGGTAGTTGTGCTGGTTTATGTAAAACCAAGATAAGGCACCGAAGCGCAACTATGTACAAATAAGTTCTGGGTTGGCACAGTCCTCAACCTCAAAGTCCATTGTAAAACCAAAGACATAGATATAATATCACATATTATACAAAGTGCAAAACTTTTTCTGGTTACCCAGCCGGGCATTCTACGGTTAGCAATATATATATGCATTATACTCTTCAACTTATGCAAAATTTTTGTAAAACATTCCCAAACTTTCTACAATATTACTTATGGTAGACCCTATAGGGATCTCACCGATTCTTCTTTACTATTTATTCATTTACTTCTAATACACTTTCCACCCCGGGGGCTGGAACAATGCAATGGGCCCTAGACCCCAGGACTAACAAATCATGTGCTGCGATTAGGGTCTGGGTCACCACAGTTCTCGTGCGAACCTCTAGGGGCGCAACGGGTACATTCTCCTCACGAGACACCGATTGCGTTTCAATCACAGTTAACGATATGGACCGTGTCATGGATTGCGATTGAGACTGGGTCGCATATTGCGATGCAGAGGTGGCTTGAATTTGCGATGAACTTGCAGGGGGCGATGCTGGGGCACGGCCGGATACTGCTTGAGCTGGAGACGGGGACGCTGCGGTAGTGGTGACGTTACCTGCGTCGGGGACGGGGTCACGGACGATGGTGACGTTAAGGGCATACCATCCCTTCATTCCCCAATGCCGTGTGTACGTGACGAGGTCTCCATTTACTAAGTCCCTCCCGGGATGGCCTTGCGGTAGGTGGGATTCTACGTCACGCCTGCTGACAAAGACCCCTGGGTAGAGGCCCGGTTCACGGATGAAGCCCCAGCCCTTCCGGAGCTGGAACTCAGTCACACACCCCTGCCGCCGCGGTTCCCTCAGGGTACCTTTCTCTCTCCGGACACTCTCTTTGTCCGCGATCAGCTCTGCATGTTGTCGCTGACGGTTCCGCTGAGCTTCCCGCTCTTCCTCCTGCTGGCGTTTCTGCTTCTCCTCACGACGCTGCCACTCATATTCCCACTGGGCGGTGTAGGCGACGTCATCCAGGCGCGCCATTTCGTCCCAGTCCACGTCTGGTAGTGACGGACAGGACCCCTCCGGTGTCCCTGCCGGGGACCGATCATCTGCTGCGGCCTCCTGGCCGGGCGGGCGTTCCGGAACTGGCGATACCTCCTCAACCTCCTTCGCCTCCACCGCTTCACCGGTGGGATCAGGATTGGTACTTTCGGGGGCAGCCTCCGGTTGCTCCTTCGCCTTGGGCAGCAGAATCTTCGGAAACTGGAATCGTGGGGGGTCGTTGAGGGGAGAGATCACCGTGTCCCACAGCCTCCGCTGCTCCAGGGTACGCCGGCGTCTCTCGATCTCTTCAAAGCCAGGTTGGTACTGGACCATCTTCTTCAGGCGTGCATTTTCTTCTTGAATCTCTAGCAACGCCTGCTGCAGGTGCAGGACCACGGATAACTCCGGTGCTGGTGGCAGCTTGGCTGGGGCACGGGGCCTGCCTTCCTCCGCTTCCCTGCTCGGCTGCACACGTCCTGCTTCCATGATGTTCCAGAAGATTCTCTCTTCTTCCTCCAGAGACATCCGGTCTCTTCCGTGGAGGCGGGGTTTGCGTCTCCTCCTCCTCTCAGGGAAGGTGAAGAGGAGGCGGACCTCCTTTGCTGTAGGGCAGGATCGCATATTGTAATAGCACTTTGAGAGGGCAGGCATTTTCTTCGCGCCACAGGGGGGTAGACGCCCACGAAGGTACGCCCACCTTCTTCTCCAGCGCCTGAGGGCGCGAATATGGCGACAAAAATGGCGATTTTGGCGCCAAAAGTGAAAACAGTCCTTTTTCACAAAAACAATTCCTTAGGCACACAGGGCTCGCAATTCTGCGAGTTTCGCATCCTGTTCGTGACGCCAAAGTTTGTCTCGACCACGCACCACAATTGTGGGTTACCAGGGCAATGGGGTACTCAGAGCCGAGCCCATGGAAGTCTATGGGGTTGTCACAGGTAGCGGTGGCTCGGTCTGTGGCCCTGGCGGTCAGGCGTATGTTGGGGGGAATATTTACAGGGGATGGATTTATATACAGTTCGTGACGCCACCTGTAGTATTCTGGTAATTTGTACCAGCGCTGCTGTAGAGCTCTGAGGGGATGGTGAGGCAGCTAGATGTCGGGTCCCCTACAGGTGGGACTCTTCCCTCAAAGTCTATGAAGTTAGTGAAGTCGGGTGCAGATAAATAACACAGTCTCACACGGTCAGCGTCTTTCCATACCTTTACTTGTAAGATGTTCAGGCAGGTCCCAGGGAGGCTGATCCAAGGAGAGTGTATCTTGAGACAGCAGCTGGACAAGTTAGGGGCCTCCTTTACTTTCAACACAACGAGTACAACCAGCCTGAAGCGTAGTTCCCTCAATAACTCCAGCTAATCCATAGCTGTACTGCCCAGTCAGTTTTGTGGTAGGAGCCTTCCTGTGAGAGAGCTGAATTCCTATATTGCTGATCAGGCTCAAAGTCTTCACTCCCCCTGACCCCAGTTACGTACTGACTATAAGGGGCTGTTTGCCGCGACCTAAGGTCCGGTAAATCCCTGGTTTTCTTACCACTATGCTTGAAGCTAATAGTGATCCTTCGGTCCCCAGTGACCGGTTGCAATGTGCAGGACTTCTTCAATCCAAACGCACCTTTTCAATAAACTTTCCACTGTGCCTTTCGCCTTGTCCTCGCTGGTAGCATAAACACTCACACTTGCATAAAGTCGGGTAGTCACTTCCTTCATTCACTTTCTTCAAAGTTAGTTACAGATTCTCAGTTATCACTAGGCAGGAGCACGTCTCTGAACCTTTCACTGTCCTTGAGACAGGTGACTGAAGTCTTTCTGCACTAAGCTTCTTCTTTCTCTCAATGTATTCTGTTGAGGTACAGCTCTGACTAGGCTAAGGTGAATTAGACCACCTGTACCAGCCTCCACGTTCTGAACTGATGATAGAGCAGGCTGGACTGCTTCCTCCCTCCAGCTAAACTCCAGACGTCTGCTCCGTCCGAAGACAGGAAACACACTCCTCCAAAATCACTCCACAAACATACACCCTGACCACTCCCTCAATAGTAACTACACTACCCTAAGGGTGTGTCTAGTGTATGTTGAGTGAATGGGTATTTAGCATTAAACTGCTGTCTCGCCACACACTCTCCAGGGTACTGCGTGTGCCTAACACCAGGGCTACACACCAGCATCACCATAAGTGATGTCTATAATGAGATGGAAAGCAAATGCGCTCCAGTATAGAGGCTTTGTCCATACGCAGGAAACGACGTCCGTCCGTTCTAGAGAGAACATGCAATTCCACCAGCAGTGAGTATAGACCTCGATGTAAAGGTCTATTGTTAAAATATACTCCAATGATATAGATTGAAAGAGTAAGGGACGAATGCTACTGTACAACTAGTGAAAGCATGACTCGAGAAATGATAATGACCAGAAGGTCTGAGAAAATATATAGACAATAAAAACCACACAAGATCGTAAAAATAAGGGATCTTAAATAAAATACAATGGCGTGGTCTCAAAGATTCTAGGCCATGCCAGGTGCCTGTGCATGGTAAGAAATGTCAGTGAGATATATAATTAGTGCAGTGCGTGTGTAGTTCACTGCACATGTATTTAGCTAATAAAGAAACAAAAGAAAAAAATGGTGTGGGGTCCCCCTCATTTTTAATACCCAGCTGAGGGAAAGCAGACAGCTGGAGGCTGGTGTTATTCTGGGAAGGGGGCAATAAGCATGAAACTTCCCAGGCTATTATTATCAGCTCACAACTGTCTGCATAGCCTTTACTGATAATTAAAAAGGGGGACACCCCCAAAAAATAACGTGGGGTCCCCACTATTTTTAATAACCGGCAAAGGTTAAGCAGACAACTGCGGGCTGATATTAATAGGCTGGGAAGGGGCCATCGATATTGGCCCCCTTCCAGACTAATAATACCAGCCCTCAGCCACCCTAGAAATGGTGCATCCACTAGATGCACCAATTCTGGTGCTTAGCCTTGGCTCTTCCTGATGTCCTGGTGCATTGGCAAGCGTGGTAATGGTTTTGTGGTTGATGTCAGCTGTGTAATGTCCGCTGGCGTCAAGCTCAGGGGTTAGAGAAGGTAAGTTAGCGTGCACTCTGGTCAATTATAGTCGAGGTGCTGGTATAATGGACTGGTAAGTCCAGGAATGGGCTAAAAGATAATTTACCGCACACTCAATTGGATCTTTTTGCAAAGTGAATATAGATTTTATTTTGTGGACAATCAAAATATAGAGGCAAAACAAGAGATATAAAGCGACATTAGTATCAACGTTTCGGTTCGCCCGGAACCTTATTCATGAAGTCGCTGTGAAGCAAAAGAAACAGGATAAGTGACATGAAAACACATAAAGTTGTCAATATTGGTGATTTCAGAAACACGTCTCCAGAGAAAATAGGATACAATGACACAATAAAAATATAATATACATATATACAAATATACATTTATACAGATTGATCCAGAAGGTACAATAGGGCTAAAGAGACAAAAGAGAATTTATTACCTTAGTCCTGGAAAATTAGTGGGTAAGTACACAGAGCAAGGTAAGTGCCCAAATATGGAGGATCGCTGTAAGTAATAGTGATAGAATTAAATCTATATAGTGAAACAACACTAGTCAGAGAATAAGGCAGCCTAATACCTGTATCATACGCCTTGAGGGAATGAGGGAGAGGCCTCAGTTGAAATCTGTAATAAGGTAACGGTATGCCTCTTAGTGTGATTGTGTATAGAGGAATATTAAAGGAGCCCAAGTGATTGAAAAGGTACCTGTTATTATGGTTGTCTGGGAATAGCCCAAAAAAAACGGAAGGAAATGCAATCCTAAAAAGATTAAAGGCTGAAATGTAATATATTGAGGTCTCATGTGAAGATAGCAGTGGTATGGATTGTATGGAGCATACCTGGCAGTCAGTTCGTATAGGAAGGGCCCAAAGGGCAGGAAATGTTTCCAACCTGAAGGTGAATAATGTGCTATTGTTAAGTTTTTTAAGATGATTGCGGCTTCCAGTTAATAGAATTGGATCCCATATGCTGGTGTAGAGCCTACCTGGCTTGCGTTAAGCTGTGGTATGAGCGGTGCTCCCGCACCTTGCTGTGGCTGGACTGCAGTGTAGATACACGGGCAGCGCTTGTTAAAGCGCCAAACCGGAAGTAAGACTCCCGGACCGGAAGTGACGTATAGTAACGGAGAGATGAACATTGGAGATGTAGGACATGCGCAGTAGCATATTAGGTGGAAGGAATATGTACCGTCATAGGGAAGTGAGCAAAGGAGATGCAGGACTTGCGCAGTAGCACATTGAAATACTGACATTGCTCAGAATTAGGTGGAGAAAGTCTGTGTCGTCATAGGGGAGTGAAGCATGACATGCGCTTTAGCACATGGGATTGTTATTGTTCAGAATTAGGTGGAGAAAATATGTGTCAATAAAACGAGGGGCTAATGTAGGTAAAACAGTATAAGGTGGACTCTGAAAGTGAAATGACTATATCTAGAGAGGGATATTGTTCAGTTCTAAAGCGAAGGCCTTGTTCACAGTTAGGCTGTGGCAAAAAGTTAGTATGATTGAATGAAAATGAACATAAAAAATAATAAAATAAAATAAAATTCGATAATTATATCAAACAACAGTAATATGTACAAAAATATATATACAAAAATTCATTTAGTAAGGACTAAGGGTCAGAGAGGTCAGGGACATTTGGCAGATACCCGGCTAAGGAGTAAACTCACCTGTAGGTGAAGAATTATCGGGTCTGTGAAAAAATTAGATAATGTTAATATAAAATAAAGGATGTTTATAATAGCAAATCTATTTCTCTATTTAATCCTTTGGGGGTTAGGGTGTCAAGCTTATGAATCCAGTAGGTTTCTCTTTGTTTCAACAGTTTGACATGGTCACCACCTCTCCTCGGGCGTGGAACACCTTCAATAACCTGGAATTTCATCTGAGCAACAGAGTGTCTGAATTTGGTAAAGTGGTCCGGTAGTGGAAGCCAGTTTTTTTGACAACGGATAGTGGATTTATGACTGGCTATGCGGTCTTTAACGTGCTGGGTAGTCTCACCAACGTATAGGAGGCCACACGGGCACTTGATAAGGTACACTACAAAGTTAGAATTACAGGTAAAGAAACCTTTAATCGGAAAAGACTTGCCAGTCCTGGGGTGTGTGAGATGATCTGATCTGATAATGTTTGAACAGGCTGCACAGTTTAAGCACGGAAATGTACCGTGTTTTCGAGGGGCTAGGAGTCTTTGGTTGTTTGTAGAAAGAGCACTGCCTATATCAGCCTTAATTAGCCTGTCTCTAACGTTAGGTGCCCTTTTTTTGCACATCAATACCGGTGCGTCGAAAGACTCAATGTTCGGGTACGCCCTGGAGAGCAGGGGCCAGTGTTTTTTGATAATGGAATAGGCTTTTGGCATGAGAGGGTGGAACGAGTGTACAAAAGGTACTCTTTCTTTCGGAATGGTAGGTGGCAGTGGGGACGGTGGTGTAATAGCCCGTATTTTTTCTTCCTGTAATAGCCTTGTAGGGTAGTGACGGTCCCTAAATTTCTGTGCCATTGTGTCAAGTCTGGTTTCAAGTATGTCTTTATCAGACACAATCCTGCATACTCTGCTCAGTTGGGATCTTGGTAAGCTATTTCTGGTTGAACGAGGATGACAGCTGGAATAGTGTAAAAGGTTGTTCCTATCCGTTGGTTTGTTGTAGAGGTCAGTTGATAGGTTACCATGTGTATCTTGCAAAGCCTTAGTGTCGAGGAAAGGGATTGATACAGTGTCATAGTTCAAAGAGAATTGTAGTTCCGGAAAAATAGAATTGAGGTATGCATGGAATTCTAGTAGGGTATTAGTTGAACCGGTCCATACGAAGAAAATATCGTCTATGTACCGGTGATAACCAAGTACATAACGGATAAAAAGGTCGCTGGGATATACGTATGCTAGTTCAAATGAGTTCATAAACGCATTTGCGTAGGCGGGCGCGACATTGGCTCCCATTGCGGTGCCGCATTTCTGTACATAGTAGGTATCCTCGTACAGAAAATAATTCTCATGCAATACCAGGTTTAATAAATCCAGACACAATTGGACTGAATCGGTGGATAAATCTGATGATTCTAGAAGGGTCTTAACTGCCTCAATCCCTTTGTCATGTGCGATTGACGTATACAAATTGTTCACATCAAGCGTGACAAGGATACTGCCTGGTGGTGTTGGCCCCAATTGTTGGATAACTCTCAGAAACTGTCCTGTGTCAAGGAGGTATGATCTGGTTAGTTTAATATAAGGAGTTAGAACCTTCTCCAGGAAAATAGATAATGGTGATAATATCGAATCTGTAGAGGCTACAATGGGTCTGCCAGGTGGATTATGAAGTGATTTATGAACTTTTGGCAGGATGTAAAAGACGGGTGTAATGGGATGACTATTTGTTAGAAAAGTGACCGTCTGTTGATCAATGATATTGCGATCATAGTATATTTTTAGTAGATTTTTGATCTTGTTGGCAATGGCAAAGACAGGGTCACTAGGTATAGAGAGGTAGGTATCCTGATCAGAAAGTTGTCTATTGATCTCCTTCATGTAGTCATTGCGATTCATTACAACAATAGCTCCGCCTTTATCTGCTGGTTTTATTATTATATCCCTATTGCTACTGAGTGTATTCAGGGCCTGTTTTTCTAGGATAGTCAGGTTGGGATGTGGAGGAAAGAGGCCAAGTTGTGCTTGATGAGACAATGATTTCATATCACCATTATCTATTTTCCTGGAGAAGGTTCTAACTCCTTATATTAAACTAACCAGATCATACCTCCTTGACACAGGACAGTTTCTGAGAGTTATCCAACAATTGGGGCCAACACCACCAGGCAGTGTCCTTGTCACGCTTGATGTGAACAGTTTGTATACGTCAATCGCACATGACAAAGGGATTGAGGCAGTTAAGACCCTTCTAGAATCATCAGATTTTCCACCGATTCAGTCCAATTGTGTCTGGATTTATTACACCTGGTATTGCATGAGAATTATTTTCTGTACGAGGATACCTACTATGTACAGAAATGCGGCACCGCAATGGGAGCCAATGTCGCGCCCGCCTCCAAATGCGTTTATGAACTCATTTGAACTAGCATACGTATATCCCAGCGACCTTTTTATCCGTTATGTACTTGGTTATCACCGGTACATAGACGATATTTTCTTCGTATGGACCGGTTCAACTAATACCCTACTAGAATTCCATGCATACCTCAATTTTATTTTTCCGGAACTACAATTCTCTTTGAACTATGACACTGTATCAATCCCTTTCCTCGACACTAAGGTTTTGCAAGATACACATGGTAACCTATCAACTGACCTCTACAACAAACCAACGGATAGGAACAACCTTTTACACTATTCCAGCTGTCATCCTCGTTCAACCAGAAATAGCTTACCAAGATCCCAACTGAGCAGAGTATGCAGGATTGTGTCTGATAAAGACATACTTGAAACCAGACTTGACACAATGGCACAGAAATTTAGGGACCGTCACTACCCTACAAGGCTATTACAGGAAGAAAAAATACGGGCTATTACACCACCGTCCCCACTGCCACCTACCATTCCGAAAGAAAGAGTACCTTTTGTACACTCGTTCCACCCTCTCATGCCAAAAGCCTATTCCATTATCAAAAAACACTGGCCCCTGCTCTCCAGGGCGTACCCGAACATTGAGTCTTTCGACGCACCGGTATTGATGTGCAAAAAAAGGGCACCTAACGTTAGAGACAGGCTAATTAAGGCTGATATAGGCAGTGCTCTTTCTACAAACAACCAAAGACTCCTAGCCCCTCGAAAACACGTACATTTCCGTGCTTAAACTGTGCAGCCTGTTCAAACATTATCAGATCAGATCATCTCACACACCCCAGGACTGGCAAGTCTTTTCCGATTAAAGGTTTCTTTACCTGTAATTCTAACTTTGTAGTGTACCTTATCAAGTGCCCGTGTGGCCTCCTATACGTTGGTGAGACTACCCAGCACGTTAAAGACCGCATAGCCAGTCATAAATCCACTATCCGTTGTCAAAAAAACTGGCTTCCACTACCGGACCACTTTACCAAATTCAGACACTCTGTTGCTCAGATGAAATTCCAGGTTATTGAAGGTGTTCCACGCCCGAGGAGAGGTGGTGACCATGTCAAACTGTTGAAACAAAGAGAAACCTACTGGATTCATAAGCTTGACACCCTAACCCCCAAAGGATTAAATAGAGAAATAGATTTGCTATTATAAACATCCTTTTTTTTTTATATTAACATTATCTAATTTTTTCACAGACCCGATAATTCTTCACCTACAGGTGAGTTTACTCCTTAGCCGGGTATCTGCCAAATGTCCCTGACCTCTCTGACCCTTAGTCCTTACTAAATGAATTTTTGTATATATATTTTTGTACATATTACTGTTGTTTGATATAATTATCGAATTTTATTTTTATTTTTATTTATTTTTTATGTTCATTTTCATTCAATCATACTAACTTTTTGCCACAGCCTAACTGTGAACAAGGCCTTCGCTTTAGAACTGAACAATATCCCTCTCTAGATATAGTCATTTCACTTTCAGAGCCCACCTTATACTGTTTTACCTACATTAGCCCCTCGTTTTATTGACACATATTTTCTCCACCTAATTCTGAACAATAACAATCCCATGTGCTAAAGCGCATGTCATGCTTCACTCCCCTATGACGACACAGACTTTCTCCACCTAATTCTGAGCAATGTCAGTATTTCAATGTGCTACTGCGCAAGTCCTGCATCTCCTTTGCTCACTTACCTATGACGGTACATATTCCTTCCACCTAATATGCTACTGCGCATGTCCTACATCTCCAATGTTCATCTCCCCGTTACTATACGTCACTTCCGGTCCGGGAGTCTTACTTCCGGTTTGGCGCTTTAACAAGCGCTGCCCGTGTATCTACACTGCAGTCCAGCCACAACAAGGTGCGGGAGCACCGCTCATACCACAGCTTAACGCAAGCCAGGTAGGCTCTACACCAGCATATGGGATCCAATTCTATTAACTGGAAGTCGCAATCATCTTAAAAAACTTAACAATAGCACATTATTCACCTTCAGGTTGGAAACATTTCCTGCCCTTTGGGCCCTTCCTATACGAACTGACTGCCAGGTATGCTCCATACAATCCATACCACTGCTATCTTCACATGAGACCACAATATATTACATTTCAGCCTTTAATCTTTTTAGGATTGCATTTCCTTCCGTTTTTTTTGGGCTATTCCCAGACAACCATAATAACAGGTACCTTTTCAATCACTTGGGCTCCTTTAATATTCCTCTATACACAATCACACTAAGAGGCATACCGTTACCTTATTACAGATTTCAACTGAGGCCTCTCCCTCATTCCCTCAAGGCGTGATACAGGTATTAGGCTGCCTTATTCTCTGACTAGTGTTGTTTCACTATATAGATTTAATTCTATCACTATTACTTACAGCGATCTTCCATATTTGGGCACTTACCTTGCTCTGTGTACTTACCCACTAATTTTCCAGGACTAAGGTAATAAATTCTCTTTTGTCTCTTTAGCCCTATTGTACCTTCTGGATCAATCTGTATAAATGTATATTTGTATATTATATTTTTATTGTGTCATTGTATCCTATTTTCTCTGGAGACGTGTTTCTGAAATCACCAATATTGACAACTTTATGTGTTTTCATGTCACTTATCCTGTTTCTTTTGCTTCACAGCGACTTCATGAATAAGGTTCCGGGCGAACCGAAACGTTGATACTAATGTCGCTTTATATCTCTTGTTTTGCCTCTATATTTTGATTGTCCACAAAATAAAATCTATATTCACTTTGCAAAAAGATCCAATTGAGTGTGCGGTAAATTATCTTTTAGCCTAAGCTCAGGGGTTAGTAATGGAGGTGTCTATCAGACATCCCCATTACTAACTCCTTAGTCAAAAGCAATAAACACAAACAGAGAAAAATCCTTCAATTGTAAAAAGCACTCCCATAACAATTACCATATTTTACCCATTTATTTCCTTTAAAAAATAAAATAATCCAAAGAGGTCCCCGTAAATATATCCCCAACTCTGCTACATCCGGATGCAGTGCTGAGCGGTGACATTAGTACAGCATGGCAGCCGGAATGACAGTAGCGTGTGAACCCGGCTGCTGGGAAAAGCGCTCACGTCAGTAAGGTTATCGAAGTTCACAGCCGATTAACTGCGGTAATCTTACTTACGTTACCACTTGCAAAATGAGAAATTTCTCATGCTGCGAGTGGTGACATCAGTAAGGTTACTGCAGTTCATTGGCTGTGAACTGCGATAACCTTACTGATGTCAGAACTCACTACGGCAGCTAGATTCATATGCTGCTCTGTGTGTTCCAGTGCCCGTGCTGAGCGGTCACAATACTGATTTCACTGCTCAGCACTGCATCTGGATGTAGCAGAGTCGGGGATCGTCTTGTGACATGGGATTGATTTCCAGGGACGCCTTTGGATTATTATATATTTTTTATTTTATTATATTTTTTTAGAGGTAATAAATGGTTAAAAGGGCAGGAGTGCTTTTTACAATTAAAAAAACTTTTCTGTGTGCTAATTGCTTTTGACTATGGGATTAGTAATGGGGGTGTCTTATAGATGACACTCTATTACTAACCCCTGAGCTTGATGTCAGTGGACTTTACACAGCTGACATCAACCCCAAAATATTACCCCGCTTGCCAATGCACCAGGGCAAGTGGAAAGAGCCGGGCAAAGCACCAGAATTGACACATTTAATGGATGCACTTTTCCGGGGCGGCTGCGGCCTGCTACTTTTAGGCTGGGAATGGCCTAAAAGAGAATGCCAGCCCCCAGCTCTCTGCCTTACCTTGGATTGTTATCAAAAATATTAAATAATTTGAAAAAACGGCGTGGGGCCCCTCTATTTTTGATAACCAGCCAATATAAACCAGACTTCTTCCGTGAGAAGTCCTTGCTCGAGGTCCGTGCATGGACTAAGTGTACGGTACAGACCGCAAACTTCACTTTTCGGGTTCCCCCATCACTAATAGGCATGCCAAAAAGAAAGCTCTCCTTCTTCCTTTTAGACCAAGGTCATAGTTTTTCTGCACAAATGGAACACACTACATGTGGAGCCAACGACTTGTCCTGATCACCTAGTTTTACACCTAAGTGCGCATAATACACTTTTCTAACAAAGTTCGTAATGTTACTTTGTTTATGCATTATAAGACATCTGCAAATGTAGCAAAAGTTGTCGGGTGAATTCCGACACCCCCTTGTAGACATTTTGATCACGTTGTTAAAAACAGAAGCTTAGTCCACCACAACTAAATACTGTAAGGAATCGTGGTAAGCACACCACCACACCCTTATGACCTGTCTAAAAGAAAATCTGCCTTTGCTCCCAAAGCAACCAATCACAGTGCAGCTTTCAGTCCCTATACTGCTAAGATAAAATGAAAACTGAGCTATGATTGGTGGCTATGGACACAATCACACTTATGAACTGTGACTAAAATTTTTTTTTTTTTAAAAATCTCTTTCCTGCCCATAACAACCAACCACAGTGCAGCTTTGAATTCTTATACTGCGGAGGAAAAATGAAAGATATGCCATGATTGGATGCTATGGACACCACCACACTCATTGGAAGATGGGCTAAGAAAATCTTATCTGCCCACAGCAGCCAATCACAGCACAGCGTCCAGTAATTTCTAACCAATCTAATGACACCAAAATCATCCACCAAAGGTCACGCCAAGGGGTCAAAATATGGTGCAAGAAAAAGCCCATGGAATCAGTGTTAGTGAAAAAACTGTCTGTGATGGAATTTTTTCAATATTTTTATTATGTTCAGAGATCAAAAGTATATAAAAATCACTTCTTTTCAAACAATTTCGCCCTTGCAGACCTGAGTTTTTAAATAAAATGATTGTCTTTGATTTTTCGGCTTGCATTTTCTATTATTGGGGTTACTATGCAGTCATATCAGCTTGAACATGTTCACACCTGCTTTACGCTGTTCGGAGGGACTGGTCAGTTTCTCGTAATCTACTATTAATTTTACTTATATCTGTCCACAACTGTATATATGGGTAGAGCTGGCACTCCACAACATGAATATAACACAAAAAACTACGGATTTACATGACTCTATAACCGTAATGAAGCGATCCAGCAAAAAATTATTTAAAAAATTCCAAAGTTTATTAATTCATATTAAAATGTATATTATAAAACAACAATAATGCCCAGTAGAAGGTAAACACTACCATAATACATCAATAAATAGTGCAAGTCCAAAACCACTTATTGCAGGCTCTCAGTAACCCATAAAGGATATGCCCCGCAATATCTGACCTGGTACCGCAGACAATCACATAATATCCATATCCTAAGAAGTAAATCCTCAATGAGGCACAATCATACCTGTCTGAAACAAGGCTATATATCAATAATCTGGCTGGATGCTATTATCCTAAGCCGATAATCAAGATGCCGACTCAAACAGGAGATCAGTGAGCCTATACAATCACAAATACTCGGGTAAATTACCTTAATGGCAGGACACTGGAGATGTAAGTGGCGTTACCTCCTCCACCCCAACGCGCGTTTCGCATTTGCTTCTTCCGGGGGCGTCTGGTAGCTCTGGCTGATGGGATTGTGTGGGATATTATAGTGAGTGTGGCTATGGGGAGTGGGCAGTGCTATACACTAAGCTTTATATATAGATATAATCATTATAATTTTTTATAACTAACCGTAGTTAGTTACTATACCCGGGAAGCGCCGGGCTCTTCAGCTAGTAGATACTAACCACATTCCAGCTTATGTTGGCTCCATAGAAAACAATGTTATGCATTATGTATGCAGCAGTGTGCCAACAAGAATATAAAAACTGTTGAAAGGTCAAAGACAAGGAAAATCACAGGAAAAGTACACTGACGCTTGTTACTTGTTACTACAGTAAATTCCTCAGAGAAAAAAAGAAATAAAGTAATAATGCACAATATAAGATAGCCATTTTATTTTTTATTCTGTAACATATTTACATATAAACATTGCAAATTTCAAAACTAAGAATTGAAAGAAAATGGAGACGCAGATTTAAAAAAAAAATTTTTTTTAACTAACAGGTTCAACAATCTACACTTACCTGTATAAGAAAATATACACATTAGCAGCCTGACTTGCAGGGAGCATGTTATAGAGCAGCAGATTGCTGTATAGTCAAATGGAGAATAACTTAGCATAATTTGTAAGTTATTTCCTGCTTAATAAGTCCGGAGGGCGGTCCTAATTAATGATTATTCTTTTTTTCCCCTCCATGAATGAGCATGTAGTGATATCTGTCATTTGCAATGTAGGACCACCCATTGGACTTCTTAGTAATACTGAATCTTCTTGCAATAAACCTAAGTACAGCAATTGTCTCATTACAACGACGTGTCACTCTACTCGATAACAAGCTGCCTGTAAATCAACATGTACAGTACAGACCAAAAGTTTGGACACACCTTCTCATTTAAAGATTTTTCTGTATTTTCATGACTATGAAAATTGTACATTCACACTGAAGGCATCAAAACTATGAATTAACACATGTGGAATTCTATACTTAACAAAAAAGTGTGAAACAACTGAAAATATGTCTTATATTCTAGGTTCTTCAAAGTAGCCACCTTTTGCATTGATTACTGCTTTGCACACTCTTGGCATTCTCTTGATGAGCTTCAAGAGGTAGTCACTGGGAATGGTTTTCACTTCACAGGTGTGCCCTGTCAGGTTTAATAAGTGGGATTTCTGGCTTTATAAATGGGGTTGGGACCATCAGTTGTGTTGTGCAAAAGTCTGGTGGATACACAGCTGACAGTCCTACTGAATAGACTGTTAGAATTTGTATTATGGCAAGAAAAAAGCAGATAAGTAAAGAAAAACGAGTGGCCATCATTACTTTAAGAAATGAAGGTCAGTCAGTCCGAAAAATTGGGAAAACTTTGAAAGTGTCCCCAAGTGCAGTTGCAAAAACCATCAAGCACTACAAAGAAACTGGCTCACATGAGGACCGCCCCAGGAAAGGAAGACCAAGAGGTACCTCTCCTTCTGAGGATAAGTTTATCCGAGTCACCAGCCTCAGAAATCGCAGGTTAACAGCAGCTCAGATTAGAGACAAGGTCAATGCCACACAGAGTTCTAGCAGCAGACACATCTCTACAACTGTTAAGAGGAGACTTTGTGCAGCAGGCCTTCGTGGTAAAACAGCTGCTAGGAAAACAATGCTAAGGACAGGCAACAAGCAGAAGAGACTTGTTTGGGCTAAAGAACACAAGGAATGGACATTAGACCAGTGGAAATCTGTGCTTTGGTCTGATGAGTCCAATTTTGAGATCTTTGGAGGAGGTGTGATGGTGTGGGGGTGCTTCGCTGTTGACACTGTTGGGGATTTATTCAAAATTGAAGGCATACCAGCATGGCTACCACAGCATCTTGCAGCGGCATGCTATTGCATATGGTTTGCGTTTAGTTGGACCATCATTTATTTTTCAACAGGACAATGACCCCAAACACACCTCCAGGCTGTGTAAGGGCTATTTGACCAAGAAGGAGAGTGATGGGGTGCTACGCCAGATGATCTGGCCTCCACAGTCACCAGACCTGAACCCAATCGAGATGGTTTGGGGTGAGCTGGACCGCAGAGTGAAGGCAAAAGGGCTAACAAGTGCTAAGCATCTCTGGGAACTCCTTCAAGATTGTTGGAAGACCATTTCCGGTGACTACCTCTTGAAGCTCATCAAGAGAATGCCAAGAGTGTGCAAAGCAGTCATCAAAGCAAAAAGGTGGCTACTTTGAAGAACCTAGAATGTAAGACATATTTTCAGTTGTTTCACACTTTTTTGTTAAGTCTATAATTCCACATATGCTAATTCATAGTTTTGATGCCTTCAGTGTGAATGTACAATTTTCATAGTCATGAAAATACAAAAAAATCTTTAAATGAGAAGGTGTGTCCAAACTTTTGGTCTGTACTGTATGTGCAAAAAAACTTTAAAAAAAAAAATGTTCCTGACAGATATTGCTGTTACATTCTTGTTGTGGTGCTCCCAGCTCCATCGCTGCTGGTTTTTCTTTTATATCTACCCAACATGTCTAGCACAGGTCAAAAAGGCAATTCTTACTGACCAACCTGTTCAATATCAGGAAACAACGGCATCAGTATCAGGTAGCCTGGCTGAGTTTTTGAAAATATGTGACTCCCAGATTAAAAGAAGCCTATCACTCAATTAATTCTGGCCAAACCGAAAAAAATGTTTTTCTATAAAGCACTTCATGGTTTCTCCCCGCACCACTCAAGGTGATTGACAGGTCTCTCCCATGCATGTACATACATAGAGACCGTCAATCACCAATAGCGGCACTGGACTAGTCTAGTCTTGCTCTATAGTTCTTGGCAGGCTCTTCAAATTATTTTTTATCTGAAATGCCGGAACATTTCAGAGAAGGAGTACCAGACTACAATTGTGCAGCCAGGATCTGATTCTTGCTATGTATCTGCCCAGAATTTTACAGAAAGGAAAAAGTAATTAATCTGCATCTATAACGTCTGCACAAAATACAATTGTATCCACTACAAATATGAAAATACACAGTATTATTTACAGATTTCCAAAGCAAAGTGTAGCATTGGTTCCACCAAAGCCAAACGAGTTACTCAAAGCTACACGCCTCTTCCCCGGTTTCCACTCTTGTGCTTTAAGAGGGACATAATTCAGATCAAACTCTGGCTCCGTTCTGTCAAGGTTCAGAGTAGGTGGTAAGGTTCCATGATGGCAAGACAGAACTGTGAAAGCTGCTTCAACTGCCCCCGCCGCACCAAGCAGGTGACCTGTAGCTCCTTTAGTTGCAGATACCGCCAGTGAATACGCATGTTGTCCAAACAGTCTTTTAATAGCTCTGTTTTCGGCAGCATCGCCGAGGGGTGTGGAGGTGGAATGAGCATTAATATAAGTCACATCTTCTCCCTGTAACTTGGAATCCACAATGGCTGCCCTCATGCACCTGATAAAAAATAACAGCAAAGGCATTAGTTATTAGTCCTTTTCTCACTACGTAACATAGCAGACTAGTAGTTTCATGAAACATTAAAGGAATTTAACTTGTCCCTTTGCTTACATAAATCTTTGGCTTTTATTTTGACTCCCAGTTAGAACATATGAACCTCAGACTACAGGTAGTGGCAGAGCCTAAAGTTCATTTGTCCCTTCCGGGAAGCAGCTTGGTGCAGCTGAAACCTTCTGCCCATGCTCCCATGAGATTAGGGACCACTATACCTTCAATTATTTAATTAGTCTGCAGAAATCGTTGTAGCGAACAAAGATTCTGTTTTTTCCCGTTTCAGCAAGCTTTTATGCAGACTGATTAACAATGGATCATAAATAGGGCACGTTACACCGCTGTCACAGTTGCATTTCGTTTTGAGCCACAATGAAAGATTGTGATCACAGATCGTACTTGACTTGCACTTTGGACTAAAGGTCTAGTTAAACTGCGAGATTATCCTAGGGATGCTCTATTCATGATTATCTTGATCGCCAAGTTAAAGAGCAAAATGCTAATTTGTTGAGCAAAATGGAATTTTGTGCTGTACAAGAGACCATAGTTGTCGGCAGCACATCCCATATAAGCAGGACCTATTCTGCCGAGAACATTGGCAGTCTCAGCGCACCAAACGATCACTTAGAGATTGTTCAGTGTGCATCTGAAGAGCTCCTGTGTAATTACCGCTAATTACTGATTACGTACTTTATCGATAAGTATTATAAATATTTACTGATTAACGAGACAAAAATCCGGTGTTGTAAAATGCAACGTCTAACACTTACCTCTTTTTTTTAAACAAGTTGTAGACAAGTTGAGCACCAAAACTGGACACTCATCAAAGAACAGCAATGTGCACACCCATGGGCATAAAATACTCGATCAACCTTAACATGGATTCAAATACCAGGACAGAGACAAGGATTAAAACCTGATACACTAAAGTAATGGCATCCTGTGTCCACACTCCTCAAAAGATAAGGGATGAGTGTTAAAGAACACAGAGCCTACACAGACCGACCGGTGGCACGATATGTCCGCAGATCGTTAAACTTTCACTGATCAAATGTCTGTTTACACAGGCAGACCACAGTAAATGATATGAACTGAGCGATCTGTAAAAGACTGTTCTGTGCGTAAAAGCTGCTATGGTTCTTGGCAGTGCGAGTCTTGTTTCCACAGAATGATTCACCGCCAAGAATGATGATCTTTTGTGCTGCACTAAAGATCATTTCACCTGAAGAACAAGCATTTTTTTCGATCACTGGGTGATCTACAGCCTGTGTAAATCACAAGATAATCATGAAAAAGCGATTTTAATAATGCTTGTTCACTATTATTAAGCAGTATAAATGCCTCTTAAAAGAAGTAGACTGGAATATACAAAAATTCTAATCTAACACTACTATAATGTACTAGTAAAAGGAGTCACCACAAATGAATAAGACTATTTTTTAAGTCCTTCCTATAGTTCTTTGATGCGGTTTTTTTTTCTTTTTTTAAACTCATATGTATAAATAGTAAGCAGCTTCCAAGCAGAAGCTGGCAGAAGAATAATCAGGTCACTTCTTTTAAGCGCTTTGTGGATTTGGAAGCCTGAAGCAGGTACAAAAAGCTAAAAAGGACTCTACATATGCACAGCAAATCCTTTTGAAATTGCTGTGCACATTATTCTTTTGATCATTTCTTTAGCATTTTTTCAAGCCTGAAAAAGACATCATGTGCACAAACTCAAAAGGTTATTCCTAACTTAAGACGTTATCACCTATCCGTAAGTGATAACTTGCTAAAAGATGGAGTTCAACCCAGGGCTGTGGAGTCTGAATCATGGAGTCGGTGTACATTTTGGTGAAGTCGGAGTAGGTATAAAAATGGACCGAAACCGACTCCTAAAATATAGAATAAATTGGGTACAGTATTTAAATGCAGGATGTGCGGAATATTTTTTCATAATAATTTGGGAAAGTTCTGAAATGGCCTTTAAATGTCTGCTCTGTTCCTGATCTAAGGATCTCGGCTCTTAGTTAAGATGAATCTGTGCTGCACTTTATGCACATGCTCAGTAGTGACCAGTGCTGTGGAGATGATTCTGTGCTGCACTTTATGTACATGCTCAGTAGTAAAGCTCCTCCTCTACAGATCAGAGCAAAAAAGCACTGCTAAGGAATGCCTGCACTCATCTCAAGAACTGCTAGATTGAACAGGAAAACAGGATTAAAGGGAATCTGTCACCCTAAACTGGCGGCATATTTAAATGATGGCAGTCAGGTCAGATGGGCGGTGTTTTGGGTACTTGCCTTAACATGTTCGCCGCTGTCTCCATTATTTCTGGGAATTGTAGTCGTTGCCCTCCATATAACGCGCCTGCGCATTGCAATCTTGAATTGCGCACACGCAGTATGCTTTGCCCACAGATTGCAATGCGCAGGTGCGTTATATGGAGGGCAACGACTACAATTCCCAGAAATAATGGAGACAGCGGCGAACAACATGTTAAGGCAAGTACCCAAAACACTGCCCATCTGACCTGACTGCCATCATTTAAATATCCCGCCAATTTAGGGTGACAGATTCCCTTTAAGGCAAGTACTTCTTAAAGCATATCTAAACTTTCAAGAAACTGTGCATAAATCAATAGTCCAGTGTACAGTTAGGTCCATAAATATTTGGACAGAGACAACATTTATCTAATTTTGGTTCTAGACATGACCACAATGAATTTGAAACAAAACAAATCAGATGCAGTTGAAGTTCAGACTTTCAGCTTTCATTTGAGGGTATCCACATTAAAATTGGATGAAGGGTTTAGGAGTTTCAGCTCCTTAACATGTGCCACCCTGTTTTTAAAGGGACCAAAAGTAATTGGACAATTGACTCCAAGGCTATTTCATGGACAGGTGTGAGCAATCCCTTCATTATATCATTCTCAATTAAGCAGATAAAAGGGCTGGTGTTGATTTGAGGTGTGGTGTTTGCATTTGGAAGGTTTAGCTGTGAAGGAAACATGCGGTCAAAGGAGCTCTCCATGCAGGTGAAACAAGCTATCCTTAAGCTGCAAAAAACAGAAAAAACCCATCCGAGAAATTGCTACAACTTTAGGAGTGGCAAAATCTACAGTTTGGTACATTCTGAGAAAGAAAGAAAGCACTGGTGAACTCATCAATGCAAAAAGACCTGGGCGCCCACGGAAGACAACAGTGGTGGATGATCGCAGAATACTCTCCATGGTGAAGAGAAACCCCTTCACAACAGCCAACCAAGTGAACAACACTCTCCAGGAGGTAGGCGTATCAATATCCAAATCTACCATAAAGAGAAGACTGCATGAAATTAAATACAGAGGGTTCACTGCACGGTGCAAGCCACTCATAAGAATCAAGAATAAAAAGGCTAGGCTGGACTTTGCTAAAAAACATCTAAAAAAGCCAGCACAGTTCTGGAAGAACATTCTTTGGACAGATGAAACCAAGATCAACCTCTACTAGAATGATGGAAAGAGAAAAGTATGGCGAAGGCGTGGTACAGCTCATGATCCAAAGCATACCACATCATCTGTAAAACATGGCGGAAGCAGTGTGATGGCTTGGGCATGCATGGCTGCCAGTGGCACTGGGTCACTAGTGTTTATTGATGATGTGACACAGGACAGAAACAGCCGAATGAATTCTGAGGTATTCAGAGCCATACTGTGTGCTCAGATCCAGCCAAACTGATTGGTCGTCGTTTCATACTACAGATGGACAATGACCCAAAACATAAAGCCAAAGCAACCCAGGAGTTTATTAAAGCAAAGAAGTGGAATATTCTTGAATGGCCAAGTCAGTCACCTGATCTCAACCCAATTGAACATGCATTTCACTTGTTAAAGAGTAGACTAAACTTCAGACAGAAAGGCCCACAAACAAACAACAACTGAAAACCACCACGGTGAAGGCCAGGCAGAGCATCAAAAATAAGGAAACACAGTGTCTGGTGATGTCCATGAGTTCAAGACTTCAGGCAGTCATTGCTAACAAAGGGTTTTCAACCAAGTACTAGAAATGAACATTTTATTTACAATTATTTAATCTGTCCAATTACTTTTGGTCCCTTTAAAAACAGGGTGGCACATGTTAAGGAGCTGAAACTCCTAAACCCTTCATCCAATTTTAATGTGGATACCCTCAAATGAAAGCTGAAAGTCTGAACTTCAACTGCATCTGATTTGTTTTGTTTCAAATTCATTGTGGTAATGTCTAGAACCAAAATTAGATAAATGTTGTCTCTGTCCAAATATTTATGGACCTAACTGTATGTCTTCTCTGTATGCTTCACATTTTAGTTTGCTTTTCTGCTGAGCTCATGTTTGGAGAGGTTAGTTGATCTGATGCTCTTCATGTTATTAGATCTGCTAGCAGTTTCAGTTTCTTTATGGGGTATGATTCAGCATAAACTTGCTCCCTCCCTCCTCCCCACTTCAAAGACTGTGAAGCATCATGATGTGAAACATTTACTCAGTTGTATCCAGAGATTGAAAGTTCAGAGTGAAACTTATCTAATAACAAATTATAAACTTTTTATTTGTCATCTCTACTATTGATTTATGCACAGTATGTTATACTTCTTTCCAAAATCATACACGATTCCATATTCTTGCAGGAATTACAATATACCATAATTTTTATAGGTCAAAATTATATTGAGAGCAAATTTATAAGATTACAAAATGCATCCTATGAAGTCAGCTGTATTTGAGCATTTCACATTAACTCACGATAAAAAAATTTTGCGCGTCAGTGTATGGCAGATGAAAACAAATGATGTGAGCTCAAAATCAGTGCATACTCAGGTAGTGATAAAAATGCTCCTATGAGAGCTTCCAATCTAAAAAGACTTATGCTTATGTGGCGCCCCTGAGGGTTCAGTCGCCACAGAGGTGTTGCACCTCATCCAGAGGTGTGACACCCCACTCACATGTAAGGAGGGAGCACCCCTAGGACTCCAACACCTGCATCCAACACACACCATATCAGCTGGTCTTATGGACGTACCCTAAGGGAGGATGGTCTCATACCAGGCTGTTTAGCAAGGGGTGTATGGGTGGGTGGAGTTTAGGCAGCAGTAAGAGGAGAAGAGAAGTTAAAGAAGCAGCACTCAGGAGTGGAGATGGGGAGGAGAGCTAGCCTTTAGGAGCTCGTCCTCTAAGAGAAAGAAGAAGACTGAGGAGATTCTGGAGAGCAAGAGAAAGGGTCCAAGGGCACGGAGTTTGCACTGTTATCCGTGGCCCTAACGGGACCAGGCCAACAGGGACCGGCCCCTAGACTAGTGGGAAACCTACAGGCCTCGCTAGTAAGCCGGCAGTGGTGATCACTTTACGGGTCATTACTACCAACCACCAGCACTACCTTCAGGAAGGAAACTATATAGGGCCAAGGACGCACAGAATTAATGTTACCCGACAGGGTCCGCAGCTTCTGGACTGAGAGACTGCGTGGTGAGGTGCTAGGAAGAGAGGAGTGGAACAGCACAGAGAGAGAAGGCCAGGAAAGGACACACACAGAAGGCGAGTCCTGGGCAAGTGTGACCGATATACCTGGGGGTTGCTGAGCCCCTCGCCTGGAGGACACAGTACCAAGTGGGCATCTGTCTTGCTGGCAACAGACTGTGAGTAAAAACCCTGAAACTGCATACGGACTGTTTCCTAGAATTATTTCAGTGACGCACATCTCTCTCTGCTACATTCACCAGCACCATTCCTCAAACCTATAACATCTACCTGCCCTGGAAGAACACAGCCTCACCTGTAGGAGGCCTACCAACTAGCTGCCTAACCCATCCCTTCCAGAGGACCTGCACAGCAGCACTGGTCACCCTGACCAGAAACTACAGGTGGCGTCACGAATCACTACGAAACTTTATCCCCTGTAAATATATTCCCCTTTTTGGTGAGCGCCCAGGACCACGGACCGGGTCGTAGCTGCAGTGACATCCCCCATAGAAGTCAATAGGCTCGGGTCCGAGTACCCCACGGCCCTGGCGGGTGACTCACTTACACACAGAAGTTTTCAAAGCTGTGACTGAGAAAGATCAAAGGGGCTCCAATAAATCAGTGCCCAGCACTTCCCGCCAAGCAAAGGAGGAGAAAGGAGCATCTCAAAGATCAGTTACAAGATATTTTGTAAATGATCAAGTTACTTTACCAATGACAGCAGATACATGTTTAAAAGACAGATCACAGAGCTTGTTGTGAAAGAAGGTGTGCCATTATCATTATTTGCATCACCAGCTTATATAGCTCGTAATGGAGAAATCAGCCGCAAACTAGAGAGAGTATTAGAAAATTAGTGACTGAAGAGGCCCTTAACCAAAAGGAGGGTCTTGAAAAGACTCTCAAGAGACGCTATATATTTCTTAAAACGGATGCCTGTACAGAGTGAACTATTTTGCCATCAACGTTCGAATTGTTTGTAACAAGAAAACTGTTACTAAGAGACTGGCAGTAAAAGATACTACACTACCGTTCCAAATTTTGGGGTCACCCAGACAATTTTGTGTTTTCCATGAAAACTCATACTTTTATTAATCAAATGAGTTGCCAAATGAATTGAAAATCTAGTTCAGACACTGACAAGGGTCGAAAAAAAGATTTTATTTGAAATATTAATTTTATCCTTCAAACTTTGCTTTCGTCAAAGAATGCTCCCTTTGCAGCAATTACAGCATTGCAGACCTTTGGCATTCTAGCCGTTAATTTGCTGAGGTAATCTGGTGAAATTTCACACTATGCTTCCAGAAGCCCCTCCCACAAGTTGGTTTTGCTTGATGGTCACTTTTTGCGTACCATATGGTCAAGCTGCTCCCACAACAGCTCAATGGGGTTGAGATCTGGTGACTGCGCTGGCCACTCCATTACAGATAGAATACCAGCTGCCTGCTTCTTTCCTAAATAGTTCTTGCATAATTTGGAGGTATGCTTTGGGTCATTGTCCTGTCGCGTGATGAAATTGGCTCCAATCAAGTGCTGTCCACAGGGTTTGGCATGGCGTTGCAAAATGGAGTGATAGCCTTCCTTATTCAAAATCCCTTTTACCTTGTACAAATCTCCCACTTTACCAGCACCAAAGCAACCCCAGACCATCACATTACCTCCACCATGCTTGACAGATGGTGTCAGGCACTCTTCCAGCATCTTTTCAGTTGTTCTGCGTCTCACAAATGTTCTTCTGTGTGATCCAGACACCTCAAACTTGGATTCGTCTGTCCATAACACTTTTTTCCAATCTTACTCTGTCCAATGTCTGTGTTCTTTTGCCCATATTAATCTTTTCCTTTTATTAGCCAGTCTCAGATATGGCTTTTTCTTTTCCACTCTGCCCTCAAGGCGAGCATCCCGAGTCGCCTCTTCACTGTAGACGTTGACACTGGCGTTTTGCGTGTACTATTTAATGAAGCTGCCAGTTGAGGACCTGTGTGAGGCGTCAATTTCTCAAACTACGGACTCTAATGTACTTGTCTTGTTGCTCAGTTGTGCAGCGGGGCCTCCCACTTTTCTTTCTACTCTGGTTAGAGCCTGTTTGTGCTCTCCTCTGAAGGGAGTATAGTACACATCGTTGTAGGAAATCTTCAGTTTCTTGGCAATTTCTCGCATGGAATAGCCTTCATTTCTAAGAACAAAAATAGACTCGAGTTTCACATGAAAGTTCTTTTTTTCTGGCCATTTTGAGAGTTTAATGGAACCAACAAATGTAATGCTCCAGATTCTCAACTAGCTCAAAGGAAGGTCAGGTTTTTAGTTTCTCTAATCAGCCAAACTGTTTTCAGCGGTGCTAACATACTTGCATAAGGGTTTTCAAGGGTATTCTAACCATCCATTTATCCTTCTTACACAGTTAGCAAACATATAGTACCATAAGAATACTGGAGTGATGGTAGTTGGAAATGGGACTCTATACACCTATAAAGATATTGCATTACAAACCAGACGTTTGCAGCTAGAATAGTCATTTACCACATTAACAATGTATAGAGTGTATTTCTGAATCATTTAATGTTAGCTTCATTGGAAAAAAACTGTGCTTTTCTTTCAAAAATAAGGAAATTTCTAAGTGACCCTATAATCCTAAGTCATATTGCAAGACTTGTTAAAGGGTTGATTGTGACTTTTAGGATTGCTACTTCCAACAGGTGGCGCTATAGAGTTAAAGTCCTCTTTTTTTCTGATGAGGCAATTTGCATAAGTGACCATAAACTTTTACATGGTAGTGTAAATCTAATCCCACAAGCCAGTTTCTCCAGGCCTTAAGGGTATGCCACACTAAACAATATCGCTAACGGGATCGCTAAAAAACGTCACTATTTAGCGATCCCGTTAGCGATATTGTTCAGTGCGGCAGCTTCCAGCGACGAGCTTCCTGCTGTGATCTCGCTCGTCGCTGGAATCACTCCGGACCCTATTTCATCGCTGGCGCTCCCGCTGGGTAAGTATCTAATCGCTGTGTGGCACCTTTTCTTAGCGATTTAGCGGTACTTTTGTACCGCTAAAGTCGTTAAGAAGATCGCTAACGGCGATAGCGTCGTTAACTATATCGCTAAATGCGGCAGCATTTAGCGATATAGAAACAATCCCGCTAGCGATCGCATTAGTATGCGTCGTTATTGTGATCGCTAGCGGGATTGTTTAGTGTGGCAGTACCTTTAGTGTAAAAAGTTCTGCAAGATAATGAACTCCAAGAACAGGTTCTCGCTATTGTAACTGACAATTCTTCACACATAAGTACAATTAAACTGAGGAATGAGAGCAATGAAGGTGAACAAGCTAGAAGAAAATTTCAGATTCAGTATGTTTGAGATGGAAGGCCACAGTCCTGTAACGGAGGAACAAACAGACATTACTAAAAAAGAACAGCAATACTTTACAATTAGATGATGCAGATGAATCTCATATTCCTCAAAAGCGCTGTGATGTGCACACGCAGCAGCTGGCAATAAGAGATAGTCTGCAAGATGTACATACTGGAACTCTGATTGGCAAAGTGAGGTACTTGGTTATTGCTGCCAGAATCCCTAAAATTGATTCCCCTTCAAGAGATGTTCTGGAAAAGGGGCAATTGTGGATCAAGCCACTCGGTGGGGCACCACCTATTAAATGATTGAGCGACTGCTTGAGCTGAAATCCTTTCTTGCAGACATGGCCAACCCTCAGGTAACACTAAATGAAGGTCAATAGACACAGGTGGCTGAACTGAAGGAATTGCTTTATCATCCATTTACAGTGACTAAAAAATTAGAAGCTGAGGATTTAACTCCTGGCCTTTTCATAAAGGAGTGGAAGAACTTGCTGTTTTGCCTGTCCCAAAGAGGAGGTTTAATCGCAGATGGCATTGCTGCTTCAATGAAACGGAGAGCCCCATGACGAAGCCCACGCGAAACGCGCGTAGGGGCTACACGTGCAACACGCAGCATAATTATGGGTAAGAAAGATTAAATTTATGTCATTTTATGTATGCCGTGCAGCAATTTGACTGATATCTGATAATACTACGGTTGTAAACCATTATAGTAAACTGACACGGTTACACATTTGATGACTATTTTACTAGTTTTGATAGAATTTAAGCACTGTCACTTTATTGGGATTTGGATATCCTGTTACTGATTTCATACCTATTGTGCGGTGATTCTGTATGTGTTTTTCCTGCACCTGAGTCTTTTTCTTACTGGAACTCTGCAATGATGTCGGATTAATGTTGTCTTGATGCCTTATACTTATGTGTAAAATTTAAATAAAGCTATTTTTATCTATTTTTGTGGTGAAATTGGTGCTCTATTTCTCTATATGTATACAATATTACTGGGAGTAATTCCATGGCTATTGCATGCGGTGGTTTGGTTACTTTGACCTGAGGCCACCCCTATTTAATATGTATGCTGTCCTAAAGATTTTGTTTGGCAATAAGAGAGGTACATGCTGGAACTCTGATTGGAAAAGTGAGGAACTTGGTTATTGCTGCCAGAATCCCTAAAAGGCGCCACATTCCCAGCCCCGCAGTGTGAATGCATCATAACTCACTGTGGGGCGGGATCTGGGACCACCGCTACACGCAGCGCCGCTGACGTCGCAAGAAGGAGAGGAGGGGCCGGAAACAAGAGGGGGATGATTGACACCGCTGAGGACGTTGACACAGGGGGAGAAGACATACCTCCCGGACACAACAGCGGTATGTCAGACAAATTATAAAACTGTCTATTTCAGCGTTACTAGCGATCAGGAAATAAGAGACACCTTCACAGAATGCAGCATTAGTGCTGCTTAAGGTGGCTCTTACTTAAAAAGGCCCTGGGGGGGTGACAGGCTCCCTTTAAATAACACTTAAATTTTTCATCTGTATATGGTGTGCTGACACTATTAAAAAAAAACAAAATAAATAATATATATATATGTATATATATATATATATATATACACACACACAGCGATATAGCTGTCGATTGGGGGGGGGTTCGGTTCCCAAACCTCCCACTGATCGCACAAAACCAAAACACTGTTCTGATGTGAACATCTCTTGTATGCACACCGTACACAGAGCAGTGTATGGACTCAACAGTAAGTATATAGGTCCACACAGCAACTCACAGGGTAGTGTATGGACTCCTAGACTTACAATTGAGCCCAGACACCACTTTATTTGCGTGCTGCACACAAAAGCTGTGCACATCAGAGCAGAGCTTTGTGCAATTAAATTTACTCATTTAAAGATTTTTCTGTATTTTCCGGACTATGAAAATTGTAAATTCACACTGAAGGCATCAAAACTATGAATTAACACATGTGGAATTATATACTTAACAAAAAAGTGTGAAACAACTGAAATTATGTCTTATATTCTAGGTTCTTCAAAGTAGCCACCTTTTGCTTTGATGACTGCTTTGCACACTCTTGGCATTCTCTTGATGAGCTTCAAGAGGTAGTCATCGGGAATGGTTTTCACTTCACAGGTGTGCCCTGTCAGGTTTAATAAGTGAGATTTCTGGCCTTATAAATGGGGTTGGGACCATCAGTTGTGTTGTGCAGAAGTCTGGTGGATACACAGCTGATAGTCCTACTGAATAGACTGTTAGAATTTGTATTATGGCAAGAAAAAAGCAGCTAAGTAAAGAAAAACGAGTGGCCATCATTACTTTAAGAAATGAAGGTCAGTCAGTCCGAAAAATTGGGAAAACTTTGAAAGTGTCCCTAAGTGCAGTTGCAAAGACCATCAAGCGCTACAAAGAAACTGGCTCATATGAGGACCGCCCCAGGAAAGGAAGACCAAGAGTCACCTCTGCTTCTGAGGATAAGTTTATCCGAGTCACCAGTCTCAGAAATCGCAGGTTAACAGCAGCTCAGATTAGAGACCAGGTCAATGCTACACAGAGTTCTAGCAGCAGACACAACTCTACAACAACTGTTAAGAGGAGACTTTGTGCAGCAGGCCTTCAAGTTAAAATAGCTGCTAGGAAACCACTGCTAAGTACAGGCAACAAGCAGAAGAGACTTGTTTGGGCTAAAGAACACAAGGAATGGACATTAGACCAGTGGAAATCTGTGCTTTGGTCTGATGAGTCCAAATTTGAGATCTTTGGTTCCAACCACCGTGTCTTTGTGCAACGCAGAAAAGGTGAACGGATGGACTCTGCATGCCTGGTTCCCACCGTGAAAGCATGGAGTAGGAGGTGTGATGGTGTGGGGGTGCTTTGCTGTTGACACTGTTGGGGATTCGTTCAAAATTGAAGGCATACTGAACCAGCATGGCTTCCACAGCATCTTGCAGCGGCATGCTATTCCATCCGGTTTGCGTTTAGTTGGACCATCATTTATTTTTCAACAGGACAATGACCCCAAACACACCTCCAGGCTGTGTAAGGGCTATTTGACCAAGAAGGAGAGTAATGGGGTGCTACGCCAGATGACCTGGCCTCCACAGTCACCAGACCTGAACCCAATCGAGATGGTTTGGGGTGAGCTGGACCGCAGAGAGAAGGCAAAAGGGCCAACAAGTGCTAAGTATCTCTGGGAACTCCTTCAAGATTGTTGGAAGACCATTTCCGGTGACTACCTCTTGAAGCTCATCAAGAGAATGCCAAGCGTGTGCAAAGCAGTCATCAAAGCAAAAGGTGGCTACTTTGAAGAACCTAGAATATAAGACATAATTTCAGTTGTGACACACTTTTTTGTTAAGTATATAATTCCACGTGTTAATTCATAGTTTTTATGCCTTCAGTGTGAATGTACAATTTTCATAGTCATGAAAATACAGAAAATCATTAACCCCTCTCTGACATTAGACGTACTATCCCGTCCATAAAACCCGTGCCATTCTGACCATGGACGGGATAGTACGTCATAGGCGATTAGCTGCGCTCCCGGAGGGAGCGCAGCTAATCGCCGCCGGGTGTCAGCTGATTATCACAGCTGACACCCGTGACTGTGTGTCAGGAGCGGTCACGGACCGCTCCCGGCACATTAACCCCTTGCACACCGCGATCAAACATGATCGCGGTGTACTGGGGGCACAGGGGAGGATCGCGCAGGGTGGGGGCTCCCTGCGCGCCCCCCTGAGACCCTCAGAGCAGCGCGATGTGATCGCGCTGCTCTGAGGGCTTCCTCCCTCCCAGGACCCGGATCCAAGATGGCGCTGGGGTCCTGGAGGGAGGCGGCTTCCTCAGTGCCTGCCGAGAGCAGGCATGAGGAAGCGTCCTGCACTGCCTGTCACATCGCTGGTGTGACAGAGTGCTGTGCACACTGTCACACCAGCGATCTGATGAAATACAGTGATGTCCCACCCTGGGACAAAGTAAAAAAGTAAAAAAAAGTAAAAATAAACATGTGTAAAAAAAAATCCAAAAAAAAAAAAAATATTCCCCAATAAATTCATTACTTATTGTAAATAAAAAAAATAAAACAATAAAAGTACACATATATGGTATCGCCGCGTCCGTAACGACCCCCCCTATAAAACTGTCCCACTAGTTAACCCCTTTTGTGAACCCCTTAAAAAATAAAAAATAAAAACGAAGCAAAAAATCAGTGCTTTATCATCATACCGCTGAACAAAAAGTGGAATAACACGCGATCAAAAAGACGGATATAAATAAACATGGTACCGCTGAAAACGTCATCTTGTCCCGCAAAAAACGAGCCATCACACAGCATCATCAGCAAAAAAATAAAAAAGTTATAGCTCGCAGAATAAAGCGATGCAAAAATAATTATTTTTTATATAAAATTGTTTTTTATTCTATAAAAGCGCCAAAACATAAAAAAATTATATAAATGAGGTATCGCCATAATCGTACTGACCCGAAGAATAAAACTGCTTTATCAATTTTACCACACGCGGAACAATAAAAACGCCTCACCCAAAAGAAATTCATGAATTGCTGATTTTTGTTCATTCTAACCTCCCAAAAATCGAAATAAAAAGCGATCAAAAAATGTCACGTGCTCAAAAATGGTACCAATAAAAGCGTCACCTCGTCCCGCAAAAATTAAGACCTCACATGACATTGTGGGCCAAAATATGCAAAAATTATAGCTCTCAAAATGTGGCGATGCAAAAAACTACCTTTTGCAATAAAAAGCGTCTTTTAGCGTGACAGCTGCCAATCATAAAAACCGCTATAAATAGTAAATCAAACCCCCCTTTATCACCCCCTTAGTTAGGGAAAAATAATAAAATAAAAAAAATGTATTTATTTCTATTTTCCCATTAGGGTTAGGGTTTCGGCTAAAGTTAGGGTTAGGGTTGGCGCTAAAGTTAGGATTAGGGTTAGAGTTAGGATTAGGGTTAGGGTTGGGATTAGGGTTGGGACTAGGGTTAGGGGTGTGTTGGGGTTAGGGTTGGAGTTAGAATTGGGGGTTTCCGCTGTTTAGGCACATCAGGGGCTCTCCAAATGTGACATGGCGTCTGATCTCCATTCCAGCCAATTCTGCGTTGAAAAAGTCAAACGGTGTTCCTTCACTTCTGAGCTCTGCCATGCGTCCAAACAGTAGTTTATCCCCACATATGGGGTATCAGCGTACTCTGGACCCCAAAAATTATTGTGAAATTTGTCCTATTTCTTCTGTTACCCTTGGAAAATAAAAAACTGGGGGCGAAAATATTATTTTTGTAAAAAAAATAAGATTTTTTTGTTTTTACGGCTGTACATTATAAAACTTCTGTGAAGCACTTGGGGCTTCATAGCGCTCACCACACATCTAAATAAGTTCCTGTGGGGTCTATTTTCCAAAATGGGGTCACTTGTTGGGGATTTCCACTGTTTAGGCGCATCAGGGGCTCTCCAAATGCGACATGACGCCCCCAGACCATTCCATCAAAGTCTGCAATCCAAAACGTCACTACTTCCCTTTCCGAGCCCTGACATGCGCCCATACAGTAGTTTTCTCCCACATATTGGGTATCAGCGTACTCAGGACAAATTGGACAACAACTTTTGGGGTCCAATTTCTCCTGTTACCCTTGTGAAAATAAAATATTGGGGGCGAAAAAATCATTTTTGTAAAAAAAAAAGGATTTTTTATTTTTACGGCTGTGCGTTATAAACTTCTGTGAAGCACTTCGGGGTTCAAAGTGCTCACCACACATCTAGGTAAGTTCCTTGTGGGGTCTATTTTCCAAAATGGGGTCACTTGTGGGGGTTTCCACTGTTTAGGCGCATCAGGGGCTCTCCAAATGCGACATGACGCCCCAGACCATTCCATCAAAGTCTGCAATTCAAAACGTCACTACTTCCCTTTCCGAGCCCTGACATGCGCCCATACAGTAGTTTTCTCCCACATATTGGGTATCAGCGTACTCAGGACAAATTGGACAACAACTTTTGGGGTCCAATTTCTCCTGTTACCCTTGTGAAAATAAAATATTGGGGCGAAAAAATCATTTTTGTAAAAAAAAAAGGATTTTTTATTTATACGGCTGTGCGTTATAAACTTCTGTGAAGCACTTCGGGGTTCAAAGTGCTCACCACACATCTAGATAAGTTCCTTGTGGGGTCTATTTTCCAAAATGGGGTCACTTGTGGGGGGTTTCCACTGTTTAGGCGTATCAGGGGCTCTCCAAATGCGACATGACGCCCCCAGACCATTCCATCAAAGTCTGCAATCCAAAACGTCACTACTTCCCTTCCGAGCCCTGACGTGCACCCATACAGTAGTTTTCTCCTACATATTGGGTATCAGCGTACTCAGGACAAATTGGACAACAACTTTTGGGTTCCAATTTCTTCTGTTACCCTTGTGAAAATAAAATATTGGGGGCGAAAAAATCATTTTTGTAAAAAAAAAAAAGGATTTTTTATTTTAAGGCTGTACGTTATAAACTTTAGTGAAACACCTGGGGGTTCAAAGTTCTCACCACACATCTAGATAAGTTCCTTGAGGGTCTAGTTTCCAAAATGGTGTCATTTGTGGGGGTTTCCACTGTTTAGGCAGATCAGGAGCTCTCCAAACACGACATGGCGTCCAGCCAATTCTGCGTTGAAAAAGTGAGAGGCGCTCCTTCCCTTCCAAACTCTGCCATGCACCCAAACAGTGGTATACCCCCACATATGGGGTATCAGTGTACTCAGGACAAATTGCACAATAACTTTTGGAGTCTTGTTACCCTTGGAAAAATAAAAATTCGGGTGAAAAGATCATTTTTGTGGAAAAAATATGATTTTTAAATTTTACGGCTCTACGTTATAAACTTGTGTGAAGCACTTGAGGGTTCAAATTGCTCACCAAAGATCTAGATAAGTTCCTTAGGGGTCTAGTTTCCCAAATGGGGTCATTTGTGGGAGGTTTCACTGTTTAGGCACATCAGGGGCTCTCCAAATGCAACATGGCATCCAATCTCAATTCCAGCCAATTTTGGTTGGAAAAAGTCAAATGGTGCTCCTTCCCTTCCGAGCTCTGCCGTGCGCCCAAACAGTGGTTCCCCCCAACATATGGGGCATCAGCGTACTCAGGACAAATTGGACAACAACTTATGTGGTCCAATTTCTCCTGATACCCTTGGGAAAATAAAAAATTAGTGACTAAAAGATAATTTTTGTGGGAAAAAAAATAGGATTTTTTATTTTCATGCCCGGGCATTATAAACTTGTGTGAAGCACTTGGGGGTTCAAAGTGCTCACCAAAGATCTAGATAAGTTCCTTAGGGGGTCTAGTTTCCAAAATGGGGTCACTTGTGGGGGATTTCCACTGTTTAGGCTCATCTGGGGCACTGCAAACGGAACATGACCTCCATCAACGTCTGCATTCCAAAACGTTACTACTTCCTTTCCAAGCCCTGCCATGCGCCCAAACAGTTTTCCACCCCCACATATGGGGTATCAGCGTACTCAGGACAAATTGGACAACAACTTTTGGGGTCCAATTTCCTTGGGAAAATTCAAAAATTTAGGACTAAAAAATCATTTTTGTGGAATTTTTTTTTTTTTTTCACACCCAGGCATTATAAACTTTTGTGAAACACTTGGGGGTTCAAAGTGCTCACAACAGATCTAGATAAGTACCTTAGGGGGTCTAGTTTCCAAAATGGTGTCACTTGTGGGGGTTTCCACTGTTTAGGTGCATCAGAGGTTCTCCAAGCGCGACATGGCGTCCAATCTCAACTCCAGCCAATTTTAGTTTGAAAAAGTCAAACGGCGCTCCTTCCCTTACGAGCTCTGCCGTGTGCCCAAACAGTGGTTTTCCCCCACATATGGGGTATTGGCGTACTCAGGAGAAATTGCATAACAACCTTATCTGTCCATTTTCTCCTTTTACCCTTGTAAAAATAAAAAAAAAGTTTGTAAAAGATCATTTTTGTGGCTAAAAAGTTAAATATTCATTTTTTCCTTCCACGTTGCTTTAGTTCCTGTGAAGCACCTGAAGGGTTAATAAACTTCTTGAATGTGGTTTTGAGTACCTTGAGGGGTGCAGTTTTTAGAATGGTGTCACTTTTGGGTATTTTCTGTCATGTAGACCCCTCAAAGTGACTTCAAATGTGAGGTGGTCCCTAAAAAAAATGGCTTTGTAAATTTTGTTGTAAAAATGAGAAATCGCTGGTCAACTTTTAACCCTTATAACTTCCTAACAAAAAAAAATTTTGATTCCAAAATTGTGCTGATGTAAAGTAGACATGTGGGAAATGTTATTTCTTAACTATTTTGTGTTACATATTTCTCTGTTTTAAGGGAATAAAAATTCAAAGTTTGAAAATTGCTAAATTTTCAAAATTTTCGCCATGTTTGCGTTTTTTTCAAAAATAAACGCAAGTTATATGGAAGAAATTTTACCACTAACATGAAGTACAATATGTCACGAGAAAACAATCTCAGAATCGCGAAGATCCGTTGAAGCGTTCCGGAGTTATAACCTCATAAAGAGACAGTGGTCAGAATTGTAAAAATTGTCCCGGTCATTAACGTGCAAACCACCCTTGGGGGTGAAGGGGTTAAATGAGAAGGTGTGTCCAAACTTTTGGTCTGTACTGTATATATATCTATCTATATCAGGGGTCGACAAAGTTGTTCAGAATCTAGGAGCCAGCCAAAAAATTTAGGAGCCAGAATTTTTTTTTCATTTCATCATCATCATTGCCTCCTCCTCATCATCATTATTGCCTCCCCATCATCATCATCATTGCCTCCCCATCATCATCATGGCCTCCCCATCATCATCAACGCCTGCCCATCATCATCATTGCCTCCTCATCATATCATCGCCTCCCCATCATCATCAATGCCTGCCCATCATCATCATCGCCTGCCCATCATCATCATCATCGCCTGGCCCATCATCATCAATGCCTCCCCATTATCATCAATGCCTCCCCATTATCATCATCATGGCCTCCCCATTATCATCAATGCCTCCCCATCATCATCAATGCCTCCCCATTATCATCAATGCCTCCCCATTATCATCAATGCCTCCCCATTATCATCAATGCCTCCCCATTATCATCAATTCCTCCCCATCATCATCAATGCCTCCCCATCATCATCAATGTCTCCCCATCATCATCAATGCCTCCCCATCATCATTAATGTCTCCCCATCATCATCGCCTGCCCACCCCCCACCACCATCACACAGACAGCACCGCAGCACACAAGCACTCTCTCACATACACACACACACACTGATACAGACACACACATATCTCACCTGTCCGGCGTCCGCGCGCTCTCTGCCACAGCCGGCTGCTGAATGATGAAGTCATTCAGCGGCGCTGCTGTGAGAGGAAGCGCAGGCGCCCCCTGGAGCCCGGAGCTGCGGCAGCGGAGGCACGGGGACCGGTGAGTATTGTGCCAGCTGCTGCCGGGGCCCTGAGCAAGCGCGCAGGGGGGGCCAGTGGCGGCGCTGACACCGCTCTCCTCCGCTAACGGGCGCCCCAGTGCCCGACGGCGAGTGGGCCCCCCGCCTGCTCAGGGCCCCGACAAACCCGGGCGCCAGGCATGATTTTCTAGGCGCCACTGGCGACCGGGTTTGTCGAACCCTGATCTATATATATATATATATCTATATATATATATATATATATATAGATAGATAGATATACACACACGTTATACATAATTTGAAAATTACGTTTGCACTATAAAAGCCAAAAAATCGCTAATAAAGCCCATTAACTAGGAAATACTATCCCGACCTACACACGTGGATACATGCGAGTCACCAGAATATAAAGGTACACTGAAATAGGACTGTCACTGAAGAAAACAGAACAATGAGTTTCTAAAATCGCTCTGCCTTCAAAATGAGAAGGGAAGAAAGCTTCGGAGACAATACTTACAAAAAAGGATTTATTCCTTGGTGAAGATTAGAATCTTTTCCAGAAAACCGCTGCTTTTTGAAAAGTGAATTTTGTATTCTGCAGCAGCTATCAGGAAGAGCTCCATGAACCATGAAAAAGAACAGAGCCAATTAAAACAGAAAAAAAATACTTAAAAAAAGTGAATGAAAGCCGTGTTTCCTTGGAAACAACAGGAACCCGCATGCAATGATTGATATGCAAGACTAAGCCATTGAATATGGATTGTAGTAGGACCACGGAGCGCAGGACGGCCTGCACTTGTAAATGAGACTGCTTTTTATGAATGCAAATGACGTTCAGTTCCAATGTGCAAGTTTAAATGTGAACTATATAACTAACACAGCGCCTCTGAGCCGAAACGAGGACAAGGGACAGCAGTGGGAAAGCAAAGACCAATGTGGCAGATTTCTGTAATAACATGGCTCCACTTCTGCAAACAGAGATGCAGAAGACCCCCAACACCATCATCAGCATCCTGAAAGGGTCTCAACAGGAGATGGTTTTTGTGACATAAAGACATAGTTTTAAGGTTGAAGGTAGACATAAGTCCATCAATTTCAACCTATAGCCTAACAAGCTGATCAAGAGGAAGGCAAAAACCATATGGGGCAGACATTAACCCTTTCATGACAGGAGGTATTTTTGGTTTTGCATTTTGTTTTTTTTTCTCCCTTTCTTCCCAGAGCCATAACTTTTTATTTTTCCATCAATATGGCCATGTGAGGGCTTGTTTTTTGCGGGACAAGTTGTACTTTTGAACGACACCATTGGTTTTTAACATATCATGTACTGAAAAACGGGAAAAAAATTCAAAGTGCAGTGAAATTGCAAAAATAGTGCAATCCCTCAGTTGTTTTTTGTTTTGCTTTTTTACTAGGTTCACTAACTGCAAAAACTGACCAGCCATTATGATTCTCCAGGTCATTACGACTTCATAGACACCAAACATGTCTAGGTTCTTTTTATCTAAGTGGTGAAATAAAATTCCAAATTTTGTTAAAAAAAAATAAAAAACTGCACCATTTTCCGAGATCTGCAGCGTCTCTATTTTTTGTGATCTTGGGTTGGTTGAAGGCTTATTTTTTGCGCGCCGAGCTGACGTTTTCAATAAAACCATTTTGGTGCAGCTACTATCTTTTGATCACCCGTTATTGTCACGGTGACAAAAAAAACATAATTCTGATAGATTGGGCGATTCTGAACGTTGTGATACCAAATATGTGTATGTTTGATTTTTTTATTGTTTTATTTTGAACGGGGAAAAAGGGGGGTAATTTGATATTTTTTTAAAAAAAATTTTTTAAAAAAATAAAAATTTCACTTTTGGCATGCTTCAATAGTCTCCATGGGAGACTAGAAGCTGCCATAACCCAATCAGTTCTGCTACATGCAGGCGATGATCAGATCGCCTGCATGTAGCAGAATACTTTACTTGCTATGAGCGCCAATCTATAGTTATCTGGCAGTAACAACCATAGAGGTCTCCAGGAGACCTCTGGTTGTCATGCCAACCTATCGGTGACCCACGATCACGTGACGGGGGTCACTGATGGGCGGATTCAGCCGGTTTACAGCCGCGGGAGGATCACAATTCCTCCCGCGGCTGTTAGCAGCACATGTCAGCTGGTCAGATCAGCTGTTATGAGCCAGAAAAGGTGGGGGCTTCGGCGATGAGCACGCACTTTTTCCGGCACATAACAGCTGATCTGATCAGCTGACAGGGGGAAGCGTCCAATGACTGTTAGGCCGGCGTCACACACAACTACAAAAAATCGGTCCGTTTTAGTCGGTCGATTGTCGGATCAAAATGCAAACATCACACATCCTTCTGGCATCCGATTTTCCTTCAAAGATGCGATTTAGTCGCATGTGTGTGTACCTTGTAACATCCGATTTTCATCCGACTTGCGAGAATTTCTCGCAGGCTTGCAAAACTGACATATAATGGATCCAAAAGAATAGTATTTAAATCACAAAAGAAAGAATAGATATATACACATAGAACACATATATATATATATATAATACACATGTCATTGTGACGTATATATATACATATATTTATAGTTCTTACACTTCTACATACTGTAATAGCCGCTAATTCAATTGCCGGCTTTTGTGAAATCACAGAAGCCGACATGAAATGATACATTGTTTCCACACAGTTAACCATGTCATTTCCTGTATTTTGATATATGGTTTGAACTTACAATTACATGAGTGTATTTGTACAAAATTTCAGACATGTAGGGGTTAATTAAAGGTGTAAATTTGTTGAAAAAAAAATGCGTGGGCTCCCGCTGTATTTTCTCCACCAGACAGACAAAGCAAGCGAGTGGGGGCAGATAATAATAGCCTAGGGAGGGTACATTTTTTTGTGCCCCCCCTGGCTACTAACATCTGCCCCCAGACACCCCAGAAAGGGCAAATCTATAATTAGATTTGCCCTTTCTGGCACTTTGCCCGTCTATTCCCATTGCCCTGTAGCGGTGGCGAATGGGTTAATAAGGCGTTAATGTCACCTTAGTATTGAAAGGTGACCTTAAGGCAGGTTAATAATTGAGAGCTGTCAATTAGACAACTATTAATTATTAATCCTATTGAAGTAAATAAAAAACACAAACACACTTTAAGAATAAATAATTTTAATGAAATCAAAACACATATTTTTGACCATCTTTTATTTCACTCTTAATCCGTTCGAAGCCCTTGTTCTTCTAAAATAAATATAAAATAATAAAACAACATTATTCTTACCTATCTGGCGATCTGTCACGTCCCACAATGTAATCCTTCACAAAGGGTTAACTAGCAATCAGATAAGCAGCGCAAGTAATACTGCGTGCTCATCTGATAGCTCCTGAATGAATGAGCTTATCTCCTGCCGACAGGAGAGGATGTGATTAATGAATGAAGCTTAATTGATTGTATCCACTTTCATGTTAGGTCAGGTCACTGAAGTGAAAGTGGCAATAAATCAATTAAGCTCCATTCATAAATCTATTCCTCTCCTTTCACTGGGAGAGTAACTGATTCATTCATGGGGTTACTACTTGGAGACAGCATTAGCTCTCTGCAAGCTGTAACCTGTTAACCCTTTCTGATGGATTACACCGTGGGACCTGACTGTACATCGGATTGGTAAGAATAATTTGGCTTTTTTATTTTATTTTTATTACAGGAAATGGTTTTAGCAGGAAAATAAAATATGGTCAAAACTATGTGATTATTTCATTAAACTTCTTTTTTATTAAACTGTGTGTGTTTGATTTTTGTATCATACAATAGGATTAATAATTGATAGTTGTCTAATTGACAGCTCTCAATTATTAACCTGCCTTAAGGTCACCTTTCAATACTAAGGTGACATTAACGCCTTATTAACCCATTCGCCACCGCTACAGGCAATGGGAATAGACGGGCAAAGTGCCAGAAAGGGCAAATCTAATTATAGATTTGCCCTTTCTGGGGTGTCTGGGGGCAGATGTTAGTAGCCAAGGGGGGGCACAAAAAAAATGTACCCTCCCTAGGCTATTATTATCTGCCCCCACTCGCTTGCTTTGTCTGTCTGGTGGAGAAAATACAGCGGGAGCCCACGCATTTTTTTTCAACAAATTTACACCTTTAATTAACCCCTACATGTCTGAAATTTTGTACAAATACACTCATGTAATTGTAAGTTCAAACCATATATCAAAATACAGGAAATGACATGGTTAACTGTGTGGAAACAATGTATCATTTCATGTCGGCTTCTGTGATTTCACAAAAGCCGGCAATTGAATCAGCGGCTATTACAGTATGTAGAAGTGTAAGAACTATAAATATATGTATATATATATGTCACAATGACATATATATATATATATATATATATATATGTATTCTATGTGTGTATATCTATTCTTTCGATTCTTTATTAAAGCTGTCAGTGTGATTTTACAGTATAGCCGGGGATGAATTGCCGGCTTTTCTAAAGGACACCGATGCGATTTAATCGCAAGTCACACGTGCGGTCCGTTTGTAATCCGATTTTTCATCGCTCCCATAGACTTTCATTGGCGATAGTCGACCCACAATCGGTGACAATCGCAGCATGCTGCGATTGCACACGGACGTTTAAAACGGACCACAAAAAATCTGATACTGGGAGCTGCTCCATAGATTAACATAGGGCAGACTGCAATACGATATTTCATCGTATTGCAGTCGTCCGATTCTGTCGCCAGTGTGACGCCGGCCTTAGATCCGTAATTGGTCGTTAAGGGGTTAATGGCTCCATATTAAATTCCTTCTTGTCTCCATACGGCAATCAGACTAATTCCCTGGATTTACGTCCCATAACAGAATCTGGTCCCTGGAACGTATAGTATTATATGTTCATCTATGTACTCCTTTTACACTAGTGCTCAAAATTGTACACATTTTTCTATGTGCACACGATTCCGCCTGAAAAACGCTAAAAATACGATTAATAGAATGAACATATGCGCAGCGATGCTAAACCAACTATGCATAAGGTCAGTCTTCAGCTTCTATTAACTGCTTCAGGCCCTGAAAACCATGAAGTGGCTAAAATAAGTGACTGGTTCATTGTTCTTGAAGCTTCCATTTATGAGCCCCTCACTGCTTTACATATGCACTGCCTTCAAAAAGTATTTATACCCCATGAGCTTTTGCACATTACACCCAACTCAAATGTATTTTATTGGACTTTATGTAATATACCAACACAAAATAGCAAGTATCTGTGAAGTGTAACGGAAATGATACCTGGGTTTTCTGATTATTTTGGAAATATGAATCTAATAATTGTGAATTGGCGGAGAATGAGTCTTGTGTCATGCGAACAGTAAAGCATGTGCAGACCACTCAGGTGTGTGGTTGCTTTTTATCCAAGGCAGTGGGCTCATTCACAGTTTTGTCTAAGAACATGGCCTGGAGTCAACATGGCTACCACTGGCACCGCACGATGACATCATAGGGAGCTAATGAGGGAGATCCCCTGCCTAAAATTAGCATCTAGATGCCTCTGTCACTATTGACAACGGCATCTGAGGGATTAATGGCCGCTATCTGTGCTAGCACCAATCCAGGCCATTACAGCAGGTTGTGAGCTATGGTTTACAGCTGACTCTCAGCTTGTGATCTAACAACATTTTTGCTCTGCACATGTACTGCGGTTTGCAGTGATGCACCTTCTGCTTCGCCGTACATATATTTTGGATGTCTAAGAGGAGTTTAACCTACATACCCATCCATATCTGAAAGTACAGTCATGGCCAAAAGTTTTGAGAATGACACAAATATTATATTTTCACATGATCTGCTGCCCTCTGGCTTTTATGTGTGTTTGACAGATGTTTTTATCACAGACAGAAATATAATTGCAAACATATGAGTAACAAAAGCTTATATTGACAGTTAGAATGAGTTAATGCAGCAAGTCAATATTTGCAGTGTTGACCCTTCTTCTTCAGGACCTCTGCAATTCTCCCTGGCATGCTCTCAATCAACTTCTGGACCAAATCCTGACTGATAGCTGTCCATTCTTGCACAATCAATGCTTTCATTTTGTCAGAATTTTAGGTTTTGTTTGTCACCCGTCTCTTGATGATTGACCACAAGTTCTCAATGGGATTAAGATCTGGGGAGTTTCCAGGCCATGGACCCAAAATAGAATACACACATATATATATATATATATTTTATATATATATATATATAATATATATATGTCATTGTGACATACATATATATACATATATTTATAGTTCATACACTTCTACATACTGTAATAGCCGCTAATTCAATTGCCGGTTTTTGTGAAATTCCAGAACCCGACATGAAATGACACATGGTTTACATACAGTTAACCATGTCATTTCATGTATTTTGATATATGGTTTTCACTAACAATTACATGAGTGTGTGTGAAATTGCAGACATGTAGGGGTTAATTAAAGGTGTAAATTCGTTGAAAAAAAATGCGTGGGCTTCCGCTGCATTTTCTCCACCAGACAGACAAAGCAAGCGAGTGGGGGCAAATAATAATAGCCCAGGGAGGGTGCATTTATTTTGTGGCCCCCCTGGCTACTAACATCTGCCCCCAGACACCCCAGAAAAGGCAAATCTATAATTAGATTCGCCCTTTCTGGCACTTTGCCCGTCTATTACCATTGCCCTGTAGCGGTGGCGAATGGGTTAATAAGGGGTTAAAGCCACCTTGCAATTGAAAGGTGACTTTAAGCCAGGTTAATAAATAATTGAGAGCTGTCAATTAGACAACTATCAATTATTAATCCTATTGTATGAAAGAAAAAAAACACACACATTATTAATCCTTTTAATGAAATAAAGACACAGTTTTGGACCATATTTTATTGCTCAGCTGTAATCCCCTGAATGAATCAGTTCCTCTCCCGGCGACAGGAGAGAAAGTGATTAGTGTGTGAAGCTTAATTGATTGCTTCCCACTTTCACTTCAGGTCAGGTCAGGGTGACCTGACCTGAAGTGAAAGTGGGAAGAAATCAATTAAGCTTCACTCATTAATCACTTCCTCTCCTTTCCCTGGGAGAGGAACTTATTCATTCAGGGGGTAACAGCTCAGCAGGCAGCATTATATGCCTGCTAGCTGTAACCTGTTAACCCTTTCTGATGGATTACAGCGTGGGACCTGACTGTGCATCGGATAGGTAAGAATCATTTTGCTTTTTTATTTTATTTTTATTACAGGAAATGGTTTTAGCAGGAAAATAAAAGATGGTCAAAAACTGTTTGCTTATTTCATTAAAATGATTTTTTATTAAAGTGTGTGTTTGATTTTTCTTTCATACAATAGGATTAATAATTGATAGTTGTCTAATTGACAGCTCACAATTATTAACCTGGCTTCAAGTCACCTTTCAATTGCAAGGTGGCTTTAACCCATTATTAACCCATTCGCCACCGCTACAGGGCAATGGGAATAGACGGGCAAAGTGCCAGAAAGGGCGAATCTAATTATAGATTTGCCTTTTCTGGGGTGTCTGGGGGCAGAAGTTAGTAGCCAGGGGGGCACTAAATAAATGCACCCTCCCTGGGCTATTATTATCTGCCCCCACTCGCTTGCTTTGTCTGTCTGGTTGAGAAAATAGGGCGGGAGCCCACGCATTTTTTTTCAATGAATTTACACCTTTAATTAACCCCTACATGTCTGCAATTTTGCACACATACACTCATGTAATTGTAAGTTAAAACCATATATCAAACTACATGAAATGACATGGTTAACTGTATAAACCATGTGTCATTTCATGTCGGGTCTGTACTTTCACAAAAGCAGGCAATTGAATTAGCGGCTATTACAGTATGTAGAAGTCTATGAACTATAAATATATGTATATATATATGTGACAATGACATGTATATAAATATATATTGTGAGACAGTGAAGGGATATGTATTGAATGGGGTGTACATCTCGCCTAGGTACTTAGCTGACTGGCATAAGGGAAATGTATGGCTTTGTAAACCTAGTGGTGGAGCAAGTTCACTACACCCTCAATTCAGTACAGGCTTACAGCTCAAACCTGAGGCCACTCAGGTTTTAATTAGGCAGCCAGAAGTAGGTGCTTGAGAACACAGACATTGAGCTCTCTCAGTCTGGATGTGACTCCAGACACTGCAGGAGTCTCCAGGAAACCACACGCTGGTAACTACTGAATATATGTGTTGTTTTGGGCCAGGCTGGTAGAGTCTGGGCCCTGATAGTGAGGGAACTATCTGTGTTTAGTGAGTAGCCGGACAGGCTCAGGATTTTGGTTTATGAGTTGGTTTTGCTCATGTTTGTTTGCTGTGGACTTACAATAAAGGTGGTTGCAGCCAGTTTGTACCAGAATTCTGTCTGTGACTGAACTGTTTTGATGCCACTCCGTCTACCCGAGACGGCGATCCCAGAGCTAAATCCCCTGAAAAGCTTACTATATATATATATATACATATATATATATATATATATGTGTTCTATGTGTATATATCCTTTCTTTTGTGATTTAAATACTATTCATTTGGATCCATTATATGTCCGTTTTGCAAGCCTGCGAGAAAATCTCGCAAGTCGGATGTAAATCGGATGTTACAACTACGGTCAGATGCGACTAAATCGCATCTCGCATCTTTGAAGGAAAATCGGATGCCAGACGGATGTCTGTTCATTACATTTTGGTCCGATAATCGACCGACTAAAACGGTCCGATTTTTTGTTGTTGTGTGTGACTCCGACCTTACTGTGAAATGCCAATGTTAAACTCAGACAGCAGCATTAACCCCTTACTGCCATTGGACAGAATAGTACATCCAATGGCAGTACCTCCGCTTTGATGTGGGCTCCGGTGGTGAGCCCGCATCAAAGACGGAACATGTCAGCTGTTTTGAACAGCTGACACTAGCCGCGGGTGGAATCGCGATCCACCCACGGCTATTAACTAGTTAAATGCCGCTGTCAAACGCTGACAGCGGCATTTAAACAAGCGCTTCCGGACAGAAATGCGCTCACCGGTGACCAGCGTCACGTAATCGAGGGTCACTGGATTGTCAGCATGACAACCAGAGGTCTCCTTGAGACCTCTATGGGTGTTGATGTCGGATTGCTATGAGCGCCACTCTGTGGTCGGCGCTCATAGCAGGGCACTAATTCTGCTACATAGAGGTGATCTGCTCATCACCTCTATGTTGCAGAGGCGATCGAGTTTTGCCAGCTTGTAGTCTCCTATGGAGACTATTGAAGCATGTCAAAAGTAAAAAAAAATGTGTTTAAAAATATAAAAAAATATAAAAGTCTAAATCACATCCTTTTGCTCTATTCAAAATAAAAGAATAAAAAAAAATTAAACATACACATATTTGGTATCGCCGCGTTCACAATCGCCTGATCAATAAAAAAAAAAAAAAAAAAAGGATTAACCTGATCACTAAATGGTGTAGCGAGAAAAAAAAATCAAAATGCCAGAATTATGTTTTTTTTGGTCGCTTCGACATTGAATTAAAAGTAAAAAACAGGCGATCAAGAGATCGGATCTGCACCAAAATGGTATCATTAAAAACGTGAGCTCATCACGCAAAAAAATACGCCCTCACCCAACCCGAGATCACAAAAAATGGAGACGCTAGAGGTCTCAGAAAATGGCGCAATTTTTTTTTTTTTTAGCAAACTTTGGAATTTTTTTTCACCACTTGGATAAAATAGAACCTAGACATGTTTGGTGTTTATGAACTCGTAATGACCTGGAGAATTATAATGGCAGGTCAGTTTTAGCATTTAGTGAACCTAGTAAAAAAGCAAAACAAAAAACAAGTGTAGTATTGCACATTTTTTGCAATTTCACCACACTTGGAATTTTTTCCCGTTTTCGAGTACACGACATGCTAAAACCAATGGCGTCGTTCAAAAGTACAACTCGTCCCGCAAAAAATAAGCCCTCACATGGCCATATTGGCGGAAAAATAAAAAAAAGTTATGGCTCTGGGAATGAGGGGAGCAAAAAACGACGACATTGGGGTGTGTCATTCTATGCACCTGTTGACGTTCCCGTGACAGAATCTCGGGGCGCTAATGGGTTGCTATGACAGCTGAGAGTCTTTTGAAGACTCATCACCTGAGGAAGGGACCCTGCTCAGGTGCACGCCGCTCACCGCGCCTCTGCAACGTCGCACCTCTGCCACCATCACACCACTGCCGCAACCCCCGGTAAGCCTGCGTTCGGGCTATAAGACGCACCCCCCATTTTCCTCACAATTTTTTTGGGGAAAAAGTGCGTCTTATAGTCCAAAAAATACGGTAATCAATCCGAACATTAATCACTGTAAAGAGAAAAATGCCAAAACTGTGGTTTTCTTTAGGTTGCAGCAATACCTCAAAAAATGCAGTAACATTAGCAGTATTATTTATCCCAAAATTGTATCAATAAAAATAACATCTTGAGCCACAAAAAGAAATAAGCTCCATCGACTGAAAACATTATGGGTCTCAGAAAATGGCAACAAATTTTTCTTTTATCATTTTTAGTTTTTACAAGTTTCTGATTTTTTTTCACTATTTCAAAAATAATTAAAAAAAAAACTGGACAAGTTTGGCATCACGGTAATCATACTGACCTGGAGAATGATGATGCCAGGTCATTTTTTAATCACAAAATGTATGCTATAAAAACAATTCCCCACAAAAAATGTCAGAATTGCGTGGGGTTTATTTGTTTGTTTTTTTTGCAATTTCACCACACTTGAAATTTCTTTTCCGTTTTCGAGTGCACTATAGGGTATAATAGATGGTGTCACTTAAAAGTAAAACCTGTCCCAGAAAAAAATAAGACTTCATACGTCTAGGTGTACCCGAAAAATAAAAAAGCTATGGCTCTTGGAAAAAGGGGAGGAAAAAAACAGAAAAGCAGAAATTGGCTGCGGCAGAAGGGGTTAAAATAAGTTTAGCGTGTGCAGAATACCATCTCTGGCCAGATCTACATTTTATATATCTTTAGAAAACCATCAGAACTGGAAAGACAAAAAAAAATAATCTGGTTTTACGCTATGACACATGAAATCACTTTGGAGCACCTTAATACATGCCCATGGTTCTGAGACGGCTTTTTTCATGAAACATTGCATTTCAGTTTAATAGCAATTTAGATCAACAAGTTTCGAATTTATTAAAAAAATAAATAAAAAACATTTAGAAAATGCACTTTTCAAACCATTAGGCTTTGGCGACATGGCAACTTTGGTTGTGACCCAGTTCACGAGGGCAAATATCCCTGTGTGCCGCTGCTAATGCACGTGAATGGGGCACCACGACAAGCAAGCTGCAAAAAGTCAGACCTGTCAGATTTTTGCAACTTGCTTGCCATGGTGCCATAGGGTGGGAGGGAGGGCACAAATCTTTTCACAAGAAGTGTGCTTTGATGTAGCAACAGCATATAGCGATATATGGCCGTGTGCTCTGTGTTGCAGCCAAAGTGGCCGTGTATCCTCGGCCTAAATGTCTGTGCCCTTAAAGAAGTTGTTCTCTTTCGGATAACGTTTGGACTCAGCTCGTTTGTTCAAAAACAACAAATCGCCCTGTACTCCCACTGTCCGGTGCCAACGGCGATTCTCTGACTTTGCTCCCGGTGGCCAGCATTGACTGTTGACGTCACATCCACAGCATGGCTGCCAATCAGTAAGCTCAGTGGCCCTGAAGACGGTGTTAAATCTACACTGGAGACGCTGAGATCAATGATTTTCTGCCAATTCGCCGGTGGTTGAGGAAAAGTGCGAACAGCGTGGTTTGGTTTCACCAAACTGGAGACGGGGTCAAACATTACAGGGAGTCTGTCCTCCCAAACTGAGAGGATAAATCATTACTTGGACAACTTCTTCTCATACCCTCGCTTGGTCCCGATAAAATAATAACGCTTATACTCACCTGCCGTGCTGGCGCCGTTCCGACGGTGTCGGCACTCGCTATCCCTGGGGCTCCCGTGTTGTTGTTGCGACACATGACACCGGGGCCCAATCAGTGCCAGCGTCACTGTCCCCGACTCCTGTCGATTTGAGCATGAAGAGGAAGTCAGCTGCAGCCCGGACTTCCTCTTCATGTTCGATTTTTCCGGAGACGAGAACAGTGGTGACAAAGCTGATTGGGCACAGGCGTCACGTATCAGAACTGCATAAGAATCCCAGTAATAGCGCGTGCCGCCACCGCGGGAACGGCACCAGCACGAGAGGCGAGTATAAGCTTTATGCTGGCACTGTGAAACGCAGATTTTTAACATGCGAATATCCAACGAAAAATCTGTTCCCAAACTGTAGGAACTTGGCCTAGGTGCCAAAGTTGTGGAGTTGGAGTCGGTGTCCATTTTGGTGGAATCGGTATAAAATTGACCAACTCCTAAAATATATAATAAATTTGGAACAGTAGTACAATGCAGGATGTAAATTTTTTTCATAAGAATTTGGTAAAGTTATGAAATGTCCTATAAATGTCTGTTCTGTTCCTGATGTAAGGATCTGGGCTTTTAGTTGAGATGAATCTGTGCTGCACTTTGTGTACATGCTCAGTAGTGACCAGGGCTGTAGAGTCAAGAGTCAGGGAAATTCAGAGATTTGGCTTTCCGACTCCACCGCCCTGCTAGGTGCTGTAATTGCTGCCTCCGTTCTGCAGAAATTGAAATTTGATTATCCATTGACTCTTAATACATCAGTTAACATTGGATGAAACTCAGGTGATACAAAGTCTGTCTTCTTAGTTTCGTGTGTCACAGATCACCATAGATTTTAATGGCAGCGTCTGATCCACAAAATCTGATCAGAACAGGGCATGTTCTGAGTCTCACGGACCCAGCCTGAGATATCACAGTATGAGGCCAAGTTCCCATGGTCAGTATTTTACAAGCCCAAAATCAGGAGTGGGTAAAAAATGCAGAAGTGGTGACATGTTTCTATCATAGTTTTTTATTCTGATTGTTCCTCTCCTGATTTTGGATGACAAATACTGACGCATGTGCAGATTGAGATCTTGGCTAAATAACCATTTAAAAAAAAACATAACTTTGCAAAGTCTGAAAAATAATTTAATAAAAAAGTTACCGTAAGTTACTCTTTAGAAGCTAAAAATAGAAGCCAAAAATGAGTCTAAAACGATAAAATGTACCTGAATGCACCATCCCCTTCCGGACTTGGAGCTGTTATATGGCAAGCATCACCTGACAATCCGTAGCCTAGTACCTCTGCATACATTTTGGCACCTCTGGCCACTGCATGTTCATATTCTTCTAACACAAGCATGGCTGCTCCCTCTCCCATTACAAAACCTTCACGTTCAGGATGAAAGGGACGACATGCTTTCTGAGGAGTTTTATTATAGCTGGTACTCAGTGCTCGAGCTCTTGCAAAGCCAGCAAGTGACATGGGGCTGATGCAAGCTTCTGTTCCCCCTGCTAACATGACATCAGCATCTCCATGAGTGATAAATCTATAGGAGTCTCCAATGGCGTGGGCTCCTGTAGTACAGGCTGTTGAAACAGCATGATTGGGTCCTCGGAGCTTGTATTTAATACTGATGTGTCCTGCAGCCATATTCACTAGGATCCGAGGAACAAAGAAGGGACTCACTTTATTGTACCCTTTAGTTTGAAATAGCATTGCAGTCTCTGTAATGATATCAAGAGGAACCATTCCCATGCCTATCGCCACACCAGTGGAACCTTGTTCTTCTTCAGTCTTTGGAAACCAGTTGGCATCAGTAATTGCTTGTTCAGCAGCTCCTAATGCAAAAATTGTAGCAGATGACATGGTCTTCATATCAGACTTTGAAACATATTGCTCCTCAAAGAACTCACCACACCCAAGACCCCTTGGGATGCGAGCGGCGACTCTACAAGGGATATTTTCATACTCTTCCTCTTCCAGAGCAACTATTCCACTTTTGCCTTGAATCAGATGATCCCATGCCAACTGGGTGCCAGTGCCAATAGGAGATACAATGCCAACACCAGTCACGACAACTCTTCGATGACACTTCTGACCTGCATGACTGCTTATACCTCTTTTACATAGCGAAAAAGTTCGGAGATGTTTTAGCAAGAAGGGGCAGGCATCACCCATTCTTAGGACTCTTTGTAGGTGGATGGTCATGAGTTGTTTTGGATGTTATCTAAAAGTAGTCAAAAAGACAACACCCGGTTTGTTCAGTTTATCTGAGCACCTATGCATTTATAGAAAATATGACTTTACCATAAGGCCTAGGGATAGATAAGAAACCTTATCCTCACATATCACCATCCACAGACAAGATGAGCAAGTCACAAGGTGGTCAGTACAGGTGACTCTGTAGCACAAGAACATATCAATACTGATAAAAGACCACTCATAATTTGTGTCAGCCAAGTCTGCTGATCTTGATATTGCTACTAGTGTTAAAAAACATTTGCTACCAATAAGGATAAATAGTACAAACTGTGTAACCACTACATTTATGATAGTTATGGGTCAAACCGCTAGGAGACTTGGACCGCGGGAACGGAGGTACAAAAGTCTTCTGTGTGAATGGAGAGGTAACGCATATGTGGGAACTCCACTCACACTCTATGGGACTGACGGAGACCGCACTGTTCTCTGCACCAGTTCCATTATCAGATAATGAAGCATTGGTTGCATTGATATACTACTGCTCCATTCACAAAGGATGCTGTGGGACCCCTGTCCTTGTGATTGGTGGGAATCGCAGTGGACATAAATTTATCTCCTAAACTTTGGATAAGTAATGAATGCTGATGGTAGAATCCTTTAGAAACAACTTTAGACATCACCTTCGACAGCTTACTTGACATTAAAATGGTCAAATGAGCCCTCTAATAATATAATAGCCTTGGTGACAACTATGGGTGCAACGTCACAATTGCAGCTCAACATCGCTACGTCTCTACTTGCTGATATTTCAAGGATAGCGCTAAGCTGATGTACAGAGATATAGGCAATACAAGGCTCCCTGGGAAATTAAACAAGCAAATAGCCTCTTCACAGAAGAACAGGGTCTTTAGTGCCACCTATAGGAAGCAACAATCCTATAAGTCAATATTCACCCTTTAAAAAGCCTTGTCACTGGAGATGAATGGATAGATTTGCGGGAGACAGGAGGCCCAGAAATCTATTTCCTTCTGGCTTTGAATTAGCTGCTGTGACATCATCTGTACATGACATCCCACAAATGACATAGTGCTAGCACCAACACATCAAATACCTCGATGGGGACGCTGGAAGGCAAGAGATTGACAGGCCTTCCGACTAGCTGCCAGGTACTCCTGACCTGGATGCTGGACCAGAGTCCCACAAATCAATCCGCTTATCTCTACTTGACACAATTTAAAGGGAATCTGTTAGCAGGATTTCACCCCCTCCCACAAACTTTTTATATATGCATATAGCTCTTTCAGAGATTACTCCATCAATACCATTATATGGCCAGCCCGTTCCTCCTATACTGAGAAGTCAGCATTTTGAGTTGATATGCAAATGAGGCTGTAGATTTGATGCATCTGTCACTCCAGCTCTTTTCCTCACCCTCCTCCTACTTGACGGACAACCTCTATGTAGTGTGACATCAGGCAATGTAAACATCAGTCAAGCTGGAGGAGGCAATGCTGGGAAAACAGCTGGAGGGACAAAGGCTTCAGATCTACAATAGTCCTTCAGCCTCATTTGTATATCAATTCAAACACTGATTTCTCTATCCTGAATGCCTGGATCTACTTCTTGGCCTCAGACATGCAACAGTTTCACAGTTGGGGAACAACCGAGCACTGTAGGATATCAAGTCAACTACTTATATCAGCCCTGAAAGGTGATGGCCATAACTTATATCGGCCAAAACAGGTGACAGGTTCCCTTTAAGGGCAATGGTACCAAATACTAATGAAATGTATGTGAACTTTTGACTTTGCAGTAAGTAATAAAAATGCCATAAAACATTCTCGCTCTCTCATTATTCTGGCATTTGGCAAATATTAATAATTGTGGTAATCGCTTAAAAGATAGAAGTGATATGCCACATGCACAGCTTCTTATTGTTGTTAAAAAATTTGAGGTAATCCTAATTGACCTAAAACAGGAAAAGTTTACTCTGATTTCACATCAGATATTGAGAAAAACATGCGTGTCTTTTTATATAGTGTACAGTGCCTTGCGAAAGTAATCGGCCCCCTGGAACTTTTCAACTTTTTCCCACATATCATGCTTCAAACATAAAGATGCCAAATGTAAATATTTGGTGAAGAATCAACAACAAGTGGGACACAATTGTGAAATTAAACGAAATTTATTGTTTTAAATTTTTGTGGAAATACAAGAACTGAAAAGTGGGGCGTGCAATATTATTCGGCCCCTTTACTTTCTATGCACCAAACTCACTCCAGAAGTTCATTGTGGATCTCTGAATGATCCAATGTTGTCCTAAATGACTAATGATGATAAATATAATCCACCTGTGTGTAATCAGGTCTCCGTATAAATGCACCTGCTCTGTGATAGTCTCAGGGTTCTGTTTGAAGCACAGAGAGCATCATGAAGACCAAGAACACACAACAGGAAGGTCTCGTGTACTGTTGTGGAGAAGTTTAAAGCCGTATTTGGATACAAAATGATTTCCAAAACTTCAAACATCCCAAGGAGCACTGTGCAAGCGATCATATTGAAATGGAAGGAGTATCATACCACTGCAAATCTACCAAGACCCGGCCGTCCCTCTAAACTTTCATCTCAAACAAGGAGAAGACTGATCAGAGATGCAGCCAAGAGGCCCATGATCACTCTGGATGAACTGCAGAGATCTACAGCTGAGGTGGGACAGTCTGTGCATAGGACAACAATCAGTCGTACACTGCACTAATCTGGCCTTTATGGAAGAGTGGCACAAAGAAAGCCATTTCTCAAAGATATCCATAAAAAGTGTTGTTTAAAGTTTGCAACAAGCCACCTGGGAGACACACCAAACATGTGGAAGAAGGTGCTCTGGTCAGATGAAACCAAAATCAAACTTTTTGGCAACAATGTCAAAAGACGTCTGGCGTAAAGGCAACACAGCTCATCACCCTGAACACACCATCCTCAGTGTCAAACATGGTGGTGGCAGAATCATGGTTTGGGCCTGCTTTTCTTCAACAGGGACAGGGAAGATGGTTAAAATTGATGGGAAGATGAAAAACCTGTTGGAGTCTGCAAAAGACCTGAGACTGGGACTGAGATTTGTCTTCCAACAAGACAATGATCCCAAACATAAAGCAAAATCTACAATGGAATGGTTCACAAATAAACGTATCCAGGTGTTAGAATGGCCAAGTCAAAGTCCAGACCTGAATCCAATCGAGAATCTGTGGAAAGAGCTGAAAACTGCTGTTCACAAACGATCTCCATCCAACCTGTTTGCCAAGGAAGAATGGGCAAGAATTTCAGTCTCTCGATGAACAAAACTGATAGAGACATACCCCAAGCGACTTGAAGCTGTAATTGCAGCAAAAGGTGGCGCAACAAAGTATTAAGTTAAAGGGGCCGAATATTGCACGCCCCACTTTTCAGTTTTTGCATTTCCACAAAAATTTAAAATAACCAATAAATTTTGTTCAATTTCACAATTGTGTCTCACTTGTTGTTGATTCTTCACCAAAAATTTACATTAGGCATCTTTATGTTTGAAGCATGATATGTGGGAAAAGGTTGAAAAGCTCCAGGGGGCCGAATACTTTCGCAAGGCACTGTATGTAAACTTCTGGTTTCAACTGTATATAAGCAGCTTATGGCTGTACATTTAGAAAAGTATCCTATAGCAGGCAAAGGAAAGTGGGAAAGAGATTTGGGTCCCCTATCTGAGGAACAAGGGTAAGAGGTGGTAGACCCAATTCCTAAATTACCGTATATACTCGTGTATAAGCCGACCCGTGTATAAGCCGACCCCCCTAATTTTGCCACAAAAAAATGGGAAAACTTATTGACTCGTGTATAAGCCGGGTGTATAAACTGCCGTCCTGCTCTGTGCGCCCCCGTCCTGCTCCTTGCCCCCATTCTCCTCGTACTCACCCCCTTGCTCTCCTCCGCTGTGCTCCCCATTCCTTCTCCCCCGCCCCCTGCCCCTCTGTGCTCATCCTCCCCGTCCTGCTCCGTGCCTCTCCTTCCCCCCTTCCTGCTCTCTCCTGTCCCTCTCCCCCCCGTCCTGCTCCGTGCTCATTGTCCTCCTCCATGCTTCCCCCGTCCTCCGTTTTCCCCCCCGTCCTGCTCCGTGCTCATTGTCCTCCTCCATGCTTCCCCCGTCCACCGTTCTCCCCCCCCCCATCCTGCTCCGTGCTCCTTGTCCTCTCCTCCATGCTCCCCCCATCCTCCTCCATCATACTCACCCTCCCCGTGCCATCGCTGAACGTCCCTGCAATCCTGCGTTCTCCCCGGCTTCCTGCAGCTCTCCTGTGCTGAGCGGTGACGTAATACCGCTCATTAAGGCCATGAATATGGACGCCACGCCTATGGGAGTGGCGTCGCGTCCATATTACATGGCCTTAATGAGCGGTATTACGTCACCGCTCAGCACAGGAGAGCTGCAGGAAGCCGGGGAGAACGCAGGATTGCAGGGACGTTCAGCGATGGCACGGGGAGGGGTGAGTATGATTCCCAGCCACCGGCTCCTGCCGCGGCACCCCCTCCCCCGCTGGTTTCTGCCCAATGACTCGTGTATAAGCCGAGGAGGCATTTTCAGCACGAAAAAAGGTGCTGAAAATCTCGGCTTATACACGAGTATATACGGTATCTTTGTCCGAATCACAAAGACTGTCTCAAATCTTTCTTATTCATAGAGTATGTAAGACCCCCAGTATCCTATTAAAAAAAAAATCGATATCAGAATGGACAACATTCATTCTCTATGGGCTGTTAGGTAAAGCCAATCACAGTGCTGGACAGGCCCATATGGAATGAATGGAAATGTCAATGGATAGTGATTACCAATCTTCACAAGACAACCCTGTAACTAAGGCCCCCTTCACACACGTCCGTATTTGTGTCCCTATGCAGTCCGGTTTTTAAGGCCCGCAAACACTGACAAACGCACACCCATTGTATTCAATGATGGTGTGCACGTCAGGTTTTTACGCACTGCACGGACAAAATGCGTGACGCACACTGATGACAATGTTAATAACCAGCAGAGGGAAAGCTCACGACTGAGGGCTGATGCTACTACTCTGGTAAAGGGGACAATATCCAAAACAGTTCCCAGGCTATTAATAACAGCTCACAGATGCTTGCTTAGCCTTTACTGGTTAGTTTATGGGGACCCCAGAAAAAAAATAACATATCTGCTGGCACACTGTGGCACCTCTCCCTCTATACCAGGGGTCTCAAACATGCGGCCTGTGGGCCACATGTAAGAAGAAAAGGTAGCACACTGTAGCGCTATAGCTTGCAAACACGAAATATGAAAAATATGAAAAATGAATTGCATCATTACCTTAGAAATATGAAAAATTGAGAAGTCTTAGCGCATAAGATGGCCAAATTATGTGAGCCTGATAGCCACGTCAAGGCTCTTCTCGTATATCAGGTCCCTAACTAATGCCTATCCTCGCTTTAGAAAAGTCTGTCTGCATGGGAACCTATGAATCCTCTTTTCAGACTAAAATCTACATCTCTGTGGAGGGGTGATGAACCTGCTGTAATTAAAAGGCCTGTGACCACCAGGTGGAGTGCTCAGGCAGAAGGCAAATGAATACATATCAAAAAACTGACCGGCACATCCAAACATAGATTCAGTGTGAACAGGTGCTAAACCTAGAGTCACCAACTCATATACATACAAGAAGAAAAGGTAGCACACTGTAGCGCTATAGCTTGCAAACACGAAATATGAAAAATATGAAAAATGAATGGTCACAGGCCTTTTAATTACAGCAGGTTCATCACCCCTCCACAGAGATGTAGATTTTAGTCTGAAAAGAGGATTCATAGGTTCCCATGCAGACAGACTTTTCTAAAGCGAGGATAGGCATTAGTTAGGGACCTGATATACGAGAAGAGCCTTGACGTGGCTATCAGGCTCACATAATTTGGCCATCTTATGCGCTAAGACTTCTCAATTTTTCATATTTCTAAGGTAATGATGCAATTCATTTTTCATATTTTTCATATTTCGTGTTTGCAAGCTATAGCGCTACAGTGTGCTACCTTTTCTTCTTGTATGTATATGAGTTGGTGACTCTAGGTTTAGCACCTGTTCACACTGAATCTATGTTTGGATGTGCCGGTCAGTTTTTTGATATGTATTCATTTGCCTTCTGCCTGAGCACTCCACCTGGTGGTCACAGGCCTTTTAATTACAGCAGGTTCATCACCCCTCCACAGAGATGTAGATTTTAGTCTGAAAAGAGGATTCATAGGTTCCCATGCAGACAGACTTTTCTAAAGCGAGGATAGGCATTAGTTAGGGACCTGATATATGAGAAGAGCCTTGACGTGGCTATCAGGCTCACATAATTTGGCCATCTTATGCGCTAAGACTTCTCAATTTTTCATATTTCTAAGGTAATGATGCAATTCATTTTTCATATTTTTCATATTTCGTGTTTGCAAGCTATAGCGCTACAGTGTGCTACCTTTTCTTCTTGTATGTATATGAGTTGGTGACTCTAGGTTTAGCACCTGTTCACACTGAATCTATGTTTGGATGTGCCGGTCAGTTTTTTGATATGTGGGCCACATGTGACCCCTGAGACTGCTTCATGCTGCCCACAGGCACTGTAGACCCCTTGGTGATCCCTTCCTGAGCCAGTGGGCCACCAACGGCAGCGTTTTATTTCAGCTGAGTGTGCGTCCTTAGACACACATTCAATTGAAATGTATTGCCGAGCAAGCCGCTGGCCAATCAGAGGCCAGTAGCTGACATAGGCATACCAGCGCGGCACGGTATGATATCACTGTCATGTGCCAGCATGCAGATGTCAGCTGCTGGCTTCTGATTGGCCGGCAGCTTGCATTGGTATTGCTGTGCAGAAAGTCTCTGATTAGCAATACATTTCAATTGAATGTGTGTCCAAGGGCATACATTATTTCAGTTGAAAGTGCAACCGACGGCGGCTCCTGTACCGGGCTGTAATCGTCAAGGGGTCTACAGTGCCTGCAGCCACATGTGCCGTAAGGATGAGGAGGGAACAGAGGACAGGTGAGAAAAATGTTTCTTTTTTCTCTTATATGTGTATATGAAGAACGGCACAATAGGGGACATATTTAAATACTAGATGGTGGCCCGATTCTAACACATCGGGTATTCTAGAATATGTATGTAGTTTATTTATGAAAATTTAAGAATAATGCAATGAATACACAGGATTTTCCGGGTAAAATATATACATTATCATTAAATGTTATTGCTCATAGAACTTAATACAACTGAACAAAATTATTAAACAGATCATATGTGGAGGCTGCTGCTGCTGGGGTATATGTGGAGGCTGCTGCTGCTGGGGTATATGTGGAGGCTGCTGCTGCTGGGGTATATGTGAAGGCTGCTGCTGCTGGGGTATATGTGAAGGCTGCTGCTGCTGGGGTATATGTGGAGGCTGCTGCTGCTGGGGTATATATGAAGGCTGCTGCTGCTGGGGTATATGTGGAGGCTGCTGCTGGGGTATATGTGGAGGCTGCTGCTGCTGGAGTTCGCCGGTCGGGGTACTTCCGCTGCGAGCAGCCGAGAGATGACCGGCTGGTGCCAGTCATCTCCCGGCTACGTTGCCGCAGACCTCCATGCGCCAGGAGATGACCCGCGGGGTTGATCTCCCGCCGATAGCGGTGGTGTGCGTGGTTCAAATCCTGCGCCAATTCGCGGCTGGACTGCACCTGTCGCTGATTGGTCGCGCCCGGCAGCGACGAGGGATTTCCGTTACAGACAGACAGAATTAGATGATTATATAGTAGATGGGGACCTATCTACAATATTGGGACCTGGATGGTGTGAGGCAGTGACTGCTGTCACATGTAGGGGTCGCTGTGTGTTCCCCTAAGGCTAAGTGCACACGATCAGGAATAATTGCGTTTTTTTCGCGGTTTTTTCCGCGGTTTTCCGCGGTAAAAACGCGATAAAAACGCAAGCATTAAGCATCCTATACATGTTAATTGATTCCGCATGTTTTGGCCACATGTTGCGTTTTTTTCCGCGAAAAAAACGCTTTGCGGAAAAAATAGCAACATGTTCATTAATTTAGCGTAACCGCGGTGATTCCGCCGCCATAGGAATGCATTGAACCGCTTACTTTCCGCATGTGGCTATGCCCACTATGCGCAATGTAAGCGGTTCATGTGCGGATGGTACCCAGGGTCTGGAGCAGAGGAGACTCTCCTCCAGGCCCTGGGTACCATATCCCTGGTAAAACAATAATTAAAATAAAAAATAATGATATTCTCACCTTCCGGCGGCCCCCGCAGCCTTCCCGCGGCCCCCGCAGCCTTCCCGCCTTCAGCGACGCTCCGGCAACTTCCGGTCCCAAGAGTGCTTTGCGAGAATCACCCAGATGGCATAGCGGTCTCGCGAGATGCTACGTCATCGGTGTGATTTGTTGCAAAGCACTCCTGGGACGGAAGTTGCCGGGAGCGTCGCTGAAGGCGGGAAGGCTGCGGGGGCCGCCGGAAGGTGAGAATATCATTATTTATTATTTTTTTTATTATTTTTACATTAGATCTTTTTACTATTGATGCGGCATAGGCGGCATCAATAGTAAAAAGTTGGTCACACTTGTCAAACACTATGTTTGACTCGTGTGACCAACCTGTCAATCAGTTTTCCAAGCGATGCTACAGATCGCTAGGAAAACGCTAGCATTCTGCAAGCTAATTACGCTTGCAAAACGCTATTATTCTGGCGGGAATCAGCATAAAAAAACGTGCGTATTTCCTGCGGGAGAAGTGCGGGATTGCCGCGGAAATTTCCGCGGCAATTCCGCAACGTGTGAACTTAGCCTAAATGTGCACGGAGGCATATTGAGGCCATGAGAGGGCATTGCAGTCACAGGCGTAGCTGTGGTTGCAATGCAGACTAAAATGAGTATAGGTCTTGGACATGCTAGTTGTCCAAGGCAGATTTAGGGAAAACCTGCTCTGGGTTTGTGTTTTGAAACAGACTACAAGATGGTAGTGTTGCGGTCAGTTTCATTCCCTGCCTAAGTTTTCAATGTGGCTGAAGGCCACTGATTATAGTTAAAAGCCCTGCAGTAAAGGGTTTGGGTGTCAGGTTCAGAGTCAGTCTGGTGTTGGCAGGAATACAGAGCAGGAGGCTCCACAGAGTTCCAACTGTGTGAGGAAACACAGGCCAGCCAACGGAGCCAAATAGCCAAGGCAGCTGGAAGGCCTGGAACCAACAGCGTACACAGCAGTGCAGTCGCCCATGGCAACTGGTCTCAGGAGGTGAACTGGCCTGTTCAGTGACTGTAATCCAAAGGATATGTTTCCCGACTGCGAACTGTTGTGTGCTGTGTTTTGAACTTTGCTGGGTCCCTGACTCATCACTGCACAGTGTGCTACTGCTGAACTACAATGGGGATATACAATTATGCTCAAAGGTTTACATACCCCGGCAGAATTTTTGCTTTCTTGGCCTTTATTTAGAGGATATGAATGATAAAACCTTTTCTCCACTCATGGTTAGTGTTTGGGTGAAGCCATTTATTGTCAAACTACTGTGTTTTCTATTTTTAAATCATAATGACAACACAAACCATCCAAATGACCCTGATCAAAAGTTCACATACCCCATTTCTTAATAACGTGTATTGCCCCCTCTAACATTACTGACAGCTTGAAGTCTTTTGTGGTAGTTGTGGATGAGGTTCTTTATTTTCTCAGATGGTAAAGCTGCCCACTCTTCTAGGCAAAAAGCCTCCAGTTCCTGTTAATTACTGGGCTGTCTAGCATGAACTGCGCGCTGGAAATCTCCCTAGAGTTGCTCAATGATATTGAGGTCAGGAGACAGAGATGGCCACTCCAGAACCTTCATTTTGTTCTGCTGTAGCCAATGACAGGTCGACTTGGCCTTGTCTTTTGGATCGTTGTCATGTTGGAACGTCCAAGTACGTCCCATGCGCAGCTTCCCGGCTGATAATTGCAAATTTGCCTCCAGTATTTGCTGATAACGTGCTGCATTCATCTTTACTTCAACTTTGACCAAGTTTCCTGTGCCTTTGTCGCTCACACATCTCCAAAACATCAGCAATCCACCTCCGTGCTTTACAGTAGGAATGGTGTTCCTTTTATCATAGGCCTCGTTGACCTCTCTCCAAATGTAACGCTTATGGTTGTGGCCAAAAAGTTCAATTTTGGTCTCATGACTCCAAATTATCTTGTTCCAGAAGTTTTGAGGCTTGTCTCTGTGCTGTTTTGCGTATCGAGGGGAGATACTTTGTGGCATTTGTGCAGTAATGGCTTTCTTCTGGTGACTCGAGCATGCAAGCCATTTTTCAAGTGTCTCCTTATTGTGCATCTTTAAACAGCCACACCGCTACTTTTCAGAGAGGCCAATATTTCAACTGATGTTATTTGTGGGGTTTTCTTTTCTCTGCATCCCAAACAATTTTCCTGGCAGTTGTGGATGAAATTTTTTGCTGGTCTACCTGACCGTGGTTTTGTTTTTACAGAGCCCCTGATTTTCTATTTGTTAATCACAGTTTGAATGCTGCTCACTGGCATTATCAATTCTTTGGATCTCCTTTTGTATCCCTTTCCTGTTTTATTTTCACCTACCTTTTCCTGTAGATCCATTGACAATTCTTTAGGTTTCCCCATGACTCACAATCCAGAAACGTCAGTGGCTGGATGAAAGATGCAAGAGTCTGTTTGGATCCCAGAAACTCACCCAGCTTTTATACACACATACACTGATTACAAGCAAACAGATCACTGGTGAGGATATTATCTTTAGTAGCCAGTCAAACCCATTTGTGTCAACTTTTGTGCATGTTATCAGGCCAAAATCACCAGGGTATGTGAACTTTTTATCAGGGTTATTTGGATATTTTGTGTTGTCATTATGATTTAAAAAGAGAAAACACAGTAGTTTGACAATAAGTGGCTTCACCCAACCACTAACCATGAGTGGAGAAAAAGTTTTGGTGTTATCATTCATATTCTCTGAAGAAAGACCAAATAAGAAAAAAATTCTGCCAGGTATATAAACTTTTAAGCAGAACTGTAATTACAATATGGGGACCTGGATGGGGATACAACTACAATATGGGGACATAACTACAATATGGAGACCTGGATATGGGGACATAGCTACAATACAGGGACCTGGAAGGGGACATGGCTACAACATGATGACATAACTACAATATGAAGACCTAGATATGGGGACATAACTACAATATGGGGACCTGAATGGGGATACAACTACAATATGGGGACATAACTACAATATGGAGACCTGGATATGGGGACATAGCTACAATATGGGGACATAGCTACAATACAGGGACCTGGAAGGGGACATGGCTACAACATGATGACATATACTACAATATGAGGACCTGGATATGGGGATATAACTACAATATGAGTGCACATTTATCACCACATCCATAATGACCCAAGTTCTAAAAAAAATATAACATGGCAAAAAAGTTCAAAAGGTATATAGAAAATATGGTATCACTAAAAATGTCACTTTGCCCTTCAAAGACTGCAGGCCTCCAAATTCAATTTTTTTCTATATGCGGCCCATACATCAAGCAGAGTTTGAGATCCCTGCTCTATACCATCCCCTGGCACACTGGGGCACTTCTCCCTCTATACTATACCCTGGCACACTGGGGCACCTCTCCCTCCATACTATCCCCTGGCACACTGTGGCACCTCTCCCTCTATACTAACCCCTGGCAAACTGGGCACCTCTCCCTCTATACTAACCCCTGGCACACTGGGGCACCTCTCCCTCTATACTATTCCCTGAAACACTGGGGCACCTCTTCCTCCATACTATACCCGGGCACACCTCTCCCTCCATACTATCCCTTGGCATACTGGGGTACATCTCCCTCCATACTATCCCCTGGCACACTGTGGCACCTCTCCCTCTATACTAACCCCTGGCACACTGGGGCACCTCTCCCTCCATACTATCCCCTGGCACACTGGGGCACCTCTCCCTCTATACTAACCCCTAGCACACAGGGGCACCTCTCACTCTATACTAACCCCTGGCACACAGGGGCACCTCTCCCTCTAGTCTATACTAACCCCTGGCACACTGTGGCACCTCTCCCTATATACTATCCCCTGGCACACTGTGGCACCTCTCCCTCTACACTATCCCCTGGCACAATGGGCCACCTCTCCCTCCATACTATCCCCTGGCACACTGGGGCACCTCTCCCTCCATACTATCCCCTGGCACACTGGGGCACCTCTCCCTCTACACTATCCCCTGGCACAATGGGCCACCTCTCCCTCCATACTATCCCCTGGCACACTGGGGCACCTCTCCCTCCATACTATCCCCTGGCACACTGGGGCACCTCTCCCTCTATACTATCCCCTGGCACACTGTGGCACCTCTCCCTCTACACTATCCCCTGTCGCACTGGGCCACCTCTCCCTCCATACTATCCCCTGGCACACTGGGGCACCTCTCCCTCCATACTATCCCCTGGCACAGTGTGTTACCTCTCCCTCCATACTATCCCCTGGCACACTGGGGCACCTCTCCCTCTATCCTTTCCCCTGGCACACTGGGGTACCTCTCCCTCCATACTATACCCTGGCACACTGTGGCACCTCTCCCTCCATACTATCCCCTGGCACACTGTGGCACCTCTCCCTCCATACTATCCCCTGGCACACTGGGGCACCTCTCCCTCCATACTATCCCCTGGCACACTGGGGCACCTCTCCCTCTATCCTTTCCCCTGGCACACCTCTCCCTCTATCCTTTCCCCTGGCACACTGGGGGTACCTCTCCCTCCAGACTATCCCCTGGGACACTGTGTCACTCTCCCTCCATACTATCCCTTGGCACACTGTGGCACCTCTCCCTCCATACTATCCCCTGGCACACCTTTCACTTACTCCATACTATCCCCTGGCACACTGGGGCACCTCTCCCTCCATACTATCCCCTGGAACACTGGGGCACCTCTCCCTCCATTCTATCCCCTGGCACACTGGGGTACCTCTCCCTCTATAGTATCCCCTGGCACACTGGGGCACCTCTCCCTCCATACTCCCCTGGCACACTGGGGCACCTCTCCCTCTATACTATTCCCTGAAACACTGGGGCACCTCTTCCTCCATACTATACCCGGGCACACCTCTCCCTCCATACTATCCCTTGGCATACTGGGGTACATCTCCCTCCATACTATCCCCTGGCACACTGTGGCACCTCTCCCTCTATACTAACCCCTGGCACACTGGGGCACCTCTCCCTCCATACTATCCCCTGGCACACTGGGGCACCTCTCCCTCTATACTAACCCCTAGCACACAGGGGCACCTCTCACTCTATACTAACCCCTGGCACACAGGGGCACCTCTCCCTCTAGTCTATACTAACCCCTGGCACACTGTGGCACATCTCCCTATATACTATCCCTGGCACACTGTGGCACCTCTCCCTCTACACTATCCCCTGGCACAATGGGCCACCTCTCCCTCCATACTATCCCCTGGCACACTGGGGCACCTCTCCCTCCATACTATCCCCTGGCACACTGGGCACCTCTCCCTCTACACTATCCCTGGCACAATGGGCCACCTCTCCCTCCATACTATCCCCTGGCACACTGGGGCACCTCTCCCTCCATACTATCCCCTGGCACACTGGGGCACCTCTCCCTCTATACTATCCCCTGGCACACTGTGGCACCTCTCCCTCTACACTATCCCCTGTCGCACTGGGCCACCTCTCCCTCCATACTATCCCCTGGCACACTGGGGCACCTCTCCCTCCATACTATCCCCTGGCACAGTGTGTTACCTCTCCCTCCATACTATCCCCTGGCACACTGGGGCACCTCTCCCTCTATCCTTTCCCCTGGCACACTGGGGTACCTCTCCCTCCATACTATACCCTGGCACACTGTGGCACCTCTCCCTCCATACTATCCCCTGGCACACTGTGGCACCTCTCCCTCCATACTATCCCCTGGCACACTGGGGCACCTCTCCCTCCATACTATCCCCTGGCACACTGGGGCACCTCTCCCTCTATCCTTTCCCCTGGCACACCTCTCCCTCTATCCTTTCCCTGGCACACTGGGGGTACCTCTCCCTCCAGACTATCCCCTGGGACACTGTGTCACCTCTCCCTCCATACTATCCCCTGGCACACTGTGGCACCTCTCCCTCCATACTATCCCTGGCACACCTTTCACTTACTCCATACTATCCCCTGGCACACTGGGGCACCTCTCCCTCCATACTATCCCCTGGAACACTGGGGCACCTCTCCCTCCATTCTATCCCCTGGCACACTGGGGTACCTCTCCCTCTATAGTATCCCCTGGCACACTGGGGCACCTCTCCCTCCATACTCCCCTGGCACACTGGGGCACCTCTCCCTCCATACTAACCGCTGGCACACTGGGGCACCTATCCCGCTATACAATCCCCTGGCACACGGGAGCACCTCTCCCTCCATACTATCCCCTAGCACACTGGGGCACCTCTCCCTCCATACTATCCCCTGGCACATGGGGCACCTCTCCCTCCATACTATCCCCTGGCACACTGTGGCACCTCTCCCTCCATACTATCCCCTGGCACACTGGGGCACCTCTCCCTCCATACTATCCCCTGGCACACTGTGGCACCTCTCCCTCCATACTATCCCCTGGCACACTGGGGCACCTCTCCCTCCATACTATCCCCTGGCACACTGGGGCACCTCTCCCTCCATTCTATCCCCTGGCACACTGGGGTACCTCTCCCTCTATCCTTTCCCCTGGCACACTGGGGTACCTATCCCGCTATACAATCCGCTGGCACACTGGGGCACCTATCCCGCTATACAATCCCCTGGCACACTGGGTCACCTCTCCCGCCATACTATCCCCTAGCACAGTGGCACCTCTCCTTCCATACTATCCCTGGCACACAGGGGCACCTCTCCCTCCATACTATCCCCTGGCACACTGGGGCACCTCTCCCTCCATACTATCCCCTGGCACACTGGGGCACCTCTCCCTCCTATCCTTTCCCCTGGCACACTGGGGTACCTCTCCCTCTATTCTATCCCCTGGCACACTGGGCACCTCTCCCTCTATATATCCCCTGGCACACTGGGGCACCTCTCCCTCTACACTATCCCCTGGCAACTGTGGCACCTCTCCCTCCATACTATCCCCTGGCACACTGGGGCACCTCTCCCTCCATACTATCCCCTGGCACACTGGGGCACCTATCCCTCCATACTATCCCCTGGCACACTGGGGCACCTCTCCCTCCATACTATCCCCTGGCACACTGGGGCACCTCTCCCTCCATACTATCCCCTGGCACACTGGGGCACCTCTCCCTCCATACTATCCCCTGGCACACTGGGGCACCTCTCCTCCATACTATCCCCTGGCGCACTGAGGCACCTCTCCCTCCATACTATCCCCTGGCGCACTGAGGCACCTCTCCTCCATATTACCCCTGGCACACTGGGCACCTCTCCCTCCATATTATCCCCTGGCACACTGGGGCACCTCTCCCTCCATACTATCCCCTGGCACACTGGGGCACCTCTCCCTCTATCTTTCCCCTGGCACACAGGGGTACCTCTCCCTCTATACTATCCCTGGCACACAGGACACTCTCCCCTACTATTCCCTGGCACACGTGGGCACCTCTCCCTCATACTATCCCCTGGCACACTGGACACCTCTCGCTCCATACTATCCCTGGCACACTGGGGCACCTCTCCCTCCATACTATCCCCTGGCACACTGGACACCTCTCCTCCATACTATCCCCTGGCACACTGGCACCTCTCCCTCCATACTATCCTCTGGCACACTGGGCACCTCTCCCTCCATACTATCCCCTGGCACACTGGACACCTCTCCCTCATACTATCCCTGGCACACAGGGGTATCTCTCCCTCCATACTATCCCCTGGCACACTGGGGCACCTCTCCCTCAATACTATCCCCTGGCACACAGGGGTATCTCTCCCTCCATACTATCCCCTGGCACACTGGGGCACCTCTCCCTCCATACTATCCCCTGGCACACTGGACACCTCTCCCTCCATACTATCCACTGGCACACTGGACACCTCTCCCTCCATACTATCCCCTGGCACACTGGGGCACCTCTCCCTCCATACTATCCCCTGGCACCAGGGTGGAAAAAAATCAATGATTTTTTTTAAAAAATCAAAAAAAAAAAATCGGATTTTTTTGATTTAAATCGGATTTTTTTGATTTAAATCGGATTTTTTTCAATAAACTGCTTTTTGGGGAAAATATTTTACCATCCAAAGGTTCTTCCATCATGAGATAAAGCTGAGTTGTTTAACTCAGTAGAATAAAGGCTGTATATGTGTAACATTCACAATGCCATGCTCTTCCAGAGGTTTCTGTAGGATTAGTTGGCAGTTTCTCTCCTATATTATCACAGACGCTCGCTTTACTTATGCAGTTCTCAAAACTGAATTTGACTCCGCAGAGGTCCCAGCCTCTTCTTCACGGCAAAAATGTTACAACATGAACAGAGTTGAGAAAAAAGACCTTAATCCTATTGTTCTACAAACCTATATGAATACAGAATCAACCCCTTCAGTGCCAAGTCCAAGAAGTTAGACAATATGTTTCTGATTGTTTGGAGTGGAATAGATCTGCACAACACAAGAATGTGAATCTAAGTGTGAGGAGGAGGAAGGGCAAGCAGACAAGAAAATGAAAGTGAAACTTTGAGCACAATACTGCAGCATAGCCACAGACAGACAAGTCTGGATCTGTTTGTGTGTACGATCTGAGGTTTATTACATTCTTTCCTTATAATGGCAGCAGGCCGTAAAAGAGACCCAGTTTGGGAATATTTTAATGAAGCTCCTTCGCCTATCGGTAAGGCAGCCATGCGTGCAAAATGCAAACGATGCAACAAAGAGATGGCAAGGCCTGGTGGCGCGAATGAGGCAACATCATGAGAAGTGCGGTGATGAAGATGACCAAAGAAACACTTCTGAACAGGCAGGATCTTCAGGTTGGTAAACATTTTTATTGAATCCTATTTCTAAAGACTGAACTGTCATGTGTGAGAAAAATTATATTTCTTATTATTACTGCATGTTACTGTCATTTGGTACAGTTATGAAGAAAAACAAATATTCCTTTTGGGGCAGTGCTGTGTTGTGTACAATAAGCAGAAATTGTATAAACAATAAAATAACAGCATTGACTTTTTTTGTTTAGGGGAATTCATGGATTCTGGAAACTATCCACCTCCAAGATCACCATCATCCTGTTCTACAGTTTCAGAGTTATCCATCCAGGATAGTGCTTCATTAGCAGCAGCATCATCATCAGACACCCACAGCCACATATCACCATCACCCAAAAGGAAGAAAAAACCTTTACCTCCTGGAACCACCATAGATAGGTTTGTGATAAGAACTAGCAGATTAGAAAAAGAGTTGATTGATGAAAAAATTGCCCAGTTTATTTATGCAACAAACTCTTCTTTCTGTCTGACTGAGAACCCACATTTCATTAATATGGTTCAGTCACTGAGACCAGGATACAGTCCACCCAGCAGAGCTGATGTTGCAGGGAAACTGCTGGATCAAGTGTATGACAGAGAAATGGAGCAATGTGCAACAGCTCTGGAGGGTAAAATTGTTAACCTAAGTATTGATGGGTGGAGTAATGTCCACAATGATCCTATTGTATGTGCTTGTATAACAACAGAAGAAGGTAAAGTCTTCCTTGCACAAACAACTGATACGTCAGGAAATGCACACATAGCAGAATACTTACAAGAAGTGGCAGTAAAAGCTATAACATGTGAACAAAAATTCAAATGTCTAGTACGCAGTTTGGTCACTGACAATGCTGCAAACGTATCCAAGATGAGAAGAAATTTAGAAGAGCAGGGAGGGAATACAAAGCTAATAACATATGGTTGCAGTGCTCATTTGCTGCACCTCTTAGCCAAAGACTTAAGTGAAAGTGTTCCAGAAATAAAGGCTAATGTTGTTGAAATTGCTAAATACTTCCGTAATAATCATTTTGCTGCAGCAGCTCTGAAAAGTATGGGTGGAACCAAGCTAACGCTCCCACAAGATGTTAGATGGAACTCTGTGGTGGACTGTTTTGAGCAGTATATCAAAAACTGGCCTATTCTGATGACACTTTGTGAAGAAAATCGAGATAAAATAGATGGCACTGTCACGGCCAAAATCCTCAACATTGGGCTTAAGAGAAATGTTGAACATATGCTGAGCTTCCTGAAACCCATCTCTCAAGCTTTAAACAAAATACAGAAAAATAGCTGTTTTATTGCGGATGCTGTTGAAATTTGGAAGGAACTGAGTGAACACTTAAAAACAGAACTACACATGGACAGAATTAAATTACAAGCAGTAAACAAACGAATGGGACAAGCACTGACTCCAGCTCATTTTTTGGCAAATATTATCAATATCCAATATCAGGGTCAAAACCTAAGTGCTGAGGAAGAGGAGTTAGCTATGACATGGGTATCCAGCAATCATCCATCTTTAATGCCAACTATAATAAACTTCAGAGCTAAGGGGGAACCATTCAAGAAATATATGTTTGCTGAAGATATTTTAAGGAAGGTCACACCAGTAAACTGGTGGAAGTCACTTAAGCGCTTGGATTTAGAGACTGTTCAAGTAATGATTTCACTTTTAACAGCAGTAGCTTCTTCTGCAGGCGTTGAAAGAATATTCTCTTCCTTTGGACTCATTCATTCTAAATTGAGAAATCGGTTGGGACCCAATAAAGCAGGAAAGCTTGTTTTTCTTTTCCAGATTATGAATAGGAACAAAGAAGAAAATGATGATGAAGATGACGACGAGTGAGCTACAGAGGACAGCAGGGACAGTAGTATTTAAGTTTTTCATGTGTCGGCTGGGCTGACAGTCCAAGTTTCTTAAAATATATATATATATTTTGTTTAGCCAAATTAGTTAACAAACATGGATGTTTGTTTAAGCAAATAACTTATGCTGTAATGTTGTTATTGTTTCAGTTGAATAAATCTATTTAAATTGTTATTAAGGTCAGGATTATTTTTCTCCTTCCTAAGTACAACAGAACAGTGGTGTCCAAATATGAATGATTAACCCATTAAACTGGGGAGAAAAAAAGTAATATAAAAAGTGATTCTAAAAATCTTCATCTACTTGCATGTTAAAGTAGCAAGAACTAGTTTAGGTAGAAACTTTGATTTAAATCACTGATTTAAATCAAGCCTTACTGACTAATGATTTAAATCGTGATTTAAATCAGTTTGATTTAAATCAAATCCACCCTGCCTGGCACACAGGGGTACCTCTCCCTCCATACTATCCCCTGGCACACTGGACACCTCTCCCTCCATACTATCCCCTGGCACACTGGGGCACCTCTCCCTCCATACTATCTCCTGGGACACTGGGGCACCTCTCCCTCCATACTATCCCCTGGCACACTGGGGCACCTCTCCCTCCATACTATCCCCACACTGGACACCTCTCCCTCCATACTATCCCCTGGCACACTGGACACCTCTTCCTCCATACTATCCCCTGGCACACTGGGGCATCTCTCCCTCCATACTATCCCCAGGCACACTGGACACCTCTCCCTCCATACTATCCCCTGGCACACTGGGGCACCTCTCCCTCCATACTATCCCCTGGCACACTGGGGCACCTCTCCCTCCATACTATCCCCTGGCACACTGGGGCACCTCTCCCTCCATACTATCCCCTGGCACACTGGACACCTCTCCCTCCATACTATCCCCTGGCACACTGGGGCACCTCTCCCATACTATCCCCTGGCACACTGGGGCACCTCTCCCTCCATACTATCCCCTGGCACACTGGGGCACCTCTCCCTCCATACTATCCCCTGGCACACTGGGGCACCTCTCCCTCCATACTATCCCCTGGCACACTGGGGCACCTCTCCCTCCATACTATCCCCTGGCACACTGGGGCACCTCTCCCTCCATACTATCCCCTGGCACACTGGGGCACCTCTCCCTCCATACTATCCCCTGGCACACTGGACACCTCTCCCTCCATACTATCCCCTGGCACACTGGGCACCTCTCCCTCCATACTATCCCCTGGCACACTGGGGCACCTCTCCATACTATCCCTGGGCACCTCTCCCTCCATACTATCCCCTGGCACACTGGGGCACCTCTCCCTCCATACTATCCCCTGGCACACTGGGGCACCTCTCCCTCCATACTATCCCCTGGCACACTGGGCACCTCTCCATACTATCCCCTGGGACACTGGGGCACCTCTCCCTCCATACTATCCCCTGGCACACTGGGGCACCTCTCCCTCCATACTATCCCCTGGCACACTGTGGCACCTCTCCCTCTACACTATCCCCTGGCACACTGGGCACCTCTCCCTCCATACTATCCCCTGGCACACTGGGGCACCTCTTCCTCCATACTATCCCCTGGCACACTGGGGCACCTCTCCCTCCATACTATCCCCTGGGACACTGGGGCACCTCTCCCTCCATACTATCCCCTGGCACACTGGGGCACCTCTCCCTCCATACTATCCCCTGGCACACTGGGTACCTCTCCCTCCATACTATCCCCTGGCACACTGGACACCTCTCCCTCCATACTATCCCCTGGCACACTGGACACCTCTCCCTCTATACTATCCCCTGGCACACTGGGGCACCTCTCCCTCTATCCTTTCCCCTGGCACACTGGGGCACCTATCCCGCTATACAATCCCCTGGCACACTGTGGCACTTCTCCCTCCATACTATCCCCTGGCACACAGGGGCACCTCTCCCTCCATACTATCCCCTGGCACACTGGGACACCTCTCCCTCCATACTATCCCCTGGCACACTGGGGCACCTCTCCCTCCATACTATCCCCTGGCACACTGGGGCATCTCTCCCTCCATACTATCCCCTGGCACACTGGACACCTCTCCCTCCATACTATCCCCTGGCACACTGGACACCTCTCCCTCTATACTATCCCCTGGCACACTGGGGCACCTCTCCCTCTATCCTTTCCCCGGCACACTGGGGCACCTATCCCGCTATACAATCCCCTGGCACACTGTGGCACTTCTCCCTTCATACTATCCCCTGGCACACAGGGGCACCTCTCCCTCCATACTATCCCCTGGCACACTGGGGCACCTTTCCCTCCATACTATCCCCTGGCACACTGGGGCACCTCTCCCTCCATACTATCCCCTGGCACACTGGGGCACCTCTCCCTCCATACTATCCCCTGGCACACTGGGGCACCTCTCCCTCCATACTATCCCCTGGCACACTGGGGCACCTCTCCCTCTATCCTTTCCCCTGGCACACTGGGGCATCTCTGCACCCGTGGGGTACTAGACGGTAAAGCCCCTCTGACGCCGTATGTGGCCAGGCTGCTCTGTGGGAAGTCGCTGACTCCTGGAGAAGTGAGGCACCGGCGCCTCCAGCCGTCTGGGACCCTCCGTCCGTACCTGTGTGGGAGCCGCCGCTGGTTACGGGGCCGTCTCACATCCGCTCCTGCGCAGTGCTCTGCTCCGCTGCGCTTCCTCCTTGCACTCAGCCCCGGCTCACAGTCATGGCTTCCTCCGAGTCTTCCGCCGTCACCGAGCTGTGCCAGAACGGGCGCCAGGTGTTTCTGGACGCCTCCCAGCTGCTGCTCACCTATGCGGATAATATCCTGCGGGAAGTGCCGTCCTGTACCCGGCGGTGACGTCACTGGCTGCCATGACGCTGTATGTGGAGACGTGACGTCATGCACGGCGGACAGAGATCCGCTCCATCCTTGCTGCTTGTGCTGGTACCTGTAGTGCAGGGCAGTCCAGTAATGAAGGGGACTGCAGCCAGTATGGCACCATAGACGAGGTGATCTCTAGTGACAGGAAGAGCGTCTGAAGGGTCTCCCCAAAATAACAAGCTCTCCCCTATCCGTATGGGATAATTGGCAGATGGCTGGGGTCTGACTGCTGGGACCCCCTGTGATCCCTGAATCTGGGCTCTGGAAGTCCCCATTCATTCAGGCTGCAGGGGGGTTTCACAGTGCCTGTCTCAGGATCGGGGGCCCTAGTGATCCCATCCCAGCAATCAGGGGATAATCACTGCTGCCCTCATCTCTATGCCCATCGTGATGGAGAGGTTTTGGTTCTGCTCCTGTTCTCTCCCCTGGACTGTCTGTTGTAATAAGTACTTGTATTCCCCATGAGACAGCAGTTGTTGGGGCCCCGTGTGTGTATGAGTGTGTCTGTCACAGTCTGCACTGATTGTGTGTGTGTGTGTGTGTCGTCACGTTCGGCCCTGATTGTGTGTGTCTTTAACACAGTCTGCACTGATTGTGTGTGTGTGTGTGTGTGTGTGTCGTCACGTTCGGCCCTGATTGTGTGTGTCTGTCACAGTCTGCACTGATTGTGTGTGTGTGTGTCGTCACGCTCGGCCCTGATTGTGTGTGTCTGTTACAGTCTGCACTGATTGTGTGTGTGTGTCGTCACGTTCGGCCCTGATTGTGTGTGTCTGTCACAGTCTGCACTGATTGTGTGTGTGTGTGTGTCGTCACGCTCGGCCCTGATTGTGTGTGTGTCTGTTACAGTCGGCACTGATTGTGTGTGTCTGTTACAGTCGCCACTGATTGTGTGCCCGTTACAGTCAGCATTGATTGTGTGTGTCTGTTACAGTCGCCACTGATTGTGTGTCCGTTACAGTCAGCACTGATTGTGTGTGTCCGTTACAGTCGGCACTGATTGTGTGTGTGTCTGTTACAGTCAGCACTGATTGTGTGTGTCCGTTACAGTCGGCACTGATTGTGTGTGTGTCCGTTACAGTCGCCACTGATTGTGTGTCCGTTACAGTCTGCACTGATTGTGTGTGTGTCTGTTAGTCGCCACTGATTGTGTGTCCGTTACAGTCAGCACTGATTGTGTGTGTCTGTTACAGTCGCCACTGATTGTGTGTCCGTTACAGTCAGCACTGATTGTGTGTGTCCGTTACAGTCGGCACTGATTGTGTGTGTGTCTGTTACAGTCAGCACTGATTGTGTGTGTCCGTTACAGTCGGCACTGATTGTGTGTGTGTCCGTTACAGTCGCCAATGATTGTGTGTCCGTTACAGTCGGCACTGATTGTGTGTCCGTTACAGTGAGCACTGATTGTGTGTGTCCGTTACAGTCGGCACTGATTGTGTGTCTGTTACAGTCAGCACTGATTGTGTGTGTCCGTTACAGTCGCCACTGATTGTGTTGTCCGTTACAGTCGCCACTGATTGTGTGTCCGTTACAGTCTGCACTGATTGTGTGTCCGTTACAGTCACCACTGATTGTGTGTCCGTTAGTCGCCACTGATTGTGTGTCCGTTACAGTCGGCACTGATTGTGTGTGTGTCCGTTACAGTCGGCACTGTTTGTGTGTGTGTCCGTTACAGTCAGCACTGATTGTGTGTGTGTCCGTTACAGTCGCCACTGATTGTGTGTCCGTTACAGTCACCACTGATTTGTGTGTGTCCGTTACAGTCGGCACAGATTGTGTGTGTGTCCGTTACAGTCGGCACTGATTGTGTGTGGGTCCGTTACAGTCGGCACTGATTGTGTGTGGTCCGTTACAGTCGCCACTGATTGTGTGTGTGTCCGTTAGTCGGCACAGATTGTGTGTGTGTCCGTTACAGTCGCACTGATTGTGTGTGTGTCCGTTACAGTCGGCACTGATTGTGTGTGTGTCCGTTACAGTCGGCACTGATTGTGTGTGTGTCCGTTACAGTCGGCACTGATTGTGTGTGTGTCCGTTACAGTCGGCACTGATTGTGTGTGTGTCCGTTACAGTCGGCACTGATTGTGTGTGTGTCCGTTACAGTCGGCACTGAGTGTGTGTCCGTTACAGTGGGCACTGATTTTGTGTGTGTCCGTTACAGTCGGCACTGAGTGTGTGTGTCCGTTACAGTCGGCACTGATTGTGTGTGTGTCCGTTACAGTCGGCACTGAGTGTGTGTCCGTTACAGTCGGCACTGAGTGTGTGTGTGTCCGTTACAGTCGGCACTGAGTGTGTGTCTGTTACAGTCAGCACTGATTGTGTGTGTCCGTTACAGTCGGCACTGATTGTGTGTGTCTGTTACAGTCGGCACTGATTGTGATTCCGTTACAGTCGGCACTGAGTGTGTGTGTCCGTTACAGTCGGCACTGAGTGTGTGTGTGTCCGTTACAGTCGGCACTGATTGTGTGTGTCCGTTACAGTCGGCACTGATTTTGTGTGTGTCCGTTAATGAAACTAATAAGTGGGCACCATCAGGATCATTTGTAGTATGGAATCACCCACTGCATACCACTAAAGATTACCAATAAACTAAAGAAAAGAAAAAAGTGTATGCATATATCAGCAGGGATCACCAACAGTCTTATATTTCCAATACAAAATCAATTTTATTAGACATGACACCACATTTAACAAAACACTGAGATTTAAAAACAATTAAAAAGTCTTAACCACCAAGACTGGGGTTACATCATATTCAGTACAAGACTGCAAAATGTCCAAACGTCCGTAAACAAAGGTGTGCAGATTATTTAATATACACTGATGTTCCAAGTTGCACAAAATAACACCAAATAAGACCTTATATGCATGCTAATTATAGGCAGGACCATCAAAACACACTCAAAAGTTCTGGCATATATATGTCAGCGGACTAAAAAGCCATATAGATGTGCTAGATGGATATATAAAGCCAATTTACCCTGGAAAAATCCTTACCCCTACCGCATGCAAAATAACCACCGCACACCACGGACCACATGAACACAAGGACCCACGCGTATCGACACATCGGCACTGATTGTGTGTGGGTCCGTTACAGTCGCCACTGATTGTGTGTGTGTCCGTTACAGTCGGCACTTTGTGTGTGTGTCCGTTACACTCGGCACTGAGTGTGTGTCCGTTACAGTCGGCACTGATTGTGTGTGTGTCCGTTACACTCGGCACTGAGTGTGTGTGTCCGTTACAGTCGGCACTGATTGTGTGTGTGTCCGTTACACTCGGCACTGAGTGTGTGTGTCCGTTACAGTCGGCACTGATTGTGTTTCCGTCACAGTCGGCACTGATTGTATGTGTGTCCGTTACAGTCGGCACTGAGTGTGTGTGTGTCCGTTACAGTCGGCACTGATTGTGTGTGTGTCCGTTACAGTCGGCACTGAGTGTGTGTGTGTCCGTTACAGTCGGCACTGATTGTGTGTGTGTCCGTTACAGTCGGCACTGAGTGTGTGTGTGTGTTTACAGTCGGCACTGATTGTGTGTGGTCCGTTACAGTCGGCACTGAGTGTGTGTGGTCCGTTACGTCGCACTGATGGTGTGTGTCCGTTCAGTCGCATGAGGTGTGTTTCCGTTACAGTCGCATGATGTGTGTTTCCGTTACATCGCACGAGTCGTGTGTTGTTACAGTCGGCACTCATCGTACAACTCACAGGTAGTGACATGACAACCTACTCCAAAATGGTATGCCACGGTTTCAATGATGTGTTCCAGCGTGTGTGATCTAGTGATCCCGATCCTGTATGTATAACATGACTTTAATAACAGGAGTCCAAATGAGAAAGTCAGATCCATCAGATTGGGAACACGGCCTCTCACCGAACTCTCTGCGGTTCCAGTCGCTGTGGATGTCTCTTTGAGATGGATTGAGGAGGTACGCGGCGCCAGTATGGGTCATTGTGCAGTGGGGGTGCGCGTACTGTCTGCTCCTCATTACAGCAGGATTTGCTTTTAAGATTAGCATGAGTGATGGTGCAGGTTTATATAGGTTCTTATTGTCTATAGGCCCAATTCTTCATTTTTAAGGGTTTTTTTTGTCGTGTGGAATTTGTTATAATGGTGCACACGGTACATGAATTTAGTTAAAAATCTTCATTTTTGTTTTATGCCATCACTTTAGGTTTGGGACTTAAGTGCATTTACCCCCAAAAAACTGCGACTTTTTAAAAAGTCGCAATTGATTAATCTGCCAAAAGCATCCTGACACACCCAACCCTGTGACAAACATAAAAGAAAAACAAAACCAGCTAACACATAGAAGATAGATTTAAAAAAGAGGCGCAAATGAAAAAGTGGCAAAAACAAGATGGAAATACAGTAATGAAACCATATGTTATTATGTCCATGAATGGTAATCATGGACATCATAGATACAGCTCCTATGCTTTGCCAGCTTAAAGGGATATTCAATGCAGTTTTCTGATTTCTCTGTATTCTGCGGGCGTGCCTTTCCACTCTCTGTGCAGATGACAGCTGTAGAATGGATCCGTCCTGTGAAATGGATCCCTGGGCTACAGGAATAAGACTAAGGTTACATCAGTCATGTGACATCCTCCACACCATGTGATCATTATGTAAGCAGCAGCATTCACCTGACATTCATGTGCTACATGATCACCTAGGACACGGACATAGGATCATTACAAAGGACTTTTTTTTTTACTTCCTTTTAGACACTGGCTACCGAGTCGGTAAAGTTTATGATGTGAATTTTAGAAAATTGTATGATTTCTCTGTTCTATACACCAATATAGTCAAACAAAAAAAAAAAAACTAGACTATGATTTGCAGATCTTCCATTTTATTCACAGGTATTTGTGTTAGTATGAAGATCCGCTATGCTTTTTAAGGGAGCCGGTCATGTCCCCAAATGCTATTTCTCTGTAGATATAGGGTTCATCTGCAGGTTAATCGTTCCAATGATGTCCAGCCGCCTTATTGAAAGCTCGGCCGCTGGGAGGAAATGAACTTTATTCCTCCCAGGAACCTCCGGCTTTCAGTTATTGAGGCGTGGCCGGTACGTCTTCAGTCACCGGTCAGTACGCAGTGAGCAGCGGCTGTAACCGCGCCCCGGCAATCTGACAGCTGTTACTACAGCTCATCTGTGCAGAGTGAGATCAAAGTGCAAGAGCATGCTGACATTACCGTGAGCGGTGACTGAAGCTGCGCCTCTGTCACTGAAAGCAGGAGGCTGCTGGGAGGAAAATAGCATTTGGGGGCATGACAGGCTCCCTTTAAAGGGAATCTGTCAGCAGGTTTTTGCTACTTCATCTGAGAGCAGCATAAAGTAGGAAAAGAGAAGCTGAATCCAACAATGTATCACTTAGTTTACTGGGGCAGCAGTTGTGACACAATCAGAGTTCTTAGATGTATCATGAAGCAGAGCTGAGAAAGCTAACCCTGCCCACACCAGGCTCTCTCTGCACTCTGTGCGTCCCCCTTGCTGTATGTAGGTGGAGGGGCCCCCCAGGCTTCGTACCCTCCCACCAGGGTCCTTCACTGATGACTTGTTTCACTCGCGGATTCTGGTGCTGTGATGGCAGTGATGGGGTTAATCCAGCAGCATCTGTGCAGTGATGATGTTGACATGATGTGTCGGTGACACCTGACGAGGGCGTGACTCTGTGACCCCCTCACTACCGGGCTGCAGTACATGTGATGGAGAAGCTGGGACTTATGGTGCTCTCTGCCGGCGATGGCTTCTTGCCCCCTTCTCTCAGTGCGTCCCCCTCTCTCTGTACATTGTATAGTGATCGTGAGCTGCTTATCACAGGTGGGGGCGGAGTCAAACAACTTGGCACTAGGCATCTAGTCCCAGCAGCAATGATAATGTCCTAGTGATAAAATCTTCATTGTAAGTAAACAGTACACAGCCTAAAGGTACTGCCACACTAAACAATCCCGCTAGCGATCACGATAACGACGCATACTAATGCGATCGCTAGCGGGATTGTTTCTATATCGCTAAGTGCGGCCACATTTAGCGATATAGTTAACGACGCTATCGCCGTTAGCGATCTTCTTAACGACTTTAGCGGTACAAAAGTACCGCTAAATCGCTAAGAAAAGGTGCCACACTAGCGATATATACTTACCCAGCGGGAGCGCCGACGAGAAAATAGGGTCCGGAACGATTCCAGCGACGAGCGAGATCACAGCAGGAAGCTCGTCGCTGGCAGCTGCCGCACTGAACAACATCGCTAACGGGATCGCTAAATAGTGACGTTTTTTAGCGATCCCGTTAGCGATATTGTTCAGTGTGGCATACCCTTAATGAGCAACACATCACTGAATTCAGTGTTTTAACCCCCTACATTGTGCTGTCCTCAGATTACGTAGCAAAAACTTGCTGACAGATTCCCTTTAAAGGGTAACCATCCTTTTAATTTTTCTTTATCTTTTCACATAAATCAAGAGTACACATGAAAATAAGAACTTTGTAATACATCTTACCATGGAAATCAGCTTTTTTTCTCTTCCTGCCTTCAGTGAGTACAAATTTTATAAAGTTCTATGAAGAACTGTAACTGTTGTTTCCAAAGAACTTGGAGTAGCATGTCTGTGTCTGTCTCCAACTCCTCCCTCATCATTCCTCCCTCTCCATAGACTTTCAGAAGCACCAACTGTCATCTCCTATCTCAGTAATGGGAAAATCTGTCATCACTGAATACAAATTTTCCGCTTGGAGTGACAGTGAAAGATCAATCCAGGAGGAGAAAGAAGCTGATTTGTCTGATAAACTATATTGCGAAGTTTCTTATTCTCCTGTGTACTATTGATTTATGAAATACAAATGAATATGATGAATACTTTTTCATACATTCTTTTTATTCTACAGGGAGAAACACATCTTGTGTTTCCTAAGAAGGCATCAGTAGAGAAGTTGAGAAAGGTCAGAGACCGCATAGCATCTGAAAGAGACAAGCGCCTCAACGGGTCAAATGTGGCGGTGCCCGCTGCTACAGGGATCGCACAGCCGGCGCCAAGTCCAAGCCTGGTAACTAGATCATAGGAGGGAGGAGGACAATTCTTACTATATCACACATTGCCTAGAATTTACTACTTATTACTAGAGAAGGCCGAACCCGAACAGTAATGTTCATTGTTCGTGCCGAACACCTACTGTTCAGGCACAAACACCGAACACGGACTTCATCAGGAAATTCGTGTTAGTCCGGTGTCACACTAGAGAGGAATACGGACGAGTGAGAGGCGTTAAAACAACGCATTACACTAGGACCAATGTTTCTCTATGGGGCAGCTTCCATCATCCGTATATTTCTCGCCCGTATTTTATGGGCCTAGACAATCGCAGCATGTTGCGATTGTCAGCATATTACGCCCGTAGTACGCCAATGCAAGTCTATGGGGACGAGAAAAATACGGATTATACACAGACCACACGTGTGACTTGCGAGAAATACGCACCGGTGTCTTCAGAAAAGCCGGCAATTCAGTGCTCTATACTGTAAAATCACACCTACTTGTTTAATAAAGAATGGATTATAGTTTATACACTTCTACATAGCAGAATAGCCGCTAATTCAATTGCCGGCTTCTGTAAAATCACTACAGAACCTGACATGAAATGACACATAGTTTACATATAGTAAACCATTTCATTTCATGTACTTTGATATATGGTTTTGATTAACAATTACATGAGTGTATGTGTGCAAAATTTCATACATGTAGGTGTTAATTTAATGTGCAAATTCGTTGAAAAAAAATGCGTGGGCTCCCGCTGTATTTTCTCCGCCAGACAGGGAAAGCCAGTGACTAAAGACAGATAATAATAGCCTAGGGAGGGACCATTGTTTTTGGGGCCCCCTGGCTAACATCTGCCCCCAGCCACCCCAGAAAAGGCACAGCTATTATTAGATGCGCTTTTTCTGACACTTAGCCCGTCTATTCCCATTGCCTTTAGCGGTGGCTAATGGATTAATAATGGGTTAATGCCACCTTGCTATTGAAAGGTGACATTGTGGAAGCGGTGAGAAGATGCTGCTAGGTATTGCTATGGAGTAGATGAGGCAAGGAGAGGAGCGGAGCGCTGTCCCGGCCGGTTACAGGCGCTCCGTGCGGCTCTACTAGGCAGGTGTGGGTGTTCAGGTGCTGCCGTCAAGTCCTGTGATAGGATGGTGACTGGAGATTGCAGGACCAGCATGACGTCAGTGGTCACGTGTGGACCGCGTGACTGTCGCAGGTACGAGGCGCCGTAAGGACCAAACTGGTGAAGTCTGTGTTCCGCTTCCACACTGGTATGCAGCCTCAAATCCGGCGAAAGATAATTATTACACAAATATACTGTATATTGTATGGCTCTCACGGAATTACATTTTAAAATATATGGCGTTCATGGCTCTCTCAGCCAAAAAGGTTCCCGACCCCTGTATTAGATTAACCAATTCTGGCGCCTTACCTGACTCTTCTCACTTGCCCTGTGGCGGTGGCAAATGGGGTAATATTTGTGGGGTTGATGTCACCTTTGTATTGTCTGTTGAAACTATATAGTGTCGGGCGCACCACAATTCAGAACGATGAGTGAAGACAGTGAGGTGCTACACCAGGTAGAAAAAGAATGAGGTGGGGCAAGGAAGAAAAGGCTACCTGAATATTAGTGCACACTCACAAGATTCATGATGTATAAAAGAATGATTTTATTGGACATCTAACACAAGACAAGATACATCTAAAAACAATTAAAAATACAACAAAAGGAAAAGGTTCCCCAGACCATAGTGTCTGACAGTGCATAAATGCGTATTATGCAAAAGTATGTCAGTATCATAATAGGCAAAATAATTGTATGTCACAGTGTAGTCAAAAATTATTGTACCTCTGCAAACACCACCGATAGAAGCATATATCCATGTAATAGATAACGATAATTAATCTTGCGGCATGGATAATGTGAACCGGCCCATGCAGAGATTATATCTAGAGAAATAAAATAAAGATAATGCTCCTGGTAGGGTAAATGTATCAAGAGGAGCAGTCAGAAGAGAATATGATGTATGATGTATGCTCAAACTAGTAGCAGGATAAATATAGATGTGAATAATCAACAGAGAAAATGCAGAAGGGGCATGAACCTGGAGATGAGCCCCACTGGGCTAACAAAAATATACCTGCATGAGCATGGTGTACGTGGGTGAAGCAAGGATTTGCCACAGGATTGCAAGACTGTGCTAAGGTGGGGATCAGCAAGGAAATAAGAGCCCCACAGAAGGTTTGGGGAAGAACCTCACGCGTATCGCTGTGTCTAGCGCAGCTTCGTCAGGGGAAGTGACACACCGACAATCTTGTAAGTTTTCCCATGTACAAAGCATAGAGAGGTCTGTAATTTTTATCATAGGTACTAGAGATGGGCAGATACCTGGATGTTCAGGTTCGGCCAAACAGTAACAAAATTTAAGGATTCGGGTACCAGAACAGTACTCGAACCCTGACCCCATTCACTTGAATGGGGGGCCCGAACATCCAGTATTTGCCACGCTGTCATGTGCATGACAGCGCAGCAAACTCTACAACTGATCGGCAATAAAATCATCAACGCCAGGAAGAGAGCCGCGGTTCCCACGCTGTCAAATGACAGCGTGAGCCCGCAGCTATGATCGAAGATATAACATTTACCTCCAGTCATTGGTGTCAGCTGCCGCTAATGAAAGTGAGAGCAGGAGCGGCTAATTGCATTATTCATCAGCCTGTGCTGTAAATAAATAATTACGTTTAAAAAATGGCCTGGGTTCCCCTGTATTTTTGATAATCAGCCAGGCAAAACTCACAGCTGGGGGCTGCAACCCTCAGCTGTCAGCTTCAGCAAGGCTGGTTATCAAGAATAGAGGGGTCCCCATGCCGTATTTTTAATTATTTATATAAAAATTTATAAAAACGGCCAGCCTTGCTAAAGCTGACAGCTGGAGGCTGGTATTCTCAGGCTGGTAAGGGGCTATGGCTATTGACCCCCCCAGCCTAAAAATAACAGCCCACAGCCGCCCAGAAAAGGCGCATCTATTGGATGAGTCAATTCTGGTGCTTTGCCCGACTCTTCCCACTTGTCCTGTAGCAGTGGCTAGTGGGGTTCATATTTGTGGGATTCATGTCACCTTTGTATTGTCAGGTGACATCAAGCCCACGGCTTAGTAATGGAGAGGCGTCTATAAGACATTATTATCGTCACCTTTCTCAAAGTCGCCGGCCTGCCCTCTTTCCCATTTAGTGAGATCGAATGGTGTTTCAGAAAAGGCTGCATGTGTGGGTAAACTGTTCCAGCCGGACAGCTACATCCGCTGACTTGTCACTTCGTAGTCTCCGTCGGTAGCACCATGTTAGATAGGCCGGTGTCGCGCCCAGCTCGGCTCTTCTGCTTCATCGTGTTGGCAAATATTCCTTCTTTGAATGCAGTGGTTCGCTGTCACGTATTTATGAACAATTACAAAGTGTCCTGGTATCAGGATCAGAGACTGATTTTTGGAGGAGCCAATCCTAGTCTGCTCTCAATCTCCCAGGCCACAACTCCTGCTGGTGCTAACAGTCACTCATCGGGAACATACCGCCGCTACTGCAAGCAGGAAGCCGGGAGGCCAGGGAGTGGGGCACTCCTGATGACCGATCTTGAGAATAATCCTTTAACTGTTTAATCTTGTTCCTTCAAGACCATGCATCGGGTTAATAAGCCTCCTGTATTCCAGGCATCTGAAATCAAGTTTTTCAAGACACTGCAGTCCAACGCTCAGCATGTTATGATGTATGAGCTGCCCGAGCTCCAGCAGAAAGCCCGAGAACACGTTCCTGTGTCAGAACTGAAAGCGAAAGCTCAGGAAAAACTCCAGCAAGCCAAAAGCCTGGAGTCCGGTAATGCATCTGAATTCCATGTGTGGTACATATGTGCATTGGGGATGTGACGGATTTAGGTAGATTCATACAATTTGCTAAATTGGATTTTGGATAAATTGGACGCTCAGCCACTAGGGAATAAGTTCATGAAGAGACTTAGAATCATATATAATTCACAATCCTTCTAATAAAATCACAATAATCAATTTATATTTTTCATGTTCTCCTAAAGCCAGAATTAGACAACAATTTGTGGCAAAACAGACATAAATGTTCCCTTAAAATACCTATCTCAAAAGCGTGTGGGAGCATGTACCCGTGTACCCTACTGATCCTGATAAAGGCTCTGAAATACTCCATCGGAGTGAAGCTGGAGCGTGCACACCACTGCTCCATTCATTCTCTATGGGACCATTGGAGACTTTCAGATACAGCTCTCGGCTTGCTATGGCAGAATGAAAGAAGCATGTATGGCCAACACTACATTCCCACAGGGACACAACACAAGTCTGTTCCTGGGGTCAGTGCAGGTGCTATCGTTTGGACCCCAAAGATCAGAAAGTTAGCAACTATTTCCAAAATAGGTGATAACTTCCAATGTTGGGAATAACCCTTTAACTGTTCCTGATGGCATTACTTATACCTGCATCTCCAAACCATAATTCCCCATGATGTCCATTCGGTGTCCTACCCTGCATTATTGATGCCTTTTCTCCTTTGCTTGGTTCACACAGTTTTTTTCCCACATTTAGCTGGAAAGCTTTCAATATATACGCTAACTGTCGTGCCCGTTTGGCCACTATCTGTCTGGTTCTTACCACTATACTGCAAGTATCTGCTAAGCTAAAATCATTATTCTCTTTAAGTAATGTATACTACTTTATGGGATCTGTCCCAGGCGTTCATTTATGAGATATATACAGGGTGATTCACTTGCTACTTTACCCAGATAAACTGTTGAGGCTAAGTGCACACGTTCAGGAATGTTTGCAGAATATTCCTGAGCAAAACCGGACTTTTTTCGCGGCAAAAACCACTTTTTTTGCGCGGTTTTTGGTGCGTTTTTTTGCGCGGTTTTGACGCGTTTTTACCGCGATTTTTCCCTGAACTTTCTAGGTCAATAATATAGCGGGAAAAACGCTAGAAATCCGCAAAATTAATGGACATGTTGCTAGATTTTCCGCGATGCGTTTTTTTCGCGGAAAAAAAAGCACCATGTGCACAAAAATTGCGGAATTCATTCTAAATGATAGGATGCTTAATTCATGCGTTTTTGACGCGTTTTTTCCTGCGGAAAAAACGCAAATAATCCTGAACGTGTGCACATAGCCTGAGACTTCTAAAAGAGACGGTCTATCATACTGAAATTTGGGCTGTACATACATTGGTTCATTACAAAAATAAGTTTTAAAGTACTGTAAGTGTTGAAAATGTCCACCGTTCACATCCAAGCACACCTGCAAGCGCCTTTCCATATTGCTGAGCGTATTCCTCAGTACTTCTGGGGTCATAGCCTGAATTTCTCGCTATATGTTCTCTCGGCGTGCCTGTAATGTTCGTGGCTTGTTACTGTACACCCAACCCTTCAAATTGCCCCAAAAGAAAAAATCCGACAATAACATTCTTTTCTCTTGATCGGGACCTTTTAAAGGGAATCTGTCACCCTAAATTGGCGGGATATTTAAATGATGGCAGTCAGGTCAGATGGGCGGTGTTTTGGGTACTTGCCTTAACATGTTGTTCACCGCTGTCTCATTATTTCTGGGAATTGTAGTCGTT
>JARQOD010000006.1:78037171-78236468 GCA_033576555.1 Oophaga sylvatica
AATAAGATGCCACTTTTTTCTGCCTTCCATTCTTGAGATTTGGCCCCTTTTTCACTGTATGTAAATCTAGTATTTTTAGCCAAGTGGGCATGTTCCTCAACTTATGTCTATGGATGTTTCCTTGAGCCCATACTCAGTTGGCTTAAAACACTATACTTTTATATAGGAAAGAGGGGGCCATATTAGAGAAACACAGATATAGGAGAACATGGTGGCATTTACACGATTATATATACAGCAGGTACGGAAAGTATTCAGACCCCTTTAAATTTTTCACTCTTTGTTTCATTGCAGCCATTTGGTAAATTCAAAAAATTCATTTTTTTCTTATTAATGTACACTCTGCACCCCATCTTGACTGAAACAAATCCGAAATGTAGAAATTTTTGCACACTTTTTAAAAAAGAAAAACTGAAATATCACATGGTCATAAGTATTCAATCCCTTTGCTCAGACACTCAAATTTAAGTCACATGCTGTCCATTTGCTTGTGATCCTCCTTGAGATGGTTCTACTCCTTCATTGGAGTCCAGCTGTATTTAATTAAACTGATAGGACTTGATTTGTAAAGGCACACACCTGTCTATATAAGACCTCACAGCTCAAAGTGCATGTCAGACCAAATGAGAATCATGAGGTCAAAGGAACTGGCCAAGGAGCTCAGAGACAGAATTGTGGCAAGGTTACAAAAGAATTTCTGCAGTCCATAATCCTTAAATGGAAGAAGTTTGGGACCACCAGAAGTCTTCCTAGACCTGGCCGTCCAGCTAATTTGAGCAATCATGGCAGAAGAGCCTTGGTGAGAGAGGTAAAGAAGAACCCCAAGATCACTGTGGCTGAGCTCCACAGATGCAGAAGGGAGATGGGAGAAAGTTCCACAAAGTCGACTATCACTGCAGCCCTCCACCAGTCGGGCCTTTATGGCAGAGTGGCCCGACGGAAGCCTCTCATCAGTGCCAGACATATGAAAGCCCGCATAGAGTTTGCTAAAATACACATGAAGGACTCCTAGACTATGAGAAATAAGATTCTTTGGTCTGATGAGACAAAGATAGAACTTTTTGGTGATAATTCTAAGCGATATCTGGAGAAAACCAGGCACTGCTCATCACCTGCTCAATTCAATCCCAACAGTGAAACGTGGTGGCAGCATCATGCTATGGGGGTGTTTTTCAGCTGCAGGGACAGGACGACTGGTTGCAGTTGGAGGAAACATGAATGTGGCTAAGTACAGAGAGATCCTGGATAAAAACCTCTTCCAGAGTGCTGTGGACCTCAGACTTGGCCGAATGTTCACCTTCCAACAAGACAGAGACCCTAAGCACACAGCTAAAATAACAAAGGAGTGGCTTCAGAACAACTCTGTGACCATTCTTGACTGGCCCAGCCAGAGCCCTGACCTAAACCCAATTGAGCATCTCTGTAGAGACCTGAGAATGGCTGTCCACCAACGTTGCATCATTCCCAAGAAGACTCATGGCTGTACTACCTCAAAAGGGTGCTTCTACTCAATGCTAAGCAAAGGGTCTGAATACTTATGACCATGTGATATTTCAGTTTTTTTTTTTAAGAAATTTGCAAAAATTTCTACATTTCTGTTTTCTTTCAGTCAAGATGGGGTGCAGAGTGTACATTAATGAGAAAAAAAGAACTTTTTTGAATTTTCCAAATGAAAAATTTAAAGGGATCTGAATACTTTCCTCACCCACTGTATATATAACATGTATTATCTGTTTCTTAATTAAGTCCGGAAAAGCTGCATAAAAAGGTTATCCCACCAGGACAACTGTCGTTCATATGCCGATGAGACCTTGTATATGGAGGATGCCCCATGTAGGATCCCTATCTATGAGAGATCAGATGGCTAATAACAAACCCACAGCCATTCATCCAATTACATTTGCCCCTGGCAAACTGTTACAATTTAATAAACTTAGAAAAATCATAGACTTTTGTGCCCTTGAAAAGACAGACACTGTAAGCAAAGAGTGCACAACATTTCATGCTTTGTACTCTGATTGTCTTGTTTATGGCTTGGTCAGGGGCACATTGGACACACACATCTATTATTAGATGCGCCTTTTCTGGTGTGGCTGGGGCCAGATGTTAGTATCCGGGGGGGGGGCAAAAACAATGCTCCCTCTCAAGGCTATTAATATCTGTCCTCAGTCACTGGCTTTCCCTGTCTGGCGGAGAAAATACCGCGGGAGCCCACGCTTTTTTTTTCCAACGAATTTACACGTTAAATTAACACCTACATGTATGAAATTATGCATGCATACATTCATATAATTATTAATCAAAACCATATATCAAACTAAATGAAATGGTTTACTATATGTAAACCATGTGTCATTTCATGTCGGGTTCTGTAATGATTTTATAGAAGCCGGTAATTGATTTAGCGGCTATTATGCTATGTAGAAGTGTATGAACTATAAATAAATATATATACCGTATATACTCATGTATAAGCCGACCCCCCTAATTTTGCCACAAAAAACTGGGAAAACTTATTGATTCGCGTATAAGCCTAGGGTGGAAAATGCAGCAGCTTCTGGTAAATTACAAAAATAAAAATAGATACCAATAAAAGTAAAATTAATTGAAACATCAGTAGGTTAAATGTTTTTGAATATCCATATTGAATCAGGAACCCCATATAATACTCCATACAGTTAATGATGGGCCCCATAAGATGCTTCATACAAAATACTCCCCATATAATGCTCCATAAAGGTTAATAATGGCCCTTTAAGATGCTCCATAGAATAATATGCCCCATATGCTGCTCCATAAAAGTTATGCCCCCATAAAATGCTCCATATATTGTATGCCCCATATGATGCTCCATAGATTATGGCCCCATATGATGCTCCATAGATTATGCCCCCATAAAATGATACATAGATTATGCCCCCATATGATGCTCCATAGATTATGCCCCCATATGATGCTCCATAGATTATGCCCCATAAAATGCTCCATAGGTTATGCCCCCATATGATGCTCCATAGATTATGCCCCATATGATGCTCCATAGATTATGCCCCCATATGATGCTCCATAGATTTATGCCCCCATAAAATGCTCCATAGATTATACCCCCATATGATGCTCCTTAGATTATGCCCCATAATGCTCCTTAGATTATGCCCCATATGATGCTCCATAGATTATGCCCCATATGATGCTCCATAGATTATGGCCCCATATGATGCTCCATAGATTATGCCCCCATAAAATGCTCCATAGATTATGCCCCCATATGACTCCATTATGCCCTGCTCCATAGATTATGCCCCATATGATGCTCCATAGATTATGCCCCATAAATGCTCCATAGATTATGCCCCCATAAAATGCTCCATAGATTATGCCCCCATAAAATGCTCCATAGATTATGCCCCCATAAAATGCTCCATAGATTATGCCCCATATGCTCCATAGATTATGCCCCATATGCTCCATAGATTATGCCCCATATGATGCTCCATAGATTATGGCCCCATAAATGCTCCATAGATTATGCCCCATAATGCTCCATAGATTATGCCCCATATGCTCCATTGATTATGCCCCAATATGCTCCATGATTATGCCCCAATAGATGATCCATAGATTATGCCCCCATAGTGCTCCATAGATTATGCCCCATAAAATGCTCCTTAGATTATGCCCCCATATGATGCTCCTTAGACTATGCCCCATATGATGCTCCATAGATTATGCCCCCATATGATGCTCCATAGATTATGCCTCCATATGATGCTCCATAGATTATGCCTCCATATGATGCTCCATAGATTATGCCCCCATATGATGCTCCATAGATTATGCCCCCATAAAATGCTCCATAGATTATGCCCCCATAAAATGCTCCATAGATTATGCCCCATATGCTCCATAGATTATGCCCCCATAAAATGCTCCATAGATTATGCCCCATATGCTCCATAGATTATGCCCCCATATGATGCTCCATAGATAATGCCCCATATGCTCCATAGATTATGCCCCAATATGATGATCCACAGATTATGCCCCATAAGATGCTCCATAGATTATGCCCACATAAAATGCTCCATAGATTATGCCCCCATAAAATGCTCCATAGATTATGCCCCCATAAAATGCTCCATAGATTATGCCCCCATAAAATGCTCCATAGATTATGCCCCATAAAATGCTCCATAGATTATGCCCCATATGCTCCATAGATTATGCCTCCATATGCTCCATAGATTATGCCCCCATATGATACTCCATAGATTATGGCCTCATAAAATGCTCCATAGATTATCCCATATGCCATAGATTATGCCCCATATGCTCCATAGATTATGCCCCAATATGATGATCCATAGATTATGCCCCCATAAGATGCTCCATAGTTTATGCCCCCATATGCTCCATAGATTATGCCCCCATAAAATGCTCCATAGATTATGCCCCCATTTGATGCTCCTTAGATTATGCCCCATATGATGCTCCATAGATTATGCCCCCATATGATGCTCCATAGATTATGCCCCTTATGATGCTCCATAGATTATGCCCCATATGATGCTCCATAGATTATGCCCCCATATGATGCTCCATAGATTATGCCCCATATGATGCTCTATAGATTATGCCCCCATAAAATGCTCCATAGATTATGCCCCCATAAAATGCTCCATAGATTATGCCCCCATAAAATGCTCCATAGATTATGCCCCATATTCTCCATAGATTATGCCCCATATGCTCCATAGATTATGCCCCCATAAAATGCTCCATAGATTATGCCCCATATGCTCCATAGATTATGCCCCCATATGATGCTCCATAGATTATGCCCCCATATGCTCCATAGATTATGCCCCCATATGATGCTCCATAGATTATGCCCTCATATGATGCTCCATAGATTATGGCCCCATAAAATGCTCCATAGATTATGCCCCATATGCTCCATAGATTATGCCCCATATGCTCCATAGATTATGCCCCAATATGATGATCCATAGATTATGCCCCCATAAGATGCTCCATAGATTATGCCCCAATTTGATGCTCCATAGATTATGCCCCCATATGATGCTCCATAGATTATGCCCCCATATGATGCTCCATAGATTATGGCCCCATAAAATGCTCCATAGATTATGCCCCATATGCTCCATAGATTATGCCCCAATATGATGATCCATGGATTATGCCCCCATAAAATGCTCCATATAGCATAATATGCCCCATATGCTCCATAGATTATGCCCCAATATGATGATCCATAGATTATGCCCCCATAAGATGCTCCATAGATTATGCTCCATAGATTATGCCCCCATATGCTCCATAGATTATGCCCCCATAAAATGCTCCATAGATTATGTCCCCATATGATGCTCCTTAGATTATGCCCCATATGATGCTCCATAGATTATGCCCCCATATGATGCTCCATAGATTATTCCCCCATATGATGCTCCATAGATTATGCCCCCATATGATGCTCCATAGATTATGCCCCCCATAAAATGCTCCATAGATTATGCCCCCCATAAAATGCTCCATAGATTATGCCCCATATGCTCCATAGATTATGCCCCCATATGATGCTCCATAGATTATGCCCCCATAAAATGCTCCATAGATTATGCCCCCATAAAATGCTCCATAGATTATGCCCCCATAAAATGTTTCATAGATTATGCCCCATATGCTCCATAGATTATGCCCCATAAAATGCTCCATAGATAATGCCCCATATGCTCCATAGATTATGCCCCATGTGCTCCATAGTATAGGTCCCTTATGCTGCCGCTGCTGCAACTAAAAAAACAAAAATGACATACTCGCCTCGTGGCTGGGGGACAGGTGCCGGTGTCACTGCTCGCTCAGGGCCCCGGCACCTGAGATATTCACCGGTCCACCGCTGCACGCCGCTGTCTTCCGGGTCCTTCTGTCAGTGACTGTTCAGGCAGAGGGCGCGGCGGGTACTAACTACGTCATCGCGCCCTCTGCCTTAACATCGCAGCCAGAGGACGAGGAGGTCAGAGCGGTGTGCAGCGGTGGACTGGGGACAGGTGAATATTGCATATACTCACCCCCTCCTGGCGCGTCTCTGCAGCCCCTGCTCTTCTCCCGCGTTCTCTGGCAGCTATTCCTTCCTACAGCGGTCACGTGGTACCGCTCATTAAAGTCATGAATATGGGCATATTCGTGACTTTAATTAGCGGTACCACGTGACCGCTGCAGGAAGGAGCCTGAGATCGTGGAAGAAGCAGGGGGGCTGCAGAGACGCGCCAGCGGGTGGTAAGTATGATCTGACACCCCCGCTCCCCCTCCCCCACCGACCCCCGGTATATGACTCGCGTATAAGCCGAGAGGGGGACTTTCAGCCTTAAAAAGTGGGCTGAAAATCTCGGCTTATACGCGAGTGTATATGGTTTATAGATATATATTTATAGATATAGATATATATTTATATCTATATAATATAGAGAGATATACAGGGGTTGGGCAAAATAATGGAAACACCTGGAAACATCAACAAAAGTTAGTTTAATATGGTGTAGGTCCACCTTTTTCTGGCGATTACTGCCTCAATTCTCCGAGGTATGGATTCATACAAGGTGTGAATTGTTTCCAAAGGAATTTTAGCCCTTTCTTCAGTGAAAACACCCTCCAGTTCTTTGAGTGACGATGGCGGCGGAAATCGACGTCTAACTTGAATCTCTAAAATCGACCATAAATGCTCAATAATGTTGAGGTCTGGGGATTGTGGGGGCCAGATGAGAGGCTCAACTTCATTAGAATGTTCCTCGTGCCATGCTGTAACGATTCGCGGCTGTTAATTCTTCCATGAAGGGATATCATTGGCCCGGCGGATCTCCACGAAATAGCACCCAAGATCATCACAGAACCTCCGCCATGTTTTACGGTTGGGAGAAGGCAGTCTGGATGGAATGTTTCTTTCGGCTGTCTCCAAACGTACACGCGGCCGGAGGTCGGAAATAGGGTAACCGATGATTCGTCTGAGAATATCACATGTTTCCACGGCTCGAGGGACCAATTCTGGAGGTTTCTTCACCACTCTAAACGCTTGGAAACATTTGTCATTGAGAGCAGCGGTTTTCGAATTGCAGCTCTTCCGTGGAATCCAGATTTGTTCTGCTCCCGACGAACAGTTTTCGTGGAAACTGGGCTCTGTAAGTGTTCATTGAGCTCAGCAGTGATTTTCGGAGCCGTGGTCTTGCGATCCTCTCTCATAATTCGCTTTAGAGTCCGACGGTCTCTCTCAGTCAACTTCGACTTTCGGCCGGCCCTGTGCTTTGCTGCGGACGTTTTTCCTACTCTTTCAAATGCAGTCATTACTTTGGAGACAGTACCTCTTGACACGCCAAGCATTCGGGCACTTTCGGTTACACTAGCGCCTGCCATACCAGCACCAACAATTTGGCCTCTTTGAAAATCCGAGAGGTCTGTCATTGGTATCAGGTTCTCATCAATGTTCTTACAATTATGCAAAACAAACAGTTAATTTACATACACATATCACATAACACAAATAATCAACTACAAAACATTACCATATGTCACGGTTTGCATGTTTATAACATATTCGAAGATTATGATGCCAAAACGTTAGGGGTTTCCATTATTTTGTCCAACACCTGTGTGTGTATATATATATATATATATATAATATATAATACATCTATAGATATATATAATGTGTTACAATGACATGTATATATGTATTCCATGGGTATATATCCTTTCGTTTGTGTTTTAAAACCTGTCAGTGTGATTTTACAGTACACCGCACTGAGTTGCAGGCTTTTCTAAAGGACACCGGTGCGTTTTTCTCGCAAGTCACACGCCTGGTCCTTGAGTAATCCGTAGTTTTCTCGCCCCCATAGACTTGCATTGGTGTATTACTCCCGTAATACGCTGACAATCGCAGCATGCTGCGATGTTCTTGGCCTGTATGATATTGGCGAGAAAAAAATCGGCTGATGGGAGCTGCCCCATAGATTAACATTGGTCCGAGTGCTGTGCGATTTTTTTTCTATGAGTTGTAGTCGTTATGCCGTCAGCGGAGGAAATTGTCACCGGAGTCTTAGGGCCCCGTCTCACATAGCGATGCACCAGCGATCCCGACAACGATATGAACTTGTCAGGATCGCTGGTGTGTCGCTGCTGAGCTGCCAAACAGGCAGCGATCAGGACAGCGACACTGCGGGTAACGTCGCTTAGTAACCCGCAGTGTACGTTGGATACCAGCGCACTGATGCAGGGAGCTGGTAACCAAGGTACACATCGGGTTTCCAGGCGCTGCGCGGTGCCTGGAAACCCGATGTGTACCTTGGTTACCAGCTCCCCTGCAGCAGCATGCTGGTATCCAACGTACACATCGGGTTTCCAGGCACAGCCCTGCACCTGGAAACCTGATGTGTACCTTGGTTACCAGCTGATCGCTGGTCTCCTGCCTGCCACACGCAGCGATGCGTGCTGGCCAGCGGGGAGACCAGCGATCAAAAAAAAGTCCAGGCATTTCTGACACGACCAGCGATTCACAGCAGGGGCCTGATCGCTGGTACGTGTCAGACATAGCGAGATCGTGTTGCGTCACAAAATTTGTGACTCAGCAGCGATCTCACTATGTGAGACGGGGCCCTTAGAGTTACAGAGAAGCTTAATTTACTCTATAAGATTTTGAATATTCTGTAATGTCTCTGAATTACTGTGTACACGCATGTTGTTCCTTCTTAGAGACCTGTAAGGACAGAACATGCGTTACCGGTCCCTCTTACAATCTATAGAACATTATACGTGTCATATTTTTTTACTAGCCACAAAATAAAATGCTATTATTGCCATGTGTATAGGAATTCTGCGATTTCACTTTAATTCATCCAATTCTATATTTAGGCAATGTGGGTTTACGATGAAGACATTGGGATGAATTGCCGGGACATTACCTTTGTGCCAGGATTGTATAAAATATTTGATGAAATTCTAGGTGAGTTGTGTCATTGGATTGCAGCGCTCTGCAAATAGCGGCTACATGGTAACACGAAGATGGAAATGCTATTGCTTAATTTAAATTGTCTTGTTTAGAAGAACCAGTTTAGTAACAGAATAGATGTCCCATTTTACAATATTGTAGGTTTGGTGACGTACATAATAACAATCTGAGCTTTCTTTGCGCTCCCAGATCCAGCGCAGCCTCTTCACCCCTCTACCTGAGCTCAGAGCTCATGTTGTCTGACAGCTGACCCGCTAAGTTCAGAGACGTCACAGCTGCAGCTGGTCATCAGAGTTTCAAACTGGTGAAGACGCAGTGCTGGACCTGGGAGGTATTAAAAAAAATTAATAAATATAAAAGCTCAGCTTGTTATTTTATAAGTCACTTGAACATATGGGATAAGATGTTTCTGAATTGACATCCCCTGTAAAGAGACATGTTCTCCACTGATTCTTCTGCTCTTTTCCGTTTTGCGATGCCTCAATCAATTGCAGAGAGATTCACATTTGTTCTTTTGGAGCGCAGCATGTGAAATCTCTGCTTTGCAGTCCAACTGGGAGTTTCCATTTTTTTCTGGGGTCTCACGCTTTTTCATCCTTCCTCCCAGATGCTACCAATCGTAACTTGGCAGCTGATCTAGCAGTCTATCAGTCTCAGATGCTGCCAAGCTGTGACTGGCAGCATCTGCGAGGGAGGGGTTAAAATCTCATGACCTCAGAGAGGACTCTGAAGAAACGCTCCAGAATAAAGAAATATGAATGTTTCCGCAATGAAGTAACAGATCAAAATGGAAAAGAACAGCAAAATCAACAAAGCTCAGGGATTTCTACGATATATCTTAACTCAATTTTTTGAGCAAGTGACATGTTCTCTTCAATAGAAGGGTGTCCGCTAGTCAGGATCCTCTTCTCTTGGTCAGAATTGAGTTACATAGTGTCTCTTACTCTTGAGGACCTGTCTTTTCCTACTACACAAACAACACGACAATTTGATTGACCTTTGGATATGCTGTTGAACTCTTTCTTACTTGCAGGTTTTTCCTCAGATAATATCTCAATTGAGGTCCCAGTAGGGGCCACTTTTGATTTGCTTGGTTCAGTAGACCTTTCAAATTAGTAGAAATTGTCCAAAGTAGAGAGATCCTGTAATTTACCACAGAAATATTAATATTCCTTCCATACTTTCACTTTTAATACAGGAAATACCAGTAACCATAGAGCTGGTGCTTCACGTCTGTGCTGCTGCAGACATAAGAGATGAGCAATACCGGCTACATTTAACATGATGGGTTCCTCTTTTCTGCTCCATCTCATATTGCAAATCCTATAGTAAAAATTAATATTCAATGAAGTCTCCTTCGGTGTGTGGGTGGAAATGGTTGAAAATAAGCATACCATGATTGTAGCTGCCCAATATGTCTCTCGATTTCACACGTTGTTTTTTTGCAGCTGTTTTTTATGCAAATTTTAAACTGCTTTTTACAGTACCAGCAAAGTCTGAGATTTCAGAAATCGCATGCACACAGCTTGTTTTTTTTTTCTTGACTGTTTGTCAAAGAGCTTGGTTTTTGCAAAATGTAGCATGTGACTTCTTTCAGTGTTTTTGCAGCATTTTTCACCCATTGAGAGCAATGGGTAGTGCAAAAACTAAGCAACATGTGCACATGCTGTGGGGTTGAATGAAGCCATGTCCCGGCATCCGTTATTCCTTAAATATACATGAGACCTTTGTGTCCCTTATTGTAATCAAGGGACCCCTGTAGCAGTATATGACACCATTCACTTAATATGCCATAATGCTAGACCGCTGTAGACATTTTAGCAATATTACTGGAATGCCAAGTAGCGCATTGGCATTTAATGAGCAGTATTTATTGCATGTGTTCATTTTCTTGGTTGGCTTGAAACAAATTTTCTTTTCATTTTACAGTCAATGCAGCCGACAATAAGCAGAGGGATAAAAACATGAGTTGCATTAAAATTTCCATTGATCCGTAAGTAAAAACAATTAAAATTCTTCCTACTTCATATAATTAATGTTGTTTTTCTATATTCAACTGTGATGGTGGTTTTTAATAGTCAGTGCTGTCTAGACGCAGAAGAACATTTATTATTTTAATAGATTAAAATAGTGATGTAAAACTGCATACTGATGTAGATGGCAGACGATAATATTGGTCAGGCAGGGTACTGTACAGGAACAGAGCGTGCACATATGCAATGATGGGCGAAATGAATGTTAGTCAGAACCAAACAGGAGAGGCAGGGGACTGCAGCATTGAGGAGAAGCAAGAGGTTGCAGGGAACTGTGGTTTTAGCACAATGTGAAGCCGGATGCGCCGAGAGGCAGATAGATGAACAAAAGACAGAGGTACAAGAGAAAATTTATGTTGGGCTTAATTTCTATATTCATCAACAAGTCTGTATTTCCTGGGCTTTGTGAAAAATGGGATCCTGGGGATAGCTTTACGTTTTATTCATCAATTTCTTTCTTATGAAAATTGTCTCTTCAGAGAGGACGAGGACTAGAACTGTTGCTACCAATAGGAAGTAAGAATCCTAAAAGTTGATATCAATTCTCCAAGGAGCCTTTTCACATGACTTAGGATAAAAGCCAAAACCAGACTCTCAATTGGCAGACACTGTGTTTCGGGCCATTGCCCCTCGTCAGTGCAAAGTGTGAGATCTGGTTTGGCTAAGCAGCATCTCTCCTTGTAAAACTGCCACAAGGATTGCCAGCCAGGTTTTCTAGACTGCTGAATGGCAAATGTCCCTAGTTTTGCAAAATATTTAGACTTGAGAGTCCTCAGTGGTTGATACCTTTTAATGGCTAACTGAAAAGATGGTAACAAATTGCAAGCTTTCGAGACTACTCAGGTCTCTTCATCAGGCATAGACTAATACAACATCTGAAGAATCACATATTTATACACAAAATAGCACAGAAAAAATGCAATAGGTAGGACAAGTGACATGAAGCAGAACTGTCATTATGGCAGAAGGATTAACATAAATATGACTAGTTCATAGATAAGGAGTGAAGGTTTTATTACCCTCTGATTGGGGTCTGGTATTGTGTTGTGATGACCCTAAAAGGTCAGGGAGGCAGATTCCTAGTTTTGCAGTAATACACCCCAGATTTACTCTTTACGACTGTTGGGTAACTGTTGCACATGCCACTCAAGATACCTGGAATTGGGGTCTCCTTGTCCCCTCATCAACATGTTGCTTCCAGATTACATAGCAAAAACCTGCTGACATATCTCCTTTAGTGGCTTACATTCTAAATCCCCACTTCTTCTATTTTTGAAGCCATCATTGTATGACCCCGTGCCTGTCATTACGGAGTTCCTTTGAAACGCTGCCTGTGGCATTGCTGTATAAAGCACAAGCGATTGGTTGATCGCATCGTCAAGTCCCCTAAAGGGGTTAAGAAGAACATAAAACGTTTTTTTAAGTCATATGAAAATAAATAAAAGTTTAAATCATCACTTCCCCCCATTGAAAGTAAAGATATAAAAAATACCCATATGTGGTATCGCCGCATTCAGAAAAATCCAATCAATCAAAATATAATGACAATTAACCCGATCGGTAAATACTGTAAAAGGAAAAAAAATCATAAACGCCAAAATTAAATTTTTTGATTGTCACAGTTGCCCCCAAAAATGCCATAACAAGCAATCAAAAAGTCACATCTATCCCATAATGGTACTAATAAAATATTATTTTGCCATACAAAAAATAAGCTATCACACAGCTCCATCTGCCGAAATATAAAAATGTTACTGGTCTCGCAACACAACTCAGAATTTATTTATTTTTCACCACTAAAATAATAAAAAAAAGAATGGACGTGTTTGGTATCGCCTTAATCGTATTGATGAGGAGAATCGTATTGCGAGGTCATTTTTACCACAAAATGTATACTGTAAAAACTATTCTCCAGAACCAACGTGAGAATTGTTTTTTACACAATTTCACCACACTTGGAATTTTTTTTTTCCATTTCCGAATACAATACGTGGTAAAATGAGTGGTGTCCTTCAAAAATACAACAAGCCCACATATCTCTATGTGGACAGAAAAATAAGTTATGGCTCTGGGAAGAAGGGAGGAAAAAATGGAAATTGGCTGTGGCGTGAAGGGGTTGAGTATTCTTATCGATGGCATCTTTTATGTGTATGGAGTTATTTAGTTATGATTTATGGTTTTCACCCAGTCGTTTGTTCTAGTAAATACATTGCATAGGAGAACCCTCTACAACATTTTTACAGCTTGGCTCTTATTGAATGTGACATAAATATCTTGTGTGTGCAGTTATTTTATTAAAAAATACTGTGACCCCGATTCATCAGTGTTTACTCCAAGAATTTGACCAAAAACACTTAGAAAAATTGCAAAGTGTTTGTCATTTCCATGGCAGTTTCGTCTAGCTCTGCCAAAATAGGCGGAGAGGGGACGAGGTGTGGCAACACCTTGTGTAATTGATGACGAGCTCTGGCATACCTACCTCCACAAATATTACTCTAGTCTCTGACTAGAGTACTAAGATTTGGGGCATCAGAGTTGCACACCACTTTTAAGATGGATCAGATTCCTTCAGAGGCGTGCTCTTCGAATGAATCGGGCGCCTCTAACTCCACAATGCCCCCTCATCAATAGTGGCGCATAGAGCGGTCTTTCTGAATCTGGACCTATGTCTCTGCTTGGCTTTGTCAGCAGGATCTGCCTGCATGAGTGGGACAGGTTAGGTGTGCAGCCATCTAGCTACTCTTTTTGGTCAGTGTAAGCAGGGTCATATTTGACCGCTTGCTGCTTCCATTCAGGAGATGTGAACAGACATGTTTATAGTGGAGCTGCGGTTGTAGTGGTTTTGCCAATAGTCCTCTAAAGCCCTGACCAATTGTCTATTAAACTATTGGAGTCGAGGATGTACAAAAAGGTGTACAGTGTGATGCTAAATTCATAAAATAATCATATTACGCATTTATTTATATATTTTTTTACATAGGAGTAATTCCACATTAGAAAAAAACTTACTTTGAAAAATAAGTGAATATTTCTCTTTTTTTGTTTTCAGTGACTCAAATATCATTAGTATTTGGAACAATGGGAAAGGAATTCCAGTGGTGGAGCATAAAGTAGAGAAGGTCTACGTCCCCGCTCTGATATTCGGCCAGTTATTAACTTCCAGCAACTACGATGATGAGGAGAAAAAAGTGACGGGCAAGTTAATGTGTTTAAATAGCAATCAACACCTAAGTGCTTGTCTATGGGAATAATTCTGTTTCAGGATTTATACTGTTTGTTGCATTTGTCTATCATAAGCAGTCTATCTTTTGTATGGACATAACTGCTTGTTTTCAAGATGAAAGTTGAGAACTTCTTTATTATATTTGTTGCAGGTGGCCGCAATGGTTATGGTGCTAAACTTTGCAATATATTCAGTACGAAATTCACAGTGGAAACAGCCTGCAAAGAGTACAAACACAGCTTTAAGCAGGTATGTGACAAGTATTCCCTGATATCAGGACAACACAGTGGGCTGAGATACGTAAAGTATTCAAATTACCGTATATACTCGTGTATAAGCCGAGATTTTCAGCACCTTTTTTCGTGCTGAAAATGCCCCCTCGGCTTATACACGAGTCATAGGGCAGAAACCAGCGGGGGAGGGGATGCCGCGGCAGGAGCCGGTGGCTGGGATCATACTCACCCCTCCCCGTGCCATCGCTGAGCGTCCCTGCAATCCTGCGTTCTCCCCTTCCTGCAGCTCTTCTGCACTGAGCGGTGATGTAATACCCGCTCATTAAGGTCATGTAATATGGACGCGACGCCACTCCCATAGGCGTGGCCTCCATATTCATGGCCTTAATGAGCGGTATTACATCACCGCTCAGTGCTGAAGAGCTGCAGGAAGACGGGGAGAACGCAGGATTGCAGGGACGCTCAGCGATGGCACGGGGAGGGGTGAGTATGATGGAGGAGAGGACAAGGAGCACGGAACAGGACGGGGGGAGAACGGTGGACGGGGGAAGCATGGAAGAGGACGGGGGAAGCTGGAGCAGGACGGGGGGGAGATCGGGGGAAGGATAGAGGAGGACGGGGGAAACTGGAGCAGGACGGGGGAAGCATGGAGGAGGACGGGGGAAGCATGGAGCAGGACGGGGGGGGAGATCGGTGGACGGGGGAAGCGTGGAGGAGGACGGGGGAAGCATGGAGCAGGACAGGGGAGGATGGAGGGCACAGAGGAGCACTGAGCAGGACGGGGGGCACAGGAGGACGGAGAAGGAATGGGGGAGCACAGCGGAGGACAGAGCAGGAGGGGGGAGTACAGAGGAGAATGGGGGAGCACAGAGCAGGATGGAGGAGCAAGGAGCAGGACGGGAGCAGCACAGAGCAGGAGGGCAGTTTATACACCCGGCTTATACACGAGTCAATAATTTTTCCCAGTTTTTTGTGGCAAAATTAGGGGGGTCGGCTTATACACGGGTCGGCTTATACACAAGTATATACAGTATGTCAATTTCCCTGTGACGCCAATTAAGAAGACAGGCCCTTCTTAGAAACAAACTGGCTTTTTGACTCTTAGCAGTTTGCAATTATTATGGGAGGATCAAGCAGCCGAATATTATAATTGAAGAACCGTCCGAGTAACTTTGGATCTAGCAGAGTACACTCTTAGGCTATGGGCACTCCGAGTTTGGTGAGGAATTTTTGGAATAGAAAATGAGTGGAAATTTTCCAAATTCTCTTTCAAATTTTAAAAATTACTAAAATGGGTATTCCAGGGGTTGGCCCCGATGAAATAATAAAGCCTATACTCCCCTCCCGTGCCAGTGCCTTTCCCGCAATGTCAGCACTCGCACTCCCTGGGGCTGTGATGCGGTGTTGTGACACGTGACGCCTGTGCCCAATCAGCGCTGGCCTCACTGTCTCCGCCTTTGGACAAACTGAACATGTAGAGGAAGTCAAGGATCATCTGCTGCCCAGACTTCATGTTCAGTTTAACCGAAGGTGGAGACAGTGACGCAAGCGCCGATTGGGCACCGGGGTCACATGTCATTCCATCGAAGCACAGTCCCGGGACCGCGAGTGCTGACACCGCTGGAATGAAGTTGGCAAGGGAGGTGAGTATAGGCTTTATTTTATCGGGGCCGACCATTTAGTTTAATAAAGGGTTGCTCTAGTAGAGTACAGCCCCTTTAAGTACGCTGTTTCTTAGCTGAATGCTCAGCATAAAGGCTATGTGTACATGTTGTCTTTTTAAAGAAGCACTCATCCCATCAAGGTTTTTATCCTCTTATTATATTGCAATCATCATATTATATAGCACTGGGTACTTACAATTATTCATTTTTCCTTTCTACCCAGATAATTCTTCTCTTTTTCATTAGGTCTATGACATCACGTGATTAAAAACTGACTAAGCTCTATGTAGAAACAGGAGGTCAATTTTCAATTTTTTGTATGGCTCATGAGTTACAACAAAAGTCCCTGGATGGGTTGACGGAGAAGCTGGGTCAGGAGTTGAAGATGGACATGATAAATGCAGGGAAAAGAAGCTTACTGTTCCTACATAGAGCAGAGAAAAGAGAAGAATTATCTGGGTAGAAAAGTAAAATGAGCAATTGTAAGTACATAGTGCTGTATAATATGGTGATGGCATTATATTAATAGTATAAAAACGTTAATGGGAGGAGGAATGCTTCTTTAAGGCCGATGTTCTGTCTTATGTCACTTTTTTTACTTCTTCAGGGTTCGAAAACCCTGAAGCGGTTAAAAGCATCGACCAGTCCATTCTTTTTGAAAATATAAAGGAAAAGACACCAGTAGCGGAGCCACAAAAACATCTGAAAAAAGGCTGGCAAAGTTCGTTCATCAAAGCGGCCGCCAGTTTTTTTTCCTGAAGTGGCTTTGCCATAAAAAAAACAACCTGGTGGGAGTGCCCCCGTTTAAAAGACGTTGTGTGCACACACCCTTAGTGTAGCTTTCAATGTTGGAACACGGAGGACAATCCCTAATGGACGCCCCCTTCTGTGACCCCCCATATGCTCTAATAAGGCGTATGGGTGGAGTTTTTTGGCTCAAACAGCTCTTTTTAAATCATTATTCTTGTTTTCTAAACTATTTTAAATTTGATTTAATAGCAATAGACCTTTTTCAGGTAAGCCCACTCACATCAAAAATTTTACAGGATTTGTACATCGTATAGAACTGATTGACTGTACGCCCGTATGGGCAGTACTCTTCTAATGTGTCTTCTCCTTACAGCTATGTCTCCTATAAATCATGCACGCTTAGTTTAGTTGAGCATGCATGTGTTTCCAATAAGAAGGAATATTCTGACGGGTTATTTCCAATGAGAACAAACAATTGGGCATGTTGAAATCGAACATATCCAATTCTTCTTTACCCGACATTTGCTGTTTATGGAGGTTCACTGCCTCTGAATTTGGCAGGTTTGTCAGACTTTACGCACTGTGTAATATCTTTCTTACTTTGTGTACACGCTAGAGTCTTCATTATGTATTTTAGATATGAGAATAATTGCACACTTTAATAGTTCTCTTTTTTTATCCAGATCTGGATGAACAATATGCAAAAGACCTCAGACCCGAAGATTAAGTATTTTGACGGCGATGACTACACATGTATCACATTCCAGCCAGATTTATCCAAGTTGAATATGGAGAAATTAGACAAGGATACCGTGGCTCTCTTAACAAGAAGAGCTTATGATGTCGCGGGTTCCTGCAAAGGTGTCCGAGTAATGCTGAATGGGAAAAAACTTCCTGTAAGTTGGATATAATGTCTTCAGACTGGGAACCTGTTGGGCTTGATACTGCTGCCTATTAATTCTCACTATTTTATAGGTACATGGATTCCGCAGTTACGTAGATCTTTACGTAAAGGATAAATTGGATGAGATGGGTGTAGCTCTGAAAGTAATCCATGAAGTTGTGAACGAGCGGTGGGATGTGTGCCTCACATTGAGCGAAAAAGGCTTTCAGCAGATCAGTTTTGTAAATAGTATAGCTACCACAAAGGTAAGGAGGTGGATAGCTCCACTTTTATACACTCATATGTTAGATTATATGTCATAAATCCTCATGGACAATGGCCTCCAGCTCACTAATGTTCTTGGGTTTGTGTGCAAAGATTTTCCATGGGCTACATGTTGGGTGACTGATGGCCACTGCTGAATCTTCCAGGACTTCTTCTGAAGCCAAGCTTTGGTGGACTTTTGGAGTACCATATGCTTGGAGTCATAGTCGTGTTGGGTAATCCATGAATAATGGAGCTGGAGACTAGCCCATATTTCACGTCTCCTGAGTTTTGGTGTCCGTTATTGCAGCACTTATGCATTACCTGCTGTAAATATGGGGATTTGTTCCCCAAAGTGTGTTATTTGTGATTCATGAGCCAGTAGTCTTAATACTTACATTTTACTTTGTATGAAAAGATGACCTCTCATTTTGGTGTATCCTTCAATTTTTTGACTTGTGTGATTAAAGCCACTCTTCTCATAGGGTGGTAGACATGTGGACTACGTTGTGGATCAGATAGTATCTAAGCTCATTGAAGTTGTGAAGAAAAAGAATAAAGCTGGAGTTTCTGTGAAGCCATTCCAGGTGACGTGCAGTTCCCTTTTATGGACTATTTCAGCTGTCTATTACTTTTCAATACCTCAGTTACTCTCATTTAAAAACTAGAATAAATGTGTAAAGTTTACCTCTTGGCAAACTCTCCTGTGTCTCGGGCATGGAGATGTCTACAAGCGTGGACATACAGCTGTCCAGGCAACTTTATGTGGCCCAGTGAGCATCAGGCACTCATGCCTCAGCATTCTCCAGCGGGGTGTCTCCAAGGTTTGGGGTTCAGATCGGTTGAGTTTCATCAGAGGTACACTTGAAATTGGTGATACCAAAAATCGGCACAAATGGAAATATAATTTTTTATATTAACTAAAGGAGTTGGAGTATTTGATTTTCATTGCTCCAATTTTGTTGCCTGCCACAATTATCTATTTGTTTTTTTGTGTATTTCAGGTGAAGAATCACGTTTGGGTTTTTGTCAATTGTTTGATTGAGAACCCCTCCTTTGACTCCCAGACAAAGGAGAACATGACCCTCCAGCCAAAAAGTTTTGGCTCAAAGTGCCAGCTCTCTGAGAAGTTTGCAAAAGCTGTAAGTGTGTTTTTAAAGTTATTGTATTTTGCTTGCGTTTCTCCCCTTCATCATCCTAACTGTGAAGGCGATCTCAAAAGTGCTTTCTCATTAAATCGGAATATCGGACAATTTTATCACCGGTGGTTTAACTACTTGGTAATTTATAATCATTTTGTCCTTTCTGTATTGGAAATCAGCTGCCCCTTTACTAACATCCTGGTATTTATTTGTGGATGTGAGCTGATACCTAGAAGCTAATGTACACAGGCAGTGCTTCAGTGTAAAGCATGGAGAAAAAAAAACCCATCACCATCCTAAAACTAATGAGGCAGTAGGTGGATGTGATCTTCCTTAGACATTAGATGATACAGGTAGCCTAAAATTATCTATTGTTTGTCCTAATCATATGGGGTTAAAAACTTATTAGAGATGGGGAATAAATAAACGGCCTGCAGCCATCACACATTAAAACTGGGTATGCCCAATATTGTGTGTGGCTTTTTTTTTTCTCTCAAACTTAATATTTCAAAAGGATATCCATATTTTACTGATACGCTTTCTTTCTTTTCAAATTTTCTTTTTCTGCTTTATTTGCTCAGGCATCAAATTGTGGCATTGTAGAAAGCATTTTAAATTGGGTCAAATTTAAGGCACAAACACAACTAAATAAGAAGTGTTCTTCTGTGAAGCACAGCAAAATTAAAGGCATTCCCAAACTGGATGATGCAAACGATGCCGGTAAGTGGTGTGTGAAACGAGGAGACCATGCCCATAGTATGATATGACACAAGAAGGAAACCTAAAGGGATGCGGTCATGTCACCAATCACTGTTAATCTGCAGATAAAGGGTTAATTGCATTGCAAGTCAGCTCGGCCACCTTAGTGTATGCGCAGTTACTGGGAGAAAATGAGCTATATTCCTCCTGAGAGCCGCCGGTGTTCAGTTATAAAGACAGGCACATGCGGCTGCTGTCCTCTCTCATTGCATTGTGAGAGGCGATGGTAGGCACAGGCACACCATAGCATTTTGATTGACAGTTCACTCTGAAAATGCATGTGTACACAGTCAACTGTCAATCAAAATACTGGGTTGTGCTTACATCCACCGCTAACAATCTTGTGAGCGGTGACTGACCACGCTCCCGGGCACACCTGTATGGCTGAAAGCCGACGGCTCCTGGGAGGAATAAAGCTCACTTTCTCCTGGTAGCTGCAGATTAACCCTATATCCGAAGGTTAATAGCATTAGGGGATATGACTAGTGATGAGCGAATGTGCTTGGATTAGGTGTTATCCCAGCATGCTTGGTTGCTAACCGAGTGTGTTTGGCGTGCTCGAAAAATATGTTCAAGTCCCTGCGCCTGCATGTTTAGTGACTGTTCAGCAACCACAACACATGAGGGGATGGCCTGTTTGTTAGGCAGTCCCTGCATGTGTTGCAGCTGTCGAACATCCGCAGGACATGCAGCCGCGGGGACTCAAAAATATTATCCAGGGAAGCCAATGTCACTTGGTTAGCACACGAGCATGCTTAGATAACACCTTAGCCAAGCACATTCGCTCATCACTAGATATGACAGATTCACATTTAAATATATGTTTAGACGTAGCATAAATGCTGTATTTTTTATTTTTTTTTTTTGCTGCTTTTCATTTTCATGTTTTTTGCATGTGTCTGTACCACTCACTTTGCTACGTGTCTGGTGCAGACTTGAAGTAAAGCCCCCGTCACACTAAGCGAGATCGCTGAAGCGTCACTGATTTTGTGAAGCAACAGCGACCTAGCCAGCGAGCTTAGTGTGACACGCAGTGACGATCAGCCCCCCTGCTGGGTATCGCTGATCGTCGTTGAATGTCCTGGACCATTTTTTGATCGTTGGTCTCCCGCTGGCCAGCGCGCTTCGCTGCGTGTGACAGCGGAAGACCAACGATCAGCGAGCTGGGAGCTGGTATCCAATGTACATATCGGGTAACTAAGCACCGCGCGGCACCTAGTTACCCGATATGTACCCTGGTTACCGGCTCCCAGCTTCTGCTGTAGAGCGCTGAGAGCCGGTATCTAGGGTACATATTGGGTAACTAGGTGCCGCGCAGTGCTTAGTTACCCGATATGTACATTGGATACCAGCTTTCAGCGCTCTACAGAAGAAGCTGAGAGCCGGTATCTAGGGTACATATCGGGTAACTAGGTGACGCGCGGTGCTTAGTTACCCGATATGTACCCTGGATACCGGCTCCCAGCTTCTGCTGTAGAGGCTGAGAGCCGGTATCCAGGGTACATACCGGGTAACTAGGTGCCGCGTGGTGCTTAGTTACCCGATGTGTACATTGGATACCAACGTGCTCGCTGGTCCTAATCGCTGGTGAGTCTGCCCATGTGACAGCTCACCAGCGATCAGCTAACGATGTCCCAGCGATCCCATCCGTATCGTTGGTGGGTTCGCTGGGACATTGAAGAGTGTGACGGGACCCTTACGTAATGCTTTTTATAGTACAAAAAAAGCTTTGATTGTGCACTTAAAAAGGCACAGTTCATATGCCACACCGTGCTCATTCCAAGTCTTGGATGAATCTATACTGAAGAACCGGGTTACTTCCCGGGCTAACCTGGACAAAATCAGGAATCAAGGGGATATGCTCTGAGAATATATTGAAAGAACACAAGATGGCGCAATACCAGGAAGTGAACAATAATATATGTGCACAAGCTTTTCTTTTTTTTTTTTTTATAAATTATTCAAGTTGAAAATGATTGTAGACCACATGGAGATTTTAGTTCTAGAGGGCTTTCTCAGGTTTAAATATTAATTACATATCATATAAATAAAGCATATGGACCATTTTTGGTGTTAGATATTCACCAATTGGCTTTCTTTATCGCTTCATGGGGGACACAGGTAACCATGGGTGTATGCTGCTGTTGCTAGAAGGCTGACACTATGAAAAAATGGAAAAAGTGGCTCCTCCCCGGCAGTATACACCCACCGACAGGCACTAAGTACCTCAGTTTGTGCTTAGTGTCTGTAGGAGGCGGACCTGGATCTCCCCAGATCCGCAACTAATCCCTTTTTTCCTTCAGGTATTGTTGTGTTTTAATAATCTTTTCCTTTGTTTTTCAGATACAGCTATCAGGGAATCAGGGTGTAATTTCTCACCCTGCCTTCCCATATTATGCGGCTGAGCGAGCAGTGTGGTGTCACCCACATCGCAACTCTCAGGCCCGCAGGCAGGACCCTATCCCCTGTCACCTTGACAGGTGCTCCAGGGTTGATGTCGTTGGCTGGTCCTTGCCATTTCCCTCCTCACCCCTCTCCTCGGAGAGGGCTGAGAGGAAGACGGTGGTCACCGGCGGTAACCTTCCCCCTTTCCCTGAGGGGGTTGAGGCCGTCTTCTTCACCGCCCAGGATACGGTGTGGGGAGGAGGATTATCGTCTCCAGCGCCCCTCTTCTCAAGGGACCATGAGCAATCCTCACCTTCGCGGCAAGTGGAGTCATGGATAACAAGTACGACAACAACCCCTGCCATGCCCTGGACCCTGCGGCCCCCAAGCAAGTCCACGAAACGGCCCCTCCAGCGTCACGCCGCCCGGTACTTTCTTCGTTTCAGAGGGTGCTGCATAGCATCCCCTGACATTCAAATCCGGTGCCTCTCACGCACGTGTCCTGCCTGCAGTCCCGCTCTCCTCTCTCACTAATAGCACTTCCACCTTTGAATTTCGCGCCTCTCCACGCCGGCCTCTCCTGGAGCCGCTCCGTGTGTGTGTGCAGCTCCCTCAGTCCCTCTCCCCCGGTATCTCGCCGTTGTGAGCTCATCCTCGCTGGCCCCACATGTCCCAGCTGCAGCATATGTGTGTGTGCGTTTCCCTTCTCGCAGGGCATGACGCCCGGCACTTTCGCTTTCACTTCCCCACTCTCCTTGGCAGGCTCTTTGTCACGCCCGCTCTCCCCCCTCCTCCTTGCGCGCTTTCTCTGCGCCTTTTTTCCTACTAATCAGGCGCTGTTTCTCTTGGCGTTCACGCCCCTCCTTGCCGTCTGGCCTGTCACAGGGGCCCTTTCTTTGCTTTTGCCTCACAGCCCCCACCCCCTCTTTGGGGAGCAGTCTGTAAATGCTCTGCAATCAGGCCCCTCCCTCCGTCTCACATCACGACGGTCCCTGCACTACGCATCTTGGGACGAAGCACAGCATTTCTCCTCGCTCTGCCCTGACTTGGACGCATTCTCTGCCAGGGGACACAGCTAACTTCTGCGGGAGCTCGCTGTACTGGGTAGGCTCTGCACCCTTTCTTTCCCGGGCCCTATTTATCTCTCCTCCTCAGTATCCCCATCGATACTCCTATTGCCATAGAGCAGCAGGCCCTACCTATGTCCAACTCTGCTGGGGCCTCTTACTCTAAGCCCACGGTGACCCATTACGCCTGCGCACGTTGTAAGAAAAAGTGGACGTCAGGCCAGTTGTCACCTTTCTGCCCGTCCTGCAGTACTTCCACGATGTCTGCGCCACAGGAGCACTCCGACTCCCGGGATGAGAGCACTCCCCCTCCCCCCGAGTGGGCCGTTGCCCTGTCTCAGTCGGTCACAGACCTGACTAAGGTCCTAGTCTCTGGTCCAGGTCCTTGAACACCTTCCACAGCTTTCCTCAGCCACCAGTGCTCCGAACGTCTCCCATGGCGATTCACACGTGCCTGACCTCGACCTTCAAAGAGACAGAACTGTGAGAGGTTCTAGAAAGAGGACTCTGTCCGGCTCCTCATCCAGCTCCCCGGGCCCCTCCGCAGCATCCAAGCTGCTATCCTCCCGCCTATTTCTCCTCTTCAGAGGAGGAACTTGGGTCAGACATAGACTCTCAGTCCTGGTCTGACTCGGATTCAGACCAGACCTCCAAGATGCAGGTCATGGTGGATAGCCTTATCTCGGCTATCTCTCAAACACTCAAGCTAAAAGAGGACGAGGCTCCTGCCCAGGATTCCTCTATCTCATTTAAACGGGTTAAGCGTCCTTCACGCACCTTTCCAAACTAAGAGGAGTTTGAGTCTGCCATGTCTAAGCACTGGGAACATCCCAAAAAGCGCTTCCCAGGCAGGAAGCACTTAGACGTTCTATACCCCTTTAACCCCGATCTTCTCAGCAAGTGGGCAGAATCCCTAAGGTGGATCCGCCTGTTTCTCGTCTTTCTTCTAAGACGGTCCTGTCCTTGCCGGATGGCGCGTCTCTTAAAGACGCTACGGACAGGCAGATGGAATCTCTGGCCAAATCAGCCTTTGAGGCAGCTGGTGCTTCCCTTTGTCCCAGCTTTGCTTCTACCTGGGTGGCGAAAGCCATCTCTGCATGGGCCAAGATGCTTTGCAGGGGCATCTTGGCTTCAGCTCCCCAACGAGCTAGCTGAGCTTGCAGACCAAATTAGCCATGCTGGCAAATACATTCTGGCTGCTTCCTTGGACTCTGCGGGTTGTTCCGCTAGAGCAAGCAGCAACATCGTGGCTATTCATCGCATCCTTTGGTTGAAGGCGTGGAGTGCGGATACTACTTCTAAAAGGTCTCTCACCAACCTAGCCTTCCAGGGCTCCAGGCTCTTGGGGCTAGGCTGGACCAGATAATTTTCGGACGCTACGGAGGCAAGAGCACCTCTCTCCCTCAGTCCAGACCTAATGGTACTGCCACACTAAGCGATCTCGCTAGCGATCTCGTTAACGACGCAAGCTAACGAGATTGTTGGTGTGATCGCTTTTAGGTCGCTAGTAGCTGCCAAACAGGAGATCTCATAAACGACACATCACGGTCAGCGATCTCTTTAACGACTTTGGCGGTCGTTAGGATCTGTCATTAGCATGTACTGAGTGCAAACCTTTTCCACGCCCTCAGCACAGATATATGTTATATACAGTCATGGCCAAAAGTTTTGAGAATGACACAAATATTAATTTTTACAAAGTCTACGCTTCATTTTTCTAATGGCAATTTGCATATACTCCAGAATGTTATAAAGAGTGATCAGCTTAACAGCAATTACTTGCAAAGTCATATTTGGCTAGAAAATGAACTTTTATCCCCCAAAACACATTTCAACATCATTGCAGCCCTGCCTTAAAAGGGACCAGCTAACCTCTTTACAGTGATTGCTCCATTAACACAGGTGATGAGGACATGACTGGGATCAATCTGTCATGATTAAGTAAGAATGAGACCACTGGACACTTTAAAAGGAGGCTAGTGCTTGGCATCATTGTTTCTCTTCTGTTAACATGGTTACTCTAAAGAAACACGTGCAGTCATCATTGCAATGCACAAAAATGGCCTAACAGGGAAGATTATCGCAGCTAGAAAGATTGCACCTCAGTCAACAATCTATCGCATCATCAAGAACTTCAAGGAGAGGTTCCATTGTTGCCAAAAAGCTTCAGGGCGCCCAAGAAAGACCAGCAAGCGCCAGGACCGTCTCTTAAAAGTGTTTCAGCTGCGGGATCGGGCTACAGCAGTGCAGAGCTTGCTCAGGAATGGCAGCAGGCAGGTGTGAGTGCATCTGCACCCCACTGTGAGGCGGAGACTCTTGGAGCAAGGCCTGGTCTCAAGGAGGGCAGCAAAAGAAGCCACTTCTCTCCAGAAAAAACATCATGACAGACTGATATTCTGCAAAAGGTACAGGCAGTGGACTGCTGAGGGACTGGGGTAAAGTTATTTTCTCTGATGAATCCCTTTTTCGATTGTTTAGGACATCAGGAAAACGCCTCATTCGGAGAAGACAGGTGAGCGCTCCCACCATTTTGTCTCATGCCAACTGTTAAGCATCCTGAAAACCATTCATGTGTGGGGTTGCTTCTCAGCCAAGGAATCGGCTCTCTCACAGTCTTCCCTTTAAAAACCACAGCCATGAATAAAGAATGGTACCAGAATGTCCTCCAAGAGCAAATTCTCCCAACCCTCCAAGAGCATTTGGCATCCAACAATGCCTTTTCCAGCATGATGGGCACCTTGCCATAAAGCAAAGGTGATAACTAAATGGCTCAGGGAACAAAACTTAGAGATTTTGGGTCCATGGCCTGGAAACTCCCCAGATCTTAATCCATTGAGAACTTGTGGTCAATCATCGAGAGACGGGTGGACAAACAAAAGCCTAAAAATTCTGACAAAATGAAAGCATTGATTGTGCAAGAATGGACTGCTATCAGTCAGGATTTGGTCCAGAAGTTGATTTGAGAGCATGCCAGGAGAATTGCAGAGGTCCTGAAGAAAAAGGGTCAACACTGCAAATCTTGACTTGCTGCATTAATCATTCTAACTGTCAATATAAGTTTTTGTTATCCATATGTTTGCAATTATTATATTTCTGTCTGTGATAAAAACATCTGTCAAACACACATAAAAACCAAGGGCAGCAGATCATGTGAAAATATAATTTTGTGTCATTCTCAAACTTTGGCCATGACTGTATGTGCTATAATTTGTGTTTTGACCGCGTCATGAAGACGGGCGTATAGCGCTCCCTTTTCATTGTTCTCGAGCCTTCTGATTCATAGGAATTCCAGCATCGCTCCTGCTCTCTGCGTCCTGCTAGCCTGCTTTGCAGCTTCTGCGATCCTCTTGTGACGCAAAAGAAAACCTAGTCCCACCTGCCTGCTTCTACAGATATTGCGATCCACTCCGTGATGCTAAAAAACCCTAGTCCCGCCTGCGCCGCTGTCATATGCGTCACAATTTAGGTCGCTCGTCGTTCGCAAAAGGTGTCACACTCAGCGATATAGGCTCACCAGCGGGACGCCACGATCAAAAAATGGTCCAGAACGCTAGTGAACGATCAGCGACATCACAGCAGGGGCCACATCGTTGCTACATGCCACAACACAACGACGTCGCTAACATGATCGCTAAATAGTGACGTATTAGCGAGGTCGTTAGCGATCTCGTTAGCGATCTCACTTAGTGTGGCATACCCTTAAGCGTCCTTTTAACAGGAAGGGCCCTTGGGCCCTTTAGATCCTTTCGTCTTTTCACACCTTCAGAATCCTCTTCACAGCAGGAGCGCCCCTCCACTTCAGGGAACGGAGGAAACCTCCTTCAAGCCCTCTCCTCGCTGGAAAACCAAAGGGCCGTTCCTCGAAGCCTTCCGGGTCCCGATCTAACAGGTTTCGTTCCATGTGACGGGTCACCCCCCTGGGAAAGGCTTTCGAGGGTGGGAGGCAGGCTTCTTCTCTTCAGGGACGCTTGGCTGTGGTGGGGTCAGCGATGCCTGGGTTAGGGAGATCGTCACCCTCCAGTTACAAGATGGACTTTTCTAACCCCCCCACCGAAAGTCGCTTCTTTCTTTCTCGCCCACCGAAACAGCCTTCCCAGATCCAAGGTTTATCCAGGCCGTCTCTTCCCCTTTTGGTCGCCGGAGTAGTCGTTAACGTTCCTTCAAACGAGCGCTTTTCGGGGTTCTACTCGATCCTTTTCGTAGTCCCAAAAAAAGACGGTTCTCTCCATCCAATCTGGACCTCAAACTGCTGAATCGTCACGTTCGAATCCGCCACTTCAGGTGGAGTCCTTACGGGTCAGTGATCGCCGCGATGAAGCTGGGGAATTCCTCCCTTCAGTAGTATTCAGGATGCGTACCTTCACATTCCTGTTTGTGTGCGGCACCAGCGATTTCTTCGGTTTTACGATCCAGGACTGTCACTACCAATTCATGGCCCTCCCCTTCAGCCTGGCCTCTGCTCCCAGGGTTTTCACGAAGGTGATGGCGGCGGTCATAGCCATTCTTCGCTCCAGGGGGATTTCATAATCCCTTACTGGACGATCTGCTAATCAAAGGCTCATCCCGCCGAGACTGTGCTCAGAGTCTTCAAGTCACTCTGGACACCCTGACTCGCCTCGGCTGGATCATCAACCGAGAGAAGTCCCTCTAACCCCGTCTCAGCACCCGACCTTTCTGGGCATTGAATTCGACACGTACTTGTCCTGGGTTTTTCCTCCCGAAGGACAAGTTTTCAGCTCTCTGCAGGGAGTCCGATCCCTAAGTCGCCCAGTCCCCCTCCCCCTTCGATTTATGCATGAAGGTCCTGGGGAAGATGGTCGCCTCAATGGAAGCTGTGCCCTTCGCCAAGTTCCACACTCGCCCTCTTCAACTGTTCCTCCTGTCCATCTGGAACAAAACCTCTGCCGCCCTAGACCACCCTGTTCGTCTGCCTCTCCAGGTGAGGCAGTCCCTGACCTGGTGGACTCTGTCTTTGTCAGTCCTGCGAGGGAGTTCCTTCCGTCCTCTTCGGTGGCAGGTCATCACCACCGACGCAAGTCTCCTGGGGAGCGGTTTTCCTCCGGCACACAGCGCAAGCCCGCTGGGACTCCCAGGAAGCCCTTCCCATCAATCTTCTGGAGATCAGGGCAATCTTCCTTGCCCTCCTCCGCTGGCAGTCTCTTCTGACAGGCAAACCTGTTCGCATTCAGTCGGAAAAAGCCATGGCCGTGGTGTACATAAACCATCAGGGCGGGACCCGCAACAAACAGGTGATGGCGGAAACGGCAAAAAATTCTGCGTTGGGCGAAACGTCACTTTCCGGCCTTATAAGCCGTTCATATTCCTGGGGTCGAAAATTGGGCAGCCGATTTTCTCAGTCGCCAGGGCATAGCATCAGGCGAGTGGTCCCTCCATCCCTACATCTTCAATCAGATATGTCAGCGTTGGGGCTCTCCAGACGTCGATCTCATGGCGTCTCGGATGAACCACAAAGTTCCTCGGTTCGTGGCCAGGTTCCGGGACCCTCTGGCCATCGACTACGTCGCCTTGGTGATTCCGTGGTCTCAGTTCCAGCTTCCTTACCTGTTCCCTCCACTTCCCTTACTCCCAAGGGTCGTAAAGAAGATAAAGGCGGAAGGGATTCCGGTTACCCTGGTAGTGCCAGATTGGCCAAGGCGCCCTTGGTATGTGAAGCTGGTAAACATGCTCTCGGACACTCCCTGGAGGCTTCCAGACCGTCCGGATCTCCTCTCGCAGGGCCCCCTCTTCCACCAGAGTTATCAGTCTCTGAGTTTAACGGCATGGCCGTTGAGGCCGTGGTCCTAAGGGAGTCGGGATTTTCTCACCAGGTCGTTCAGACCATGATCAGAGCCAGAAAACCAAATTCTTCCCGCATTTACCACAGGTACTGGAAGGCCTTCTTCAGATGGTGTGAGGAACACGATCTGTTTCCTATGTCCTTTTCCATTCCTTCCCTTCTTGCCTTCCTTCAATTAGGCCTCTTTCACACATCCGTCTTTTTGTATCAGGCATGATCCGGCGTGTTGGTAAAAAAACGGATCCGGTACCGGATGCGTATTTTTACCATTGACTTTCATTAGCGCCGGATCGTGCCTGATGTCATTGCGTTGTTATCCGTTTTTGTCCGGATCCGGCGGAAATGTACATTCCGGCGGCCGGACAAAACAGAGCATGTAACGTTTTTTGTTTGCCGGAGCCGCCTGATGTGCCTGAAGCGGCGCATTAGGCGGCCGGAAACAATAGAAGTCAATGGAACTGGATCAGACTTTTGTGCAATCCGTCAAAAGTCTGATCCGGATTCTGGAAATCAAGGACTACTACTACTACTACTACTAATACATTTTCCAGTGTCTCCGGGCATCCAAAACCCTCTTTTTCTGGGTTCAAAAGTTCAGGTCGGATCCAGCAAAAAAAACGGATCCGTTGCATCAGTTTTTTATTTCAGTGGCGGATCCGTCCCTTCAGGTCTTCGACGGATCATGCCTGATACAGAAAGACGGATGTGTGAAAGAGGCCTTAGGCCTTGATTCAGTCTATCCCTCAGTACCCTAAAGGGTCAGGTCTCCGCCTTATCCATCCTTTTCCAGAGGGATCTGTCTTCCTTGACTCAAGTGAAGACCTTCCTCCAGGGAGTTGCCCATCTCGCTCCTCCTTACCGTTCTCTTTTGGACCCATGGGACCGTAACCTGGTCCCGAGCGCTCTCCAGTCTGCGCCCTTCGAGCCTCTTCAAGACATCTCCTTTTCCTTCCTTGAAAGGTGGCCTTCCTAATTGCAATCACCTCCATTAGGAGGGTCTCTGAGTTGGCAGCCTGATCCTGTCGTTCCCCTTTCCTGATTCTTCATCAGGACAAGGTAGTTCTCAGACCCGTTCCTTCTTTCCTTCCCAAGGTGGTATCCTCCTTCCACATCAATGAGGATATCGTTCTTCCTTCTGTCCTTCCCTGGTTCATCCTCTGGAGAGGTCTCTTCATAAGTTGGATGTGGTCAGAGCCATCCGGGGCTATCTTTCTAGGACTGCTTCTTTTCAGCTGCAGATGGAAGGAAGAGAGCCACAGTATTCATTACTGATGGGTAGGCGGAGCCCAGATCAGGATGTCACCTCAGATCAAAAGAGTGCTGACTGGCTGGCCCCTCCAGCTCGGGCTCCTCCTACTCAGCTCCAGTCTAAGATTTGAGGTCCAGAGGATGGTCGCTGCTAATGCAGCTCCTCAGAAGATTTTATTATTTTATATTCGGACAGGAGACTTGGATCACTAGTTGGTCTAGAGGTCTCAGGGGTACCAGCGCTGCTGTACCCCAACCTCTCCCTTGGCGGATCTGTATTTACTCAAAGTCCCTGCAGAATCCTTGCCGGCCCTGGGGGATGAGGAGAGCTTCCCTGGCGGGACGCAAACCACACGTGCGGTCACTGCGTTCTTCGCCCTGGGGGGAAGCATGGGCACAGCGCCAGAAACCCCTGAGGGTCCCTGTGGCGCCTTGGCTGGTGAGTACTCCACACAAATTTTTGATTATAATTATGTGTGAGTGCTTTAGCGTCTGAATGAGCAGCGCTATTACTACATGTATGTCAGTATGCTTCAGCGCTGCTGTGACACCGCTACTACATGTATGTCAGTATGCTTCAGCGCTGCGGTGACAGCGCTGTTACAAGTAGATGTGGTGATTTTTTGTCCGCAGGCAGATACCTGCAGGACAGAGAGGGAGCAGGAGCGGGGGAGTTCGCGCTCAATATTCGAGCTGGCGGGGGGCGTGGCCTAACTATTCCCGGTCTTCTGAGCAGGAAGACGCGCGCTCTGGCGTTTCTCCTGCGACTCCCTCACTGTGGCGGCCATTACACAGGCTCCTGGGCTCCTCAGACCGCTCCTCTCCTCATAAGACACCACGGCCAGCTGGGTGAGTGCTGATTCCTCACCCTGCAGCGCAGCGATCGCTATCCTGCAGCTGCAGTCTCATTAGAGACATAAAAATTGGCTGGGGCTCACAAATATATATATTGTGGTGAGTTTGCAATATTAACCCCCTGAGGGTTATTTCTACCAGCTAAATTTTTTGACTGAATACCGCTGGGGTAACCCTGCTTGGTGGAGCGTTAACCCTTCAGCGTTTAAAAAAAAAAAAAAAAAAAAAAACGCATAGTTTTTGCTGGTATTACCGCTTTGACCTGCTCATACAGGTGAGACATGTCTGAACAGAGTTCAGATGCCGCGGATCACGTCCCAGTGCCATTACGGCAATCAGATACGCAGACCTCCACAGCGTCTAGCGCTGCGGTCGACAGCGGTGGAAAATTGGACGATATCGCTCGATCGATCAACAACTTGTCTGACCTTTTAGGTCAATATGTGTCTGCTAATTCCTCTCAGAGGAAGCGACGCAGGCCGTTACCGGCCTCTACACGGAGCGAGTCAGATGTATCTGATATTGGGCAGAGTTCCCCTTTAAATTCGGATGGAGAAATATCCGATTCAGATGCGGACGAGCCGCAGGGGCGTTCCTCTATGGCGAAGCGTACGGAGGCATTGATTGAAGCCATGAGAGATATATTACAGTTACCGGAGGAGGTAACTAGTCGTCCTGGTAAATCAGCACGCATGTTCCAGGAGTCCCGTGCTTCGCGTACAACATTGCCAGCTCTGGATGAGCTTAATAGTGTAATAGAGGAGGAACGTCTATGTCCAGATAAGCGTTTTCATGGAACGCATTTCTTTGATACACTTTATCCTTGCTCTGCGGAGTTAAAGGCTAATTGGACTTCTGCTCCTGAAGTGGATGTGTCTTTATCTCAGCTTAGTAAATCCTCACTACTCCCTATTAAGGGAAAAGCGAGCTTACAGGAGCCTTTGGATAGAAAGGCAGAATTGGCGGCAAAAGCAAGCTATGAGGCTGCGGGTCATGGATTCCGAGCAGTGCTAGGATCCATGTGTGCTGCTAGAGCTTCTCTAAGCTGGTTGGCACGTCTGAAGACGGAGTTGCAAAATGAATCTCCGTTATCTGAGATACGGGAAACTTGTGAATGGTTAGAAACGGCAGCCTGTTATATCTTTGATGCCGGTCTGGATACGGCATCTCTGCTGGCCAAAGCGCAAGCTTCAGCGGTCACAGTCAGAAGAGCTTTATGGCTCAGACAGTGGGCCGGGGACGCAGTTTCCAAACAAGGGTTGTTGGCCTTACCTTACAAGGGTGGCCATCTTTTTGGATCCGACCTCACAGAGCTGATTTCCAAGGCTAAGGCGAAGGAATCAGCATTACCACAGCGTAGGGCCATGGCCTCGGTGTCCAGTAAGCCTGGTGTCTATAGTGGTCGGCGGTCCTTTCGGGGCCGAGGACGATCTAGTCACTCCTCGTGGGGATCGGGTCGTCCTTCCTTCTCAGGAAAGAAATCCTCTCAGAAAACTCGTACTCCCTGGAAGCAGAGTTTCCGCCAGGACAAGCGGGAACTTGACAAGAAGCCCGCAAAGTCGGATTGACGCCAGGGGTCCACTCGAGGATTCTCGAGTGGGGGGTCGCCTGCTTCTTTTCAAGGAGACTTGGATGGCTCGCGTTCCAGATTCCTGGGTAACGCGGATAGTGTCGGCAGGCTATTTCATAGAGTTTGCTTCTCGACCCCCAAATGTTTTTTGTCAATCTCACGTTCCGTCGGAACCCGAGCTTGTTGTCGCTCTACAGCGAGAGGTCGAATCTCTGCTACAAAAGGGTGTAGTGATACCGGTTCCGTCAGAGGACCGAGGGAAAGGTTTTTATTCCAACCTTTTTATAGTTCCCAAAAAGGAGAACAAATTTCGCCCGATTCTGGATCTCAAGCGATTAAACCGGCATGTCCATGCCCGGAAATTTCGCATGGAGTCGCTTCGTTCCGTTGTGGCAGCTCTGTCACAGAACGATTTTCTGGTGTCAATCGACATTCGCGACGCCTATTTGCATATTCCCATCGGAAAGGCTCATCAGCGCTTTCTTCGATTTGCCATAGGTCAGAATCATTACCAGTTCGTGGCTCTGCCGTTCGGCTTAGCCTCAGCGCCAAGGGTCTTTACAAAAATTCTGGCGCCCCTCATGGCAATCCTTCGAAGACAGGGGATTACGATTCTCCCTTATCTGGACGATCTTTTGATCGTGGCTTCCTCGGAGGAGGAGGCGTTGACGGCTCGGGATTTGTCTCTTCAGTTTCTGAAGGACTTCGGTTGGCTGGTCAATTGGGAGAAGTCGTCCCTGGAACCATCGAGGACAATCCTCTTTTTGGGAATGCATCTCGACACGTTTCGGTCGGTAGTTTCCCTACCACCAGACAAACAGTCATGTCTTCTTCGACATGTTCAGATTATGAAATCCTCAACGGCAATGTCCCTACGGAAGTGTATGCGTCTTCTGGGACTGATGGTGGCGTCCATGGAGGCAATTCCTTTTGCCCAGTTCCATTTCAGGACTCTCCAAAGGTTCATCTTGAGTCGATGGAACCAGTTGCAATCGCTGGATTGCAGTGTCACCATTTCTCGCGCGGTGCGGGATTCTCTAGAATGGTGGTTACGTCCAGGGGCATTCTCCCTGGGGAAGTCTTTTCTCCCTCCGAAGTGGTCAGTCATAACCACCGATGCCAGCCTGACGGGCTGGGGGGGTGTTTGGAACAATCTCTGGATTCAGGGGGTATGGTCATCGGAAGTGTCTTTTCTTCCGATCAACATCCTGGAATTGAGGGCGATTTTCCTTTGCCTCCAACATTGGACGGTCCCTTTGAGCGGTCTGCCAGTCCGAGTGCAGACAGACAATGCGACGGCTGTCGCGTATATCAATCACCAAGGTGGGACAAGGAGTTCCAGACTCATGGTAGAGGTGTCCCGAATTCTGATTTGGGCAGAGGCCAGTGTACCAGCCATTTCAGCGATTCACATTCCAGGGGTTCAGAATATTACAGCGGACTTTCTCAGTCGCAGAAGGATGGATCCCGGGGAATGGAGCCTCCACCGGAAGTTTTTGCACTACTGTGCTCTCGCTGGGGAACCCCCCAAGTGGATTTGATGGCATCCAGGTCCAATGCCAAGTTACCGACGTTCATGTCCAGGTACAAGGACCCGAAGGCGATGGCGGTGGATGCTCTAGTGGCTCAGTGGGATCAGTTCGAGCTGATCTATGTATTCCCGCCGATATCCTTACTTCCTCTAGTACTGCGTCGGATCAGACTAGAGAGAATTCCAGCTATTTTGATAGCTCCAGACTGGCCAAGAAGGGTGTGGTTCTCGACAATAATGTCGCTGTTGGCGGCACCTCCTTTTCCACTCCCTCTTCAACCGGACTTGTTGACTCAGGGGCCCGTTTGTCATCCGGACTTGATGTCCCTGCGTTTGACGGCGTGGCTCTTGAGACCGAAATCTTGACCCGTAGAGGTTTCTCAGCCGAGGTCATTGCTACCCTTCGTGCCGCAAGATGTCCGGCTACTTCTAGGATTTACCACAAAATTTGGGAAACCTTCTTTTCGTGGTGTTTGGGGTCCTCTCGGAACCCGAGAAAATTTTCCATTCCCAACCTGTTGGCTTTTCTGCAGCATGGGCTAGACAAGGGTTTGGCAGTCAGCACTCTGAAAGGTCAGATTTCTGCTCTGTCCTTATTGTTCCGGAGAACCATTGCTTCAAATAGAGACGTGCTCTCCTTTTTCCGAGGTATATCTCGTAAGTTTCCGCCGCGGAAGGCACCCGTGTCTCCTTGGCGGCTCAACCTTGTTTTGGAGGCTCTTCAGCATAAACCTTTTGAGCCTATGGTTTCTGCTAGCCTTTCTTTACTTTCTTGGAAGGTGGCTTTCCTTGTTGCAGTCACTTCCTTGAGGAGAGTTTCTGAGTTGGCAGCTCTTTCTTGTTCGCCTCCTTTTCTGGAGTTTTTTCCGGATCGTGTAGTGCTTCGCACTCGGGGTGATTTTTTGCCTAAAGTGGTGTCACAATTTCATGTTAACCAGGATATTGTGTTGCCTTCACTCTGTCCGGATCCGAAGAATGCGAAAGAGCGAGATTTACACACATTGGATTTAGTGCGGGCCTTGAAGTTTTATCTATCTATTACTCAAGGTTTTCGTAAGACGGACTCCCTGTTTGTGGTTCCAGCAGGTCGTCGGCGTGGTCAACGAGCTTCCAAGGATTCTATAGCTCGTTGGATCCGGTCAGCTATTTTGGAAGCTTACCGCCTTCGGGGTGAATCTTGCCCGATTAAGATTCGAGCCCATTCCACGAGAGCTGTGGCCTCATCGTGGGCTTTTCATCAAGGTGCCTCGGCAGTGCAGCTCTGCCAAGCGGCAACTTGGCGCTCTGTCCACACGTTTACAAGGTTTTATAAAGTGGACGTCAGTGCTTCCGCTGATGCAGCCCTCGGGCGTAGGGTCCTGCAGGCAGCTGTAGTTTAAAGTTCTGGATGAACTTGTGTTTAGCGCTGGTTGCGTTTTGTTGTTAAGGTTGTTGGGTTTCTGCCTTTTGTTGGTTTTTCCCACCCTTAATTTTGAACTGCTTTGGGACATCCCATCAGTAATGAATACTGTGGCTCTCTTCCTTCCATCTGCAGCTGAAACACGGATTTTGGTAAAAACTTACCTGTAAAATCCTTTTCAGCGAAGGAAGGAAGAGAGACACAGCACCCTCCCAAGGCAGAAGTGTGTTGATGTTTTCAGATGCAGCGCGGCCCTTATCTGATAGCGATTATCTGGGCTGAGGTCAGCGCGCTAAGGCTCTGTTCCAGCATCGCCAGCTCATCGCAGTAGTCAGGTTCCGTGAGTAGTACCTGGAACTCTGTGGTTTTTGGCTTTCTTTGCATGCATAACCTGTATCCTTGTGTTTTTTCTCTGAAGTTCCTTCAGAAGGGGTTATGTTGCTCCGCTGGTGATCTTGGCTCTTTTCCTAAAAGCTTTGGTACGACTGGAGCTGAGTAGGAGGAGCCCGAGCTGGAGGGGCCAGCCAGTCAGCACTCTTTTGATCTGAGGTGACATCCTGATCTGGGGCTCCGCCTACCCATCAGTAATGAATACTGTGTCTCTCTTCCTTCCTTCGCTGAAAAGGATTTTACAGGTAAGTTTTTACCAAAATCCGTGTTTCGTCAATCCGATTCTCTGTTTGTTATCTCTGAAGGTCGCCGGAAAGGTCCACGATCGCTCATTTGATTCGTTCTGCGATACTGGAAGCGTATCACGTTCAAGAGAAACGGCCCCCTCCGGTGGTGAGACTCCACTCCACCCGGGCTGTCGGAGCTTCTTGGGCTGTTCGGCACCAAGCTTCGGCACTTCAGATCTGCAAGGCTGCAACTTGATCGTCCTTGCACACTTTTGCGAGGTTCCACAGGGTTCATACCCAGGCCTCGTCCGATGCAGGCTTGGGTAGGAAGGTTCTGCAAGCGACGGTGGCTGACCGGCCGACCTAGGTCCTTTTCTTTGCGTTGTCTAAGTTATTTCCCACCCTTGGGACTGCTTTTGGACGTCCCATGGTTACCTGTGTCCCCAATGAAGCGATAAAGAAAGAGGGATTTTCTGGTACTCACCGTAAAATCTCTTTCTTGGAGCCTTCATTGGGGGACACAGCACCCTCCTGTTTGTTAGTTGTACCGTGTTGGGCCTAAGAGACCCTGGTTGAGTTGGTACATATGTTTGAGTTCTTGTCTCTGCTCCTACTGCTTTTTGCACCTACTGAGGTACTTAGTGCCTGTCGTGACGTGACGTGGGTTGCCAGCTTACATATTTTGGCCAGAATATCAACTAATACCTTACATATATTTATATGTTTTTTTGCACATTATACTTTTGCAGAGTGCAGTTGGGCCCAAATGGTTCTGTACACTGTGGCCTCTGTTCACACTGGATGCATTATAGTTAGCACTGGGCAGCCCGCATAAGGCGTCATTAATAGGCTGTGTACCAGACGCTCTGCATTCCTAGTGTGAACATTGCCATATACAGATTGTACTTTTGTGCACTGGTGTACCACACGGCCAATCCCTGATTGAAGGCTGGCTGTTTAATTTGGTATTAATGCACCTGTGTAGTCGCCATTTTACTTAGGTCCGCTGCACTCTGTCAGTGCATCAGTATTGAGACCTTTTCAGACAGGTAAGCATCTCTGCCTGTTTTTGGTGTTTTCTTGAATTTTGGATTTTTTTAATATGCTTTTTGTGGTTTTGGCCTGTCGGTGGGTGTATACTACGAGGGGAGGAGCCACTTTTTCCTTTTTTTGCATAGTATCAGCCTCCTAACAACAGCAGCATACACCCATGGTTACCTGTGTCCCCCAATGAAGGCTCCAAGAAAGAGATTTCACGGTGAGTACCAGAAAATCCCTCTTTTTTGGTTACATGTCATGGTACACACCATATTCAGATTACTATGTGGACTTCCTCCTAGGGATGTAGCATCTGCCTTTAGAAAGATGGTCTTCAAACTGTGAATAGACAGTACTGGTAAGATGTAGACACAGACATCATGCCTTAGCTCTGCAATAATATAGCAGAAATAAAACTGCAAGGAAAAATCCCAAATATGTTTCCGGTAGGTAGCGACTTGAATATTTAATAAAACTACTGCTTTTTTAGGTGGAAAACATTCCTTGGACTGCACTCTTATTCTGACTGAAGGAGACTCTGCCAAATCTTTGGCTGTGTCTGGATTGGGCGTTATTGGTCGTGACCGGTATGGTGTATTCCCTCTCAGGGGAAAAATTCTCAATGTACGAGAAGCTTCTCACAAACAGGTGAGTGCATCCTACATGGCAGTTTTACTCTCTAACCCGTTTGAGACAAAGCCTGTTTTCACATTGATGACAAGGCCAATTTTTACAATTCTGACCACTGTCACTTTATGAGGTTATAACTCTGGAACGCTTCAACGGATCCTGGTGATTCTGAGATTTTCTTGTGACATATTGTACTTTATGATAGTGGTAAAATTTCTTTGATATGATTTGTGTTTCTTTGTGAAAATAACCGAAATTTAGGAAACATTTGAAAATTTTGCAATTTTCAAGCTGAATTTGTATGCTCTTAAATCAGAGAGTCACATCGCACAAAATAGTTAATAAATAAAATTTCCCACATGTCTACTTTACATCAGCACAATTTTGGAAACATAATTTTTCTCCTTCGTCTCATTGGGGGACACAAGACTGTGGGTGTATGCTACTGCCGCTAGGAGGCTGACACTAAGTAAACATAAAAAAAGGTTAGCTCCTCCTCCGCCGTATACACCTCAGCACTGGCCGCAGGCAAACCCAGTTCATGCTTAGTGTCTGATGGAGGCACACGTCTGGTTTCTTCCAGACCATTTTTTTTTTTTTTCCTTCAACTTTCCCACGAAGATGAGATAGGGGCGACGGACCCTTTTGAAGGGGTCCGATCTCCCCAAACCATCAACGGGCGAGCACGTGGAGTGTCGCCTCCACGTATCCTTTCCCGCAACGTGGAACACGATGCCGGACTCAGCACTGACCACCCTAGAGTATTGAAACCCTAGGCTGTACAGTGGCAGGAGATAGTCCGTGCGGCCCCCACTGCACCACCAATGCCAGACTGCAGTGCTGCAAGGAGGCGGACGGTCCCTCTCCTCATCCCCTGAAGGGGTGATGGAGTTAGGGTGCCTGCACCGTCCCCCATTTTTGGTTCCGCAAGCCCCCTCTAATTTGAGACTGGGTGAGACGCTGGGAATATTGTTTAAAAGGACAGAGCCTCCTGTTTCTTGGGCGGCCTCCTCAGAAATTTAGGCCGCGGTTTCGGCCAGTGCTAGGCCGCGGCCGGAAATTATTGAGTCCCCGGCTTTGCCCGGCGCTAGGTCGCGCCTCGTGACCCCTCCCCCTAGGCTCGGCTATTTAGGCACGCCCCCTCTGAAAGTGAAGCGCGCTTTTTTTGAAGTCTGGAGCCTCCGTCTTCTCTCTTGCGCCCAGTGACCTTTTACAGCAGTGGACGCAAGCGCTTCGCAGGACGGGCACCCCATCATTGTCAGACATTCGGGGATACAGGACTGGGGTAAGTGCTACTACCTCCAGCCTGGTTGCTCCGCTTCGCTGCGCTCCACTCCGCTACACCGCACCGCCACATCCAAATAATTGCTGGAAGAAATCTGTGACAGATCCAGTATGTCCAGAAGGGCTAAGACTCACACGGTGCTGTATACAGCATGCATTGCCTGTAGGTCCCCTTTTCCGCACGCCCAGACTAATCGGGTCTGTGAAGCCTGTGACTCCGAACTGGCTCAGGAGCCCTCATCCATAGCCGAGCCCAGTGCGTCAGGTCCCCCGGAATGGGCCCTATCTCTGTCTCAATCTATGGCGTCATTAACGAGAGCAATCGAGTCCCTTCAAGCTCCCGATAGGAGCAGGGACAGTGGTTCATCCGTCTTGGCTACGTCTCAGGAACCTCCGGCCTGCAGGGGCCGTGCTCTCACCAGGCAGACACAGGGGAAGCGAACCCACACTGCGTCACCTATGCCGTCCGGGGCCTCGGCATCCTTCAGTTCAGTTTCTCGCTCTCCCTCACCTTTGGAGGCGAGTGATCAATATTCGGACTCCGATTCTGAAGGTTCCCTCAATTTAGAAGCACCAAGTTGTCAGGAGACAATTGACAGTCTAATTGAAGCTGTCAATCAATCCCTGGGGGTAGACGATGAGTCCACCTTGGCCTCTGGTCATAAGGTGTCCTTCAAACGAGCCAGGCAAACTCATAAGGTTTTTGGTGCTCATCCTGAGTTTGAAGAGCTGGTGCAGCGCCACCGGGAAAAGCCGGACAAGCGCTTCGCAGGACAAAAGGCTATTAATACCAGATATCCTTTTGCTCCCGAACTTCTGAAGAAGTGGGCGGAATCTCCTGCGGTCGACCCTCCGGTGTCGCGTTTAGCGTCTAAGACGCTTCTCTCTCTTCCCAACGGTTCCTCGATCAAGGATCCAACGGACCGTCTGATTGAGAGCTTGGCCCGCTCAGTGTTTGAGGCATCAGGCTCTGCTCTCTCTCCTTCTTTTGCAGCAACTTGGGTTGCTAAGGCCATGATATCCTGGTCGGAGTCTCTAAATAGAGCTCTCCACGGAATAGAAGTGCCGTCTGAGGTAACTGAGATCTCTAATCAGATAGCTCTTGCAGGAGACTTCTTAATTAACGCTTCCATGGATGCGGCAAATTGCGCAGCTCTAGCTGCTGCTAATGCGATTGCTATCAGAAGATCCTTGTGGTTAAGAACTTGGCGAGCGGACTCAACCTCAAAGAAATCACTCACATCCTTACCGTATCAGAGTGGCCGGTTATTTGGTGAGAAGCTGGATCAGCTCATATCTGATGCGACAGGAGGGAAGAGCAGTTTCCTTCCTCAGCAAAGGATTAGACAGCCTTTTCGCCGACAACTTCAGCCTCGGTTTAGGGCTTTTCGTAACCCAGGTTGGGCCGCGACAGCCACCTCCAGCGGCACAGGTCGACCTAATCAGGCCAGAGATTGCCAGGTCTCCTATAAGACCAACCCTTTGGGAAGAATGCGATCTCTACAGCCAAGATCTAGAGGGTCTAAACCCCAAAGATATTCGGACAAATGACTGGAGGCAGAATCCGGTCAATTCGTCCAGAGTAGGCGGCCGCTTACTCTGGTTTCGCCCCACTTGGCTATCAATTACTCACGACGAGTGGGTCAGGGAGTTAGTCACCTCAGGGTACAAAATAGAATTTATCAGCCTGCCGTCAAATCATTTTTTTCCCTCGCGTCTTCCCAAAAAAGATTCCCGGGTTCACGCCTTATTCAAGGCGGTCGAATCTCTTCGGTGCAGCGGGGTCATTGTTCCTGTACCAGAGGTCGAAAAGGGTCAAGGGTTCTATTCCAATCTGTTCATAGTACCCAAGAAAGACGGCACTGTAAGGCCTATTTTGGACCTAAAACGTCTGAACCAATTCGTCAGGATTCGACATTTCCGAATGGAGTCTCTCCGCTCGGTCATTGCAGCCATGGAAAAGGGGGAATTTCTGGCGTCAATAGACATTCAGGATGCATATCTTCATATTCCCATATTCCCTCCTCATCAAAGGTTTCTTCGATTCGCCATTGGCGATCTTCACTTTCAGTTCGCAGCCTTGCCCTTTGGGCTAGCCACAGCCCCCAGGGTGTTCACAAAGGTTATGGCTGCTGTTGTGTCCATTCTGCACTCCCGGGGATAGTCATCTTGCCATACTTAGACGATCTACTCATCAAGGGTCCGTCATTTCAAGCCTGCGAGGAAAGTGTCAACATTACGCTAGACACCCTTGCTCGCTTAGGGTGGCTGGTGAATCTAAAAAAGTCGTCTCTTGTGCCATCTCAAAAGATCACCTTTTTGGGGATGATCTTCAACACTGCTCAGGGGTTGATAACTCTTCCTCGGGACAAGGCCCTAGTTCTCCGTCAGGAGGTACAGGTCCTTCGCCAACCGATACCTCACACCATCCGGTTTTGCATGAGGGTCCTAGGAAGGATAGTGGCGGCAATCGAGGCCATTCCATTTGCCCAGTTCCATCTCCGCTCCCTCCAGCATGCAATCCTGGCAATATGGAACAGGAGCCCTTACTCGCTCAATCTTCGGTGCCGTCTGTCCCTGCAGGTCAGACAGACGCTCACATGGTGAACAAACAGCACCACTCTCCTCCAAGGGCGATTTTTTTCCTCCAGTCCATTGGCTGGTAGTCACAACGGACGCCAGCCTTCTCGGATGGGGATCAGTGTTTCGTCAATATACAGCCCAGGGGACATGCTGTCGGCAGGAATCAACCCTCCCGATCAATGTTCTAGAGATCCGAGCTGTTCGGCTGGCTCTGAAGAGTTTTCACCATCATCTGGCTGGCTGCCCTGTCCGGATACAATCGGACAATGCCACGGCGGTGGCATACATAAATCATCAGGGGGGTACCCGCAGCAGGGCGGCCATGCACGAGGTAAAACATATTCTGACCTGGGCAGAGAGAAATCACTCTGTGATATCAGCGGTCCACATTCCGGGCGAGGAGAACTGGGCAGCGGATTTCCTCAGCCGTCAGGGGATAGCGTCAGGGGAATGGTCGCTACATCCCGAGGTTTTTCAGCGGATATGCCTACGCTGGGGAACCCAGATGTGGACCTGATGGCCTCCAGGATAAACGCCAAGGTGCCCAACTTCGTCTCCCGATACCGGGATCCGCAGGCAATTGCAGTGGACGCCCTGGTTCTACCGTGGAATCAGTTTCACCTTCCATACTTGTTTCCACCGATAGCTCTGCTCCCAAGGGTGATCAGAAAGATCAGGTTAGAGGGGGTCCCAGCGATATTAATCGCTCCGGATTGGCCGCGTCGTTCATGGTACGCAGAGCTAGTACAGTTGCTCACCGACGCACCCTGGCGTCTGCCAGAACGCGTGGATCTTCTCTCCCAGGGCCCAGTCTACCACCAGAGCTCAGCGGTCCTGTGTTTGACGGCCTGGCCGTTGAATCTTGGATCCTAACCATTGCTGGATTATCCAAAAAAGTCGCTGCTACAATGGCTAGCGCTCGGAAACCCACCTCGGCTCGTATCTACCATGGTACTTGGAAGGTCTTTTTTGCATGTTGCAGGGAACAGGGTTGTTCCCGCTTCTGTTTTCAATTCCAAACATTCTGTCTTTTCTCCAAGCGGGCCTAGATTCAGGTCTAGCTCCAAGTACTCTTAGACGACAGATATCAGCCTTGTCGGTTCTTTTTCAGAGAAGAATCGCGTCTAATTTGCAGGTTAAGACCTTTATTCAAGGGGTTGTCCATATAGTACCCCCCTACAGGGCTCCCTTGAGGTTTGGGATCTCAATCTGGTCCTAGGAGTTCTGCAGGAATCTCCATTTGAGCCTCTTTAGGAGGTTTCCCTGACATACCTGTCATGGAAAGTGGTGTTTTTGGTAGCCATAACATCGATAAGGCGGGTTTCGGAGCTGGCACCACTGTCTTGTCGAGCTCCGTACTTACTTTTCCATCATGATAAGGTAGTGCTCAGGCCAACACCACCTTTTTTGCCTAAGGTCGTGTCCTCATTCCATATTAATGAGGACATTGCTTTGCCCTCATTTTGCCCAGCTCCGACGCACCGAGTGGAGAAGGCTCTCCATACGTTGGATCTGGTGAGAGCACTCAGGAGATATGTATCTCGGACGGCATCCTTTCGGCAGACGGACACGCTGTTTATCCTCCCCGAGGGACTCACTGCCTCTAGGTCAACTTTAGCCAGATGGATACGGTTGACCATTCAGGAGGCCTACCGCATCAGAGGCGCTGTGGTTCCCGCAGGAATCAAGGCTCACTCCACCAGGGCAGTGGGTGCCTCCTGGGCTCTTCGGCATCAAGCTTCGGCGGAACAGGTTTGTAAGGCGGCAACCTGGTCCAGTCTGCATACTTTCTCCAAACATTATAATGTCCATACTCAGGCTTCAGCGGATGCAAGTCTGGGTAGAAGGATTCTTCAGGGTGCGGTAGCGCACCTATAGGCAATGCCTGTCATAAGTTACACTGTGGAGTCGGTTTCCCACCCAAGGGACTGCTTTGGGACGTCCCACAGTCTTGTGTCCCCAATGAGACGAAGGAGAAATACGGATTTTTGTGTTACTCACCGTAAAATCCTTTTCTCCGAGACTCTCATTGGGGGACACAGCACCCTCCCTAATAGCCGGATGGCTTCGTTTTGGAGTTAATTCTATTTCTTGGGTCTATATCAGTAGATTTACTTCTGGATATATTGTACCTGTGTTAACACTGATTTATTCTTTAGCTTCCTACTGCTTTTTGCACTAAACTGGGTTTGCCTGCGGCCAGTGCTGAGGTGGAGCTAACCTTTTTTTATGTTTACTTAGTGTCAGCCTCCTAGCGGCAGTAGCTTACACCCACAGTCTTGTGTCCCCCAATGAGCGTCTCGGAGAAAAGGATTTTACGGTGAGTAACAAAAATCCGTATTTTTTTGTTAGGAAGATATAAGGGTTCAAAGTTGACCAGCGATTTCTCATTTTTACAACAAAATTTGCAAAACCATTTTTTTAGGGACCACCTCACTTTTGAAGTGACTTTAAGGGGCCTATATGACAGAAAATACCCAAAATGACACCATTCTAAAAACTGCACCCTCAAGGTACTCAAAACCACATTCAAGAAGTTTATCAACCCTTCAAGTGCTTCACAGGAATTTTTGGAATGTGAAAGGATAAAATAAACATTTACTTTTCTTTCACAAAAAATTTTCCTTTAGACCTAATTTTTTTTACTTTCGCAAGGGTAACATGAGAAAATGGACCACACGTTTTGTTGTGAAATTTCTCCTGAGCATGCCGATACCCCTTATGTGGGGGAAATCTACTGTTTGGGCACACGGCAGGGCTCAGAAGGAAAGCAGCGCCATTTGACTTTTTGAATGTAAAATGCTGGAATAATTAGCGGTTTCCATGTCGCATTTGGAGAGCCCCTGATGTGCCTAAACAGTGAAAACCCCCAACAAGTGACTCCATTTTGGAAACTAGACCCCTTAGGGAACTTGTCTACATGTGTATTGAGCGCCTTGAACCCCCAGGTGCTTCACAGAAGCTTATATAACGTTAAGCCGTGGAAAGAAAAAATATATATTTTTCCCACAAAAATCTTTTTTAGCTTCAAATTTTGTATTTTCACAAGGGCAAAAGGAGAAAATGGACCCCAAAGTTGTGCAATTCTCCTGAGTTCACCGATACCTTATATGTGGTCGAAAACTACTTTTGAGGCACAGTGCAAGCTCAGAAGGGAAGTAGCGCCATATTACGGTGCAGATTTTGCTGCACTTGTTTGAGGGTGCCATGTTACATTGACAGAGCCACTTAGGTGCAAGAACAGCAGAAACCCCCATAAGTGACCCCATTTTACCAATTAAACCTCTCAATAAATTCATCTAGGGGTGCAGTGATCATATTGACACCACAGGTGTGTCATAAACTTTTATACCATTGGGCAGTGAAGAAAAAATTATTTACATTTTTACCACCAAGATTGTGTGTAAGTTTTACAATTTCATACCAGGAAATGGGTAAAAATGGCACCAGAATTTGTCCCACAATTTCTGCTGAATGTAGAAATACCCCATATGTGGCTGTACGGTACTACTTAGCCATACGGAGAGACTCAGGAGGAGCGGAACGCTATTTGCCTCCTGGAGCGCAGATTTTCCTAGACTAGTTTGTGGATTCCATATAGAGAGCCCCTAAGTCCTAGAAAAGCAGAATCCCCCCTCAAGTGACCCCATTTTGGAAATTATAACCCTTTGGAATTTATCTACAGATGTAGTGATGATTTTTACTCTATGGGTGTTTTCCAGAAACAAGAAGCAGTGGATGTTGCTGAGTGAAAATTGCTAAATGCCGTTGTATTGACCAGTACATTATGCCTAGCTCATGCTTCTGGAGACATGCACCTGTAAATTAGGCAGGCTCTCATCACTACAGAAATGCCAAACGTGGGCGCTATATGTGGTTTAGGCACACTGGGACTCAGAAGGGAGGAGACATTTGAATTTGTGAGCTGAGAATTTGCTGAATTTCTTTTGGCGGGTGAGGAGCCATTTCGCTTTTCCAGAGCCTTTGTGCTACCAGTAACGTGGAAGCCCCCTATATTTCCGTTAACAGATGACAAGCCTGAGTGGGGACTTGCTTTTTTTGTGGATTGAGTTGAAGCTTTTATTGGGAACATTTTGCATAATGTTTTGGATTACATTTATCTGGCGCTCAACGCTGAGCACTTTGGGGTTTCCATCTAAATCTCTGAGTGACGTGATTCATATGAAACCCCCGATGGATCAATTCACTATAGTGAGGCAGAAGATTTACTTTGGACTACGTCTGATTTCTTTTCAGAAGTGCACAAAACTGTGGCCTACTGCACTTTTATGCAATCCTGAAAAGACGGACACTGCTGGATCATAGGTCAGACAGCGTCCACAGTGCCTCCATCTGCCTCATTATAGGGAATCTTCAGCCAGAGGTTCTGTCTAAATCACGTATTTCAGAGATTTACATGGAAACCCTGGTGTAAGCGATCAGCGCAGAGCGCAGGATAAATGTGAGCCGAGTCTTACTGTGATCTTCGGGAGGCAGAATGAAAAAATCAACAGCATGTGAAGAATTGGTTTTATTTATTTTTATGCCGTTCCTCGTGCGGTATAAGTAATTAGGCGACTTTATTCTTCGGGTCAGTGCGATACCAGATTGATATCGGGTTTTTATGTTTGGCTGCTGTCACACACTAAAAGACACTTTTTATTGCGAAAACTAGTTTTTGCATCACCACATTTTGAGAGCTATAATTTTTTCATATTTCGGTCGACAGAGTTATGTGCGGGCTTGGTTTTTGTGGGACAAGCTCACGTTTTTATTAGTACCATTTTCGGGCACTTGACATTTTTTGATCGCTTCCTATTCCGATTTTGGGAAGTAGAATGAACAAAAACCAGCAATTCAGGAATTGCCTTTTTTTTTTTTTTTTTTTTTTATACCATTGCGCGTGTGGTAAAATTGACAAGACAGCTTTATTCTTCAGGTCAGTACGATTACAGCAATACCTCATTTATATAATTTTTTTATGTTTTGGCGCTTTTACACAATAAAAACTTTTATAGAAAAATTAATTATTTTTGCATCGCTTTGTTCTGAGAGCTATAACTTTTTCGCTGATGATGCTGTACGGCGGCTTGTTTTTTGTGGGACAAGATGATGTTTTCAGCGGTACCATTTTTATTTACATTCGTCTTTTCAGCTGCAGATGGAAGGAAGAGAGCCACAGTATTCATTACTGATGGGTAGGCGGAGCCCCAGATCAGGATGTTACCTCAGATCAAAAGAGTGCTGACTGGCTGGCCCCTCCAGCTCGGGCTCCTCCTACTCAGCTCCAGTCTAAGATTTGAGGTCCAGACAGGGTGGATAAAAATCAATGATTTTTTTAAAAAAATCAAAAAAATCGGATTTTTTTGATTTAAATCAGATTTTTTTGATTTAAATCGGATTTTTTTGATTTAAATCGGATTTTTTTCAATAAACTGCTTTTTGAGGAAAATATTTTACCATCCAAAGGTTCTTCCATCATGAGATAAAGCTGAGTTGTTTAACTCAGTAGAATAAAGGCTGTATATGTGTAACATTCACAATGCCATGCTCTTCCAGAGGTTTTTCTGTAGGATTAGTGGGCAGTTTCTCTCCTATATTATCACAGACGCTCGCTTTATTTACTCAGTTCTCAAAACTGAATTTGACTCCGCAGAGGTCCCAGCCTCTTCTTCATGGCAAAAATGTTACAACATGAACAGAGTTGAGAAAAAGACCTTAATCCTATTGTTCTACAAACCTATGAATACAGAATCAACCCCTTCAGTGCCAAGTCCAAGAAGTTAGACAATATGTTTCTGATTGTTTGGAGTGGAATAGATCTGCACAACACAAGAAGAATGTGAATCTAAGTGTGAGGAGGAGGAAGGGCAAGCAGACAAGAAAATGAAAGTGAAACTTTGAGCACAATACTGCAGCATAGCCACAGACAAACAAGTCTGGATCTGTTTGTGTGTACGATCTGAGGTTTATTACATTCTTTCCTTATAATGGCAGCAGGCCGAGAAATAAAATCTGAAAAATAATTGTAAAATGTTTGGTATTTCCACTTTTAAACACTAGGCAGAGCAGCTGCTGAAATATAAACTGCTAGCTCGTATTGCGACAGTAGTAAATGCAGGCGGGGTCTGATCACGTGTGACTTCTCTCCTCCGTTACTAGGTGTTTGTAATAACAGAGGATGTAGTTTAGGCTCACAGAGCGGAGCCATTTTGTTGGGGACTGCCAGTGATACTGACAAGTAGGCTGTCACTGAGGACGACCGGCAGCATCTATTCTGTTAGTTCATGCTGCTCGCTGTATTATAAACTGAGCACAGATACGTGGAGAGTATCTCACACTGGGATTATTCACAGCACATGACACACTGCATGTATCTAGATACAGGGCTGAGTGTAGTGTATCGCATTATGGGATTAGATACACCGGTCTGGGGCATATCGCGCATGATGAAATTAGATACACCGGTCTGGGGCGTATCGCACATGATGAAATTAGATATACCGGTCTGGTAGAAACTTTGATTTAAATCACTGATTTAAATCAAGCCTTACTGACTAGTGATTTAAATCGTGATTTAAATCGTGATTTAAATCAGTTTGATTTAAATCAAATCCACCCTGGGTCCAGAGGATGGTCGCTGCTAATGCAGCTCCTCAGAAGATTTTATTATTTTATATTCGGACAGGAGACTTGGATCACCAGTTGGTCTAGAGGTCTCAGGGGTACCAGCGCTGCTGTACCCCAACCTCTCCCTTGGCGGATCTGTATTTACTCAAAGTCCCTGCAGAATCCTTGCCGGCCCTGGGGGATGAGGAGAGCTTCCCTGGCGGGACGCAAACCACACGTGCGGTCACTGCGTTCCTCGCCCTGGGGGAAGCATGGGCACAGCGCCAGAAACCCCTGAGGGTCCCTGTGGCGCTTTGGCTGGTGAGTACTCCACACAAAATTTTATTATTAATGTGTGAGTGCTTTAGCGTCTGATGGCAGCGCTATTACATGTATATCAGTATGCTTCAGCGCTGCGGTGACAGCGCTATTACATGTTTATCAGTGTATTTCACCAGCCTCTCCCCTGGCGGATCTGTAACTACATAATGGTCCCTGCAGAATCCTTGCCGGCCCTGGGGGATGAGGAGAGTTTTCCCTGGCGGGGACGCAAACCACACACTGGGGTCACTGCGCTTCCCGCCCTGGGGGGAAGCATGGGCATAGCGCCAGAAACCCCTGGGGGTCCCTGTGGCGCTAAGCTGGTGAGTATTCCACACAAATTTTATTATAATAATGTGTGAGTGCTTCAGCGCTGCGGTGACAGCGCTGTTACATAGTAGATGTGGTGATTTTTTGTCCGCAGGCAGATACCTGCAGGACAGAGAGGGAGCAGGAGCGGGGGAGTTCGCGCTCAATATTCGAGCTGGCGGGGGGCGTGGCCTAACTATTCCCGGTCTTCTGAGCAGGAAGACGCGCGCTCTGGCGTTTCTCCTGCGACTCCCTCACTGTGGCGGCCATTACACAGGCTCCTGGGCTCCTCAGACCGCTCCTCTCCTCATAAGACACCACGGCCAGCTGGGTGAGTGCTGATTCCTCACCCCGCAGCGCAGCGATCGCTATCCTGCAGCTGCAGTCTCATTAGAGACATAAAATTGGCTGGGGCTCACAAACATATATATTGTGGTGAGTTTGCAATATTAACCCCTCTGAGGGTTATTTCTACCAGCTAAATTTTTTGACTGAATACCGCTGGGGTAACCCTGCCTGGTGGAGCGTTAACCCTTCAGCGTATAAAAAAAAAAAAAAACCCGCATAGTTTTTGCTGGTATTACCGCTTTGACCTGCTCATACAGGTGAGACATGTCTGAACAGAGTTCAGATGCCGCGGACCACGTCCCAGTGCCATTGCGGCAATCAGATACGCAGACCTCCACAGCGTCTAGCGCTGCGGTCGACAGCGGTGAAAAATTGGATGATATCGCTCGATCGATCAACAACTTGTCTGACCTTTTAGGTCAATATGTGTCTGCTAATTCCTCTCAGAGGAAGCGACGCAGGCCGTTACCGGCCTCTTCACGGAGCGAGTCAGATGTATCTGATATTTGGCAGAGTTCCCCTTTAAATTCGGATGGAGAAATATCCGATTCAGATGCGGACGAGCCGCAGGGGCGTTCCTCTATGGCGAAGCGTACGGAGGCATTAATTGAAGCCATGAGAGATATATTACAGTTACCGGAGGAGGTAACTAGTCGTCCTGGTAAATCAGCACGCATGTTCCAGGAGTCCCGTGCTTCGCGTACAACATTGCCAGCTCTGGATGAGCTTAATAGTGTAATAGAGGAGGAACGTCTATGTCCAGATAAGCGTTTTCATGGAACGCATTTCTTGGATACACTTTATCCTTGCTCTGCGGAGTCAAAGGCTAATTGGACTTCTGCTCCTGAGGTGGATGTGTCTTTATCTCAGCTTAGTAAATCCTCACTACTCCCTATTAAGGGAAAAGCGAGCTTACAGGAGCCTTTGGATAGAAAAACAGAATTGGCGGCAAAAGCAAGCTATGAGGCTGCGGGTCATGGATTCCGAGCAGTGCTAGGATCCATGTGTGCTGCTAGAGCTTCTCTAGGCTGGTTGGCACGTCTGAAGACGGAGTTGCAAAATGAATCTCCGTTATCTGAGATACGGGAAACTTGTGAATGGTTAGAAACGGCAGCCTGTTATATCTTTGATGCCGGTCTGGATACGGCATCTCTGCTGGCCAAAGCGCAAGCTTCAGCGGTCACAGTCAGAAGAGCTTTATGGCTCAGACAGTGGGCCGGGGACGCAGTTTCCAAACATGGGTTGTTGGCCTTACCTTACAAAGGTGGCCATCTTTTTGGATCCGACCTCACAGAGCTGATTTCCAAGCCTAAGGCGAAGGAATCAGCATTACCACAGCGTAGGGCCATGGCCTCGGTGTCCAGTAAGCCTGGTGTCTATAGTGGTCGGCGGTCCTTTCGGGGCCGAGGACGATCTAGTCACTCCTCGTGGGGATCGGGTCGTCCTTCCTTCTCAGGAAAGAAATCCTCTCAGAAAACTCGTACTCCCTGGAAGCAGAGTTTCCGCCAGGACAAGCGGGAACTTGACAAGAAGCCCGCAAAGTCGAATTGACGCCAGGGGTCCACTCGAGGATTCTCGAGTGGGGGGTCGCCTGCTTCTTTTCAAGGCGACTTGGATGGCTCGCGTTCCAGATTCCTGGGCAACGCGGATAGTGTCGGCAGGCTATTTCATAGAGTTTGCTTCTCGACCCCCAAATGTTTTTTGTCAGTCTCGCGTTCCGTCGGAACCCGAGCTTGTTGTCGCTCTACAGCGAGAGGTCGAATCTCTGCTACAAAAGGGTGTAGTGATACCGGTTCCGTCAGAGGACCGAGGGAAAGGTTTTTATTCCAACCTTTTTATAGTTCCCAAAAAGGAGAACAAATTTCGCCCGATTCTGGATCTCAAGCGATTAAACCGGCATGTCCATGCCCGGAAATTTCGCATGGAGTCGCTTCGCTCCGTTGTGGCAGCTCTGTCACAGAACGATTTTCTGGTGTCAATCGACATTCGCGACGCCTATTTGCATATTCCCATCGGAAAGGCTCATCAGCGCTTTCTTCGATTTGCCATAGGTCAGAATCATTACCAGTTCGTGGCTCTGCCGTTCGGCTTAGCCTCAGCGCCAAGGGTCTTTACAAAAATTCTGGCGCCCCTCATGGCAATCCTTCGAAGACAGGGGATTACGATTCTCCCTTATCTGGACGATCTTTTGATCGTGGCTTCCTCGGAGGAGGAGGCGTTGACGGCTCGGGATTTGTCTCTTCAGTTTCTGAAGGACTTCGGTTGGCTGGTCAATTGGGAGAAGTCGTCCCTGGAACCATCGAGGACAATCCTCTTTTTGGGAATGCATCTCGACACGTTTCGGTCGGTAGTTTCCCTACCACCAGACAAACAGTCATGTCTTCGTCGACATGTACAGATTATGAAATCCTCAACGGCAATGTCCCTTCGGAAGTGTATGCATCTTCTGGGACTGATGGTGGCGTCCATGGAGGCAATTCCTTTTGCCCAGTTCCATTCCAGGACTCTCCAAAGGTTCATCTTGAGTCGGTGGAACCAGTCGCAATCGCTGGATTGCAGTGTCACCATTTCTCGCGCGGTGCGGGATTCTCTAGAATGGTGGTTACGTCCAGGGGCATTCTCCCTGGGGAAGTCTTTCCTCCCTCTGAAGTGGTCAGTCATAACCACCGATGCCAGCCTGACGGGCTGGGGGGGTGTTTGGAACAATCTCTGGATTCAGGGGGTATGGTCATCGGAAGAGTCTGTTCTTCCGATCAACATCCTGGAATTGAGGGCGATTTTCCTTTGCCTCCAACATTGGACGGTCCCTTTGAGCGGTCTGCCAGTCCGAGTGCAGACAGACAATGCGACGGCTGTCGCGTATATCAATCACCAAGGTGGGACAAGGAGTTCCAGACTCATGGTAGAGGTGTCCCGAATTTTGATTTGGGCAGAGGCCAGTGTACCAGCCATTTCGGCGATTCACATTCCAGGGGTTCAGAATATTACAGCGGACTTTCTCAGTCGCAGAAGGATGGATCCCGGGGAATGGAGTCTCCACCCGGAAGTTTTTGCACTCCTGTGCTCTCGCTGGGGAACCCCACAAGTGGATTTGATGGCATCCAGGTCCAATGCCAAGTTACCGACGTTCATGTCCAGGTGCAAGGACCCGAAGGCTGTGGCGGTGGATGCTCTAGTGGCTCAGTGGGATCAGTTCAAGCTGATCTATGTATTCCCGCCGATATCCTTACTTCCTCTAGTACTGCGTCGGATCAGACTAGAGAGAATTCCAGCTATTTTGATAGCTCCAGACTGGCCGAGAAGGGTGTGGTTCTCGACAATAATGTCGCTGTTGGCGGCACCTCCTTTTCCACTCCCTCTTCAACCGGACTTGTTGACTCAGGGGCCCGTTTGTCATCCAGACTTGATGTCCCTGCGTTTGACGGCGTGGCTCTTGAGACCGAAATCTTGACCCGTAGAGGTTTCTCAGCCGAGGTCATTGCTACCCTTCGTGCTGCAAGAAGTCCGGCTACTACTAGGATTTACCACAAAATTTGGGAAACCTTCTTTTCGTGGTGTTTGGGGTCTTCTCGGAACCCGAGAAAATTTTCCATCCCCAACCTGTTGGCTTTTCTGCAGCATGGGCTAGACAAGGGTTTGGCAGTCAGCACCCTGAAAGGTCAGATTTCTGCTCTGTCCTTATTGTTCCGGAGAACCATTGCTTCAAATAGAGACGTGCTCTCCTTTTTCCGAGGTATATCTCGTAAGTTCCCGCCGCGGAAGGCTCCCGTGTCTCCTTGGCGGCTCAACCTTGTTTTGGAGGCTCTTCAGCATAAACCTTTTGAGCCTATGGTTTCTGCTAGCCTTTCTTTACTTTCTTGGAAGGTGGCTTTTCTTGTTGCAGTCACTTCCTTGAGGAGAGTTTCTGAGTTGGCAGCTCTTTCTTGTTCGTCTCCTTTTCTGGAGTTTTTTCCGGATCGTGTAGTGCTTCGCACTCGGGGTGATTTTTTTGCCTAAAGTGGTGTCACAATTTCATGTCAACCAGGATATTGTGTTGCCTTCATTCTGCCCGGATCCGAAGAATGTGAAAGAGCGAGCTTTACACACATTGGATTTAGTGCGGGCCTTGAAGTTTTATCTATCTATTACTCAAGGTTTTCGTAAGACGGACTCCCTATTTGTGGTTCCAGTCGGTCGTCGGCGTGGTCAACGAGCTTCCAAGGATTCTATAGCTCGTTGGATTCGGTCAGCTATATTGGAAGCTTACCGTCTTCAGGGTGAATCTTGCCCGATTAAGATTCAAGCCCATTCCACGAGGGCTGTGGCTTCATCGTGGGCTTTTTACCAAGGTGCTTCGGCAGTGCAGCTCTGCCGGGCGGCAACTTGGCGCTCTGTCCACACGTTTACAAAGTTTTATAAAGTGGACGTCAGTGCTTCCGCTGATGCAGCCCTCGGACGTAGGGTCCTGCAGGCGGCTGTAGTTTAAAGTTCTAGATGAACTTGTGTTTAGCGCTGGTTGCGCTTTTTTGTTAAGGTTGTTGGGTTTCTGCCTTTTGTTGGTTTTTCCCACCCTTATTTTTGAACTGCTTTGGGACGTCCCATCAGTAATGAATACTGTGGCTCTCTTCCTTCCATCTGCAGCTGAAACACGGATTTTGGTAAGAACTTACCTGTAAAATCCTTTTCAGCGAAGGAAGGAAGAGAGACACAGCACCCTCCCAAGGCAGAAGTGTTTGATGTTTTCAGATGCAGTGCGACCCTTATCTGATAGCGATTATCTGGGCTGAGGTCAGCGCGCTAAGGCTCTGTTCCAGCATCGCCAGCTCATCGCAGTAGTCAGGTTCCGTGAGTAGTACCTGGAACTCTGTGGTTTTTGGCTTTCTTTGCATGCATAACCTGTATCCTTGTGTTTTTTCTCTGAAGTTCCTTCAGAAGGGGTTATGTTGCTCCGCTGGTGATCTTGGCTCTTTTCCTAAAAGCTTTGGTACGACTGGAGCTGAGTAGGAGGAGCCCGAGCTGGAGGGGCCAGCCAGTCAGCACTCTTTTGATCTGAGGTAACATCCTGATCTGGGGCTCCGCCTACCCATCAGTAATGAATACTGTGTCTCTCTTCCTTCCTTCGCTGAAAAGGATTTTACAGGTAAGTTCTTACCAAAATCCGTGTTTTGATTGCGTTTTATTGCACTTTTTGTTCGGTGGTTTGATGATAAAGCATTGTTTTTTGCTTCATTTTTTATTTTTTTTACTGTGTTCACTGAAGGGGTTAACTAGTGCAACAGTTTTATAGAGCGGGTTGTTATGGACGCGGCGATACCAAATATGTGTACTTTTATTATTTTTTTGTTTTTTTCATTTATTTAGAGATTTTTAAAATATTTTTACTTATTATAATATATTTTTTTAACTTTATAACATTGTCCCAGTATGGGACATTACTATTTTAAATCAGATCGCTGAGCTGACACTCTGCCCAGCAGAGTTTCACATCAGGATCTGACAAGCAGGAAAGGAGGCATGCCTCAGCAGGCGCTAGCAAGCCACCTTCCCTGCAGGACACGGAAGGACCCCGGCGGCCATCTTGGAGCCAGGGGTCTCCATGGAGACCACTAGAACAACTCGATTGCATCGCATTGTTCTGGTGGGAGTGCGCAGGGAGCCCCCTCCCTGCACGATGTTTCTCTATGCCGTTGCCACTACTGACAGCGGCATCAGAGGGGCTAAAGGGAACCTGTCAGCTCATTTTTCGCATATTAGCTGCGGCCACCGCCATTAGGGGCTTATCTATAGCATTCTGACTGTAATACTGTAGATAAGCCCCCGATGTAACCTGAAAGATAAGAAAAACAAGTTAGATTATACTCACCCAGGGGCGGTCCGGGTCCGATGTGTGTCGCAGGTCGGGGTCCGGCACCTCCCATCTTCATGCGATGACATCCTCTTTCTTGCTTCTGTCGCAGCTCCTGCACAGGCATAATTCTCCCTGTTGAGGGCAGAGTAAAGTACTGCAGTGCGCAGGCGCCGAGAAAGGTCAGAGAGGCCCAGCGCCTGCGCACTGCAGTACATTGCACAGCCCTCAACAGGACGGATAATTACACCTGCACAGGAGCGCAACAGAAGCAAGGACGCCATCACATGAAGATGGGAGGACCCGGACCTGCGACACCCATTGGACCGGACCCCCACAGGTGAGTATAATATAACTTGTTTTTCTTATCTTTCAGGTGACATCGGTGCTTATCTACAGCATTACAGAATGCTGTAGATAAGCACCTAATGGCGGTGGCCGCAGCTTACATCCGAAAAAGGAGGTGACAGGTTCCCTTTAAATGTCCACAATCTGTGCTAGCACTGATCGTGGGCATTGCTGTGGAGTGTCAGCTGTCACATACTTGGAAGAAGTGGAGGAGAAACAGAAATTAGCTGTGGCGTCAAGGGTTAATAATGCCCATTTCACGATGGTCTTTAAGTGTAAAAAGGCTGCCAATGACTTGAGCAAGCGAGCGCTTTTTTTTTTTTTTACACAAATTTTTATCGTGATTTTGACGCTGCATTTTTTTTCTCTCATTATTATACATCATGTTTTTAAACAAAGCTGCTTTAGTTTTGACACTTCCTGGTACTTGGGTTTGACAACCTTATTGATATAGTCATGTGCAGATTACATGCGGTTTTTATAAGTTTCCTTAGCAGAAACGCACTGAAACCGTTTGTGTTTTTACCTGTGGATTTTACGCATGTTATACAAGTCTTTGGGAAAAATGTTTACATAAACTCAGCGTACCCACAAGAGAAATTGACATGTTGCGGATTTGAAACGCGCCGCGCAGGTCAGTTTACACTGATTGAAAAAAGGCACATTGGGTGGGAGATTCCTATAAATCCCATCCACATTGCAGAATTTGACTACCAATTTAAGAATTGGAATGTGATATTGTGGATCATCTGGACATAATATTGTACCTTTTGCCAGTGTGACAATATTTTGCTCTGTTTTGAAAATTAATCTCTGTTGTATGTTCACACGCAGCTTTTTTGCTGCATCATTGCCGAAAGGGAAAAAGGCCGTTAAATATCAAAAAAACACTGCTGTAATTCCGTATATAGGATACTGCAGGTCACAAAAATGCAAAGTATGACATCAGAAAAATCTACTGTAAAATCCTGAATTTTTTTCCCACTTAACAATAGATGGTAAAAAAAAATGCTAGGTGTGAACAATTTCTTATAGTTTCTTTATTTCTGTTTGTCTTCAGATTATGGAGAATGCAGAGATCAACAATATTATTAAAATTGTGGGCTTGCAATACAAGAAGAGCTACGACGATCAGGAGTCCCTCAAGACTTTGCGTTATGGCAAGATCATGATTATGACTGATCAGGTAATTTCGGGGAAACCTTCACCAAGAAATGGATTAGTCGTAATGTGTGCTTTTTATTGTACCTTACCCTCAACCACTATGTCGTGGCATTATAGACGTCTACACTGTAAGGCTTTTCTGTGTGTACTAAAACAATACACATAGGAAACTAGATCATCCAACCAATCATACATCTGCGATTTTTAGTCTGAAAAGTATAAATACATTATCATAAAGTAATCTGAAGTATCTCTGTAATGTCTTGTCGCTAAATGAATATATTACATTATTTTCCTACATAACTGGACTGTAGACGGTATACTTGCTTCGTATGGAAATTACTCCCGCTATGTTGGTGGCTTCATTATTTTTACTTTCTTTTTACCTCTGATACAATGCCGCCTGGTCAGTAATTGTTTTTGTCTTTGTACAGGATCAAGATGGCTCTCACATTAAAGGTTTACTAATTAATTTTTTCCATCATAACTGGCCGTCGCTGTTGAAACACAATTTTCTAGAAGAATTTATCACGCCAATTGTTAAGGTACGTAGTAGCAGATTTTTTTTCTGCCTTAGTAGAGCGGTTTCTTGTTGGGACACACGTAACTTGTGAATGTCTTTTGTTTTGAAAGGCAACGAAAAGTAAGCAGGAGTTGTCGTTCTACAGTATTCCAGAGTTTGATGAATGGAAAAAGCAAATAGAAAATCAGAAACTTTGGAAGATAAAGTACTACAAAGGTGCACACTTCTGTTTTTTTTTTTTTTTTTAGTAGGGGATAAAAAATGTTTTGTTCAGGAAACGTGTACTGATCTTTTATTCTTTAATTTGTCATTCTGGAATTCAGTGATGTAAGGTTTACAAGGGAAATAATCACTGATTAATAATATAATGACAAATCTTATGAAAGGAGTGGAAAATGTATTATTTGTACGAAAGTATGAAATGATTGTATTTATGAAAAAATACAAACATGTAATGAACTGTTCCAGTTAACTGGACACTTGCTCAATATCTGCTGGATAGTTGCCTTAGCATCCGCAACTTTCCTGATAGACTTGCAACCCTGTCTCTCCAAATCCTCTGGTCAGATCAAGAGGAAGGAGCGCTATACATCCTCTTTTAAAGTCTTAGATGACTCCTTAGTGCAGACTTTTGAATCCTGACATGTATGTATGCATACTGTCAAGATTCACCAGTATTTCCTGTGATAGCAACGAGGCCACATAACCTCAAGTTTGTGATTTGCACATGTGCGGTCACATGCCAACTAGACCTGAACTGCGTTTCTCAATTAATTTATATTGCGAGAAGCCGGGCATGTCTAGTCGGAATGTGGCTGGAAAATTGCAAATCACATACTTGTCACCAGCAATACCGGTGATTCCTGACTGCATACTACACACTGTCAGGATTCAGAAGTCTGCAGTCACTCTTACGTGACTTGTCAGAAGACTGGACAACCCCTTTTATTCATTGTATCTGCTGGTTGTAACGGGGATAAAATTCAGGGATAAGCAGATATACATTTTATATTACTCAGGTTTGGGTACAAGTACTTCAAAGGAAGCTAAGGAATATTTTGCAGACATGGACCGGCACAGAATTATTTTTCGATATGCTGGGCCAGAGGACGATGCTGCCATTACTCTGGTAAGAAACAAAGTCATTCTATGTTACCCCAGCATATTAGTTAGCGTGTATGTATGTAATATATATTTATACTCAATAGTTGGCTTATTTTATTTACTGTAGAAACAGTCCTGATCTTTGTGCTGGTCGGTGATGTGTTGGTGGTTTTTGGTACCTAATGGGATTCATGTCTTCCTTCTGCCTTGCTTTATGACCAAGTGTACCAAGCACATAACTCTGAATACGCAGCAACACTGTGACCTCCCCCCATTTGCAGAGAGGCTTAATTTTGGTGTTGTGTTATTGCGGTGGCAATAGACTGCTTGCTTAAGTCACTATGTCCACTTACATAGGGTCAATAATGCAAGAGACAAATGCTCAACAAAAAGTAGCCTCCAGCATCATCCACGACACGTGGCGTGGTAAGTTTCTTACCATGCTCTTTATATTGACATGCCAAAAAGTGAGTTTCCTTATTTGAGTTTCTGTTACAGCTGTATAGCCTACATTCCCTTGTTGCTATTTGTGTTTTTCATGCATTTCATGAGTTTCTTATCCAGTTATTACCTGAACCCTGCAGGCTTTTAGCAAAAAGAAAATTGATGACCGAAAAGAATGGCTCACAAATTTCATGGAGGACAGACGGCAGCGACGATTGCATGGCCTGCCGGAGGTAATGTACATAAAGGAGAAAGATAAACTCGTGATCTGTGAGAGCCCTTGCATTTTCTCATTATGTATTTTCGCCTTTTGCAGCAATTTTTGTATGGTACGGCCACAAAGCACTTAAGTTTCAATGACTTCATTAATAAGGAGCTGATCTTGTTCTCTAACTCTGACAACGAGCGCTCAATTCCTTCTTTGGTTGATGGTAAGTAAAGCACAGAAATGTCTTAGAAATCACAAGTTTATTAGTGCAGTTCATGTATTACCAATTTCTCCTTCGTCTCATTGGGGACACAGGACTGTGGGTGTATGCTACTACCGCTAGGAGGCCGACACTAAGTAGATACAAAAAAAAGATTAGCTCCTCCTCCGCCGTATATACCTTGACACTGGCCGCAGGCGAACCCAGTTCATGCTTAGTGTCTGATGGAGGCACACGACTGGTTTCATCCAGACCATTTTTTTTTCTCCCTTTTCCCATGGAGACGAGAGAGGGGCGACGGACCCTTTTGAAGGGGTCCGATCTCCCCAAACCATCAACGGGCGAGCACGTGGAGTGTCGCCTCCACGTATCCTCTCCCACAACGTGGGACACGAATGCCGGACTCAGCCCTGACCACCCTAGGCTATTGAAACCCTAGGCTGTACAGAGGCAGGAGATAGTCCATGCGGCCCCCGCTGCATCACCAATGCCTGACTGCGGTGATGGAAGGGGCGAATGGTCGCTCTCCTCTTCCCCTGAAGGAAGGACAGAGTTTGGGTGCCTGCACCGCCCTTCTTTGGATAAATGCCCCCTCTAACCTAAACGTGGATGGGGGGCCGGGAGGGCTCCTGGCTGGGCAGTAGCTTCAGAACAGCGTGGAGCTGGGACCGGTGCAGGCCGCGACGCTATGGAGCGGCGTTTTCGGGGCAGGCCCTCAGGTAGGCCGGGATCCTGGCTTCGGCCAGGCCGCAACGGAAGTCCCGCCTCCTGAGGCGCATCGACTTCCGGCGGGCCCGCCCCCGACGCTTGGGCGGGCATCGCTGCAAATTTAGTCCCCGGCTTTTGCCAGCGCTAGGCCTCTTCCTGAAATCCCTCCCCCTGAAGCTCCCAGAGGAGGGTGTGCCCACAGGCCTTATCTCTGTGCACCCACCCCGCAATGGCGCGCTTTTTTGAAGAAGGTCACTGCAGCATCAGCGGCCTCCTCCTCTGTAGTCTCTTTTGCGTTTTTTTCCACGCGCTCTAAGAACTTCCGGGGACACAGGATTGGGGTAAGTGCTGGTCCTTCCGGGCCCGGTGGCTTCTTTCCCTACGCTGCACCCTTTTTTGGTTTTGCTGCCCCAAATCATATTGTACACCAGGTCCAACATGTCCAGAATGGCCAAGACTCATCCGGTGCTATACGCCTCATGCATTGCCTGTCGGTCCCCTTTTCCGCGCGCCCAGAGTAATCAGATCTGTGAAGCCTGTGATTCCGAACGCGCCCAGGAGCCCTCCCCTGTGATCGAGCCCAGTGCGTCAGGTCCCCCTGAGTGGGCTATGTCGCTGTCACAGTCCATGGCGTCACTTACTAGAGCTATCGAGTCCTTTCAAGCTCCCGATAGGGGCAGGGACAGTGGTTCACCTGTCTTGGAGGGGTCCTCCATCTCTCAAGAACCTCCGGCCTTCAGGTGCCGTGCTCTCACCAAGCTGACGCGGGGGAAGCGAACCCACACAGCGTCGCCTGGGCTGTCAGGGGCCTCAGCATCCGCCAGTTCCGTTTTTCGTTCTGCCTCTCCAGCGGAGATGAGTGAACAGGGTTCGGACTCCGATTCGGAAAGGTCCCTCAATCTAGAGGCGCCTAATTGTCAGGAGTCAATTGACAGTCTCATCGAGGCAGTCAACCAAACCCTGGGGGTAGATGATGAATCCACCTTGGCCTCGGGCCATAAGGTGTCCTTCAAGCGTGCCAAACAGCCTCATAAGGTATTTTGCGCTCACCCAGAATTTGAGGACCTGGTGCAACGCCACCGACAGCGGCTAGACAAGCGGTTTTCAGGTCAAAAGTCTCTCAATGCCAGATATCCTTTTTCCCCTGAACTTCGTAAGAAATGTGCGGAATCTCTGGCGGTTGATCCTCCTGTGTCACGGTTGGCATCTAAAACGCTGCTTTCCCTTCCCAACGGCTCCTTGATTAGAGATCCGACGGACCGTCTCGTTGAAAGCCTGGCTCGCTTAGCGTTTGAGGCATCAGGTTCTGCCCTCGCTCCCTCTTTCAGCTGCAGAATGGAAGGGAGGGAGACACAGGAATTCATTACTGATGGGTAGGCGGAGCCCCAGACCAGGATGTCACCTCAGATCAAAAGCGTGCTGACTGGCTGGCCCCTCCAGCTCGGGCTCTTCCTACTCAGCTCCAGTCTAAGATTTGAGGTCCCAGAGGATGGTCGCTGCTAATGCAGCTCCTCAGAAGATTTTATTATTTCAGCTGCAGATGAAGGAAGAGAGCCACAGTATTCATTACTGATGGGTAGGCGGAGCCCCAGATCAGGATGTTACCTCAGATCAAAAGAGTGATGACTGGCTGGCCCCTCCAGCTCGGGCTCCTCCTACTCAGCTCCAGTCTAAGATTTGAGGTCCAGAGGATGGTCGCTGCTAATGCAGCTCCTCAGAAGATTTTATTATTTTAATATTCGGACAGGAGACTTGGATCACTAGTTGGTCTAGAGGTCTCAGGGGTATCAGCGCTGCTGTACCCCAACCTCTCCCTTGGCGGATCTGTATTTACTCAAAGTCCCTGCAGAATCCTTGCCGGCCCTGGGGGATGAGGAGAGCTTCTCTGGCGGGAACGCAAACCACACGTGCGGTCACTGCGTTCTTCGCCCTGGGGGGAAGCATGGGCACTGCGCCAGAAACCCCTGAGGGTCCCTGTGGCGCCTTGGCTGGTGAGTACTCCACACAAATTTTAATAATAATTATGTGTGAGTGCTTTAGCGTCTGAATGAGCAGCGCTATTACTAATGTCAGTATGCTTCAGCGCTGCTGTGACAGCGCTACTACATGTAATGTCAGTATGCTTCAGCGCTGCTGTGACAGCGCTACTACATGTAATGTCAGTATGCTTCAGCGCTGCTGTGACAGCGCTACTACATGTAATGTCAGTATGCTTCAGCGCTGCTGTGACAGCGCTACTACATGTAATGTCAGTATGCTTCAGCGCTGCTGTGACAGCGCTGTTACAAGAAGATGTGGTGATTTTTTGTCCGCAGGCAGATAGCTGCAGGACAGAGAGGGAGCAGGAGCGGGGGAGTTCGCGCTCATTATTTGAGCTAGCAGGGGGCGTGGCCTATCTATCCCGGTCTTTTGAGCAGGAAGACGCGCGCTCTGGCTTTTCTCCTGCGACCCCCTCACTGTGGCGGCCATTACTCAGGCTCCTGGGCTCCTCGGACCGCTCCTCTCCTCATATAGACACCACGGCCAGCTGGGTGAGTGCTGATTCCTCACCCCGCAGCGCAGCGATCGCTATCCTGCAGCTGCAGTCTCATCAGAGACATAAAAATTGGCTGGGGCTCACAAATATATATATATTTTGGTGAGTTTGCAATATTAACCCCTTTGAGGGTTATTTCTACCAGCTAAATTTGCTGACTGAATACCGCTGGGGTAACTCTGCTTGGTGGAGCGTTAACCCTTCAGCGTTTGAAAAAAAAAAAAAAAAACGCATAGTTTTTTGCTGGTATTACCGCTTTGACCTGCTCATACAGGTGAGACATGTCTGAACAGAGTTCAGATGCCGCGGATCACGTCCCAGTGCCATTGCGGCAATCAGATACGCAGACCTCCACAGCGTCTAGCGCTGCGGTCGACAGCGGTGGAAAATTGGATGATATCGCTCGATCGATTAATAACTTATCTGACCTTTTAGGTCAATATGTGTCTGCTAATTCCTCTCAGAGGAAGCGACGCAGGCCGTTACCGGCCTCTACACGGAGCGAGTCAGATGTATCTGATATTGGGCAGAGTTCCCCTTTAAATTCGGATGGAGAAATATCCGATTCTGATGCGGACGAGCCGCAGGGGCGTTCCTCTATGGCGAAGCGTACGGAGGCATTGATTGAAGCCATGAGAGATATATTACAGTTACCGGAGGAGGTAACTAGTCGTCCTGGTAAATCAGCACGCATGTTCCAGGAGTCCCGTGCTTCGCGTACAACATTGCCAGCTCTGGATGAGCTTAATAGTGTAATAGAGGAGGAACGTCTATGTCCAGATAAGCGTTTTCATGGAACGCATTTCTTTGATACACTTTATCCTTGCTCTACGGAGTTAAAGGCTAATTGGACTTCTGCTCCTGAAGTGGATGTGTCTTTGTCTCAGCTTAGTAAATCCTCTCTACTCCCTATTAAGGGAAAAGCGAGCTTACAGGAGCCTTTGGATAGAAAGGCAGAATTGGCGGCAAAAGCAAGCTATGAGGCTGCGGGTCATGGATTCCGAGCAGTGCTAGGATCCATGTGTGCTGCTAGAGCTTCTCTAAGCTGGTTGGCACGTCTGAAGACGGAGTTGCAAAATGAATCTCCGTTATCTGAGATACGGGAAACTTGTGAATGGTTAGAAACGGCAGCCTGTTATATCTTTGATGCCGGTCTGGATACGGCATCTCTGCTGGCCAAAGCGCAAGCTTCAGCGGTCACAGTCAGAAGAGCTTTATGGCTCAGACAGTGGGCCGGGGACGCAGTTTCCAAACAAGGGTTGTTGGCCTTACCTTACAAGGGTGGCCATCTTTTTGGATCCGACCTCACAGAGCTGATTTCCAAGGCTAAGGCGAAGGAATCAGCATTACCACAGCGAAGGGCCATGGCCTCGGTGTCCAGTAAGCCTGGTGTTTATAGTGGTCGGCGGTCCTTTCGGGGCCGAGGACGATCTAGTCACTCCTCGTGGGGATCGGGTCGTCCTTCTTTCTCAGGAAAGAAATCCTCTCAGAAAACTCGTACTCCCTGGAAGCAGAGTTTCCGCCAGAACAAGCGGGAACTTGACAAGAAACCCGCAAAGTCGGATTGACGCCAGGGGTCCACTCGAGGATTCTCGAGTGGGGGGTCGCCTGCTTCTTTTCAAGGAGACTTGGATGGCTCGCGTTCCAGATTCCTGGGTAACGCGGATAGTGTCGGCAGGCTATTTCATAGAGTTTGCTTCTCAACCCCCAAATGTTTTTTGTCAATCTCGCGTTCCGTCGGAACCCGAGCTTGTTGTCGCTCTACAGCGAGAGGTCGAATCGCTACTACAAAAGGGTGTAGTGATACCGGTTCCGTCAGAGGACCGAGGGAAAGGTTTTTATTCCAACCTTTTTATAGTTCCCAAAAAGGAGAACAAATTTCGCCCGATTCTGGATCTCAAGCGATTAAACCGGCATGTCCATGCCCGGAAATTTCGCATGGAGTCGCTTCGTTCCGTTGTGGCAGCTCTGTCACAGAACGATTTTCTGGTGTCAATCGACATTCGCGACGCCTATTTGCATATTCCCATCGGAAAGGCTCATCAGCGCTTTCTTCGATTTGCCATAGGTCAGAATCATTACCAGTTCGTGGCTCTGCCGTTCGGCTTAGCCTCAGCGCCAAGGGTCTTTACAAAAATTCTGGCGCCCCTCATGGCACTCCTTCGAAGACAGGGGATTACGATTCTCCCTTATCTGGACGATCTTTTGATCGTGGCTTCCTCGGAGGAGGAGGCGTTGACGGCTCGGGATTTGTCTCTTCAGTTTCTGAAAGACTTCGGTTGGCTGGTCAATTGGGAGAAGTCGTCCTGGAACCATCGAGGACAATTCTCTTTTTGGGAATGCATCTCGACACGTTTCGGTCGGTAGTTTCCCTACCACCAGACAAACAGTCATGTCTTCTTCGACATGTACAGATTATGACATCCTCAACGGCAATGTCCCTACGGAAGTGTATGCGTCTTCTGGGACTGATGGTGGCGTCCATGGAGGCAATTCCTTTGCCCAGTTCCACTCCAGGACTCTTCAAAGGTTCATCTTGAGTCGATGGAATCAGTCGCAATCGCTGGATTGCAGTGTCACCATTTCTCGCGCGGTGCGGGATTCTCTAGAATGGTGGTTACGTCCAGGGGCATTCTCCTGGGAAGTCTTTCCTCCCTCTGAAGTGGTCAGTCATAACCACCGATGCCAGCCTGACGGGCTGGGGGGGTGTTTGGAACAATCTCTGGATTCAGGGGGTATGGTCACCGGAAGAGTCTGTGCTTCCGATCAACATCCTGGAATTGAGGGCGATTTTCCTTTGCCTCCAACATTGGACGGTCCCTTTGAGCGGTCTGCCAGTCCGTGTGCAGACAGACAATGCGACGGCTGTCGCGTATATCAATCACCAAGGTGGGACAAGGAGTTCCAGACTCATGGTAGAGGTGTCCCGAATTCTGATTTGGGCAGAGGCCAATGTACCAGCCATTTCGGCGATTCACATTCCAGGGGTTCAGAATATTACAGCGGACTTTCTCAGTCGCAGAAGGATGGATCCGGGGAATGGAGCCTCCACCCGGAAGTCTTTGCACTACTGTGCTCTCGCTGGGGAACCCCCCAAGTGGATTTGATGGCATCCAGGTCCAATGCCAAGTTACCGACATTCATGTCCAGGTACAAGGACCCGAAGGCGGTGGCGGTGGATGCTCTAGTGGCTCAGTGGGATCAGTTCGAGCTGATCTATGTATTCCCGCCGATATCCTTACTTCCTCTAGTGCTGCGTCGGATCAGACTAGAGAGAATTCCAGCTATTCTGATAGCTCCAGACTGGCCAAGAAGGGTGTGGTTCTCGACAATAATGTCGCTGTTGGCGGCACCTCCGTTTCCACTCCCTCTTCAACCGGACTTGTTGACTCAGGGGCCCGTTTGTCATCCGGACTTGATGTCCCTGCGTTTGACGGCGTGGCTCTTGAGACCGAAATCTTGACCCGTAGAGGTTTTTCAGCCGAGGTCATTGCTACCCTTCGTGCTGCAAGATGTCCGGCTACTTCTAGGATTTACCACAAAATTTGGGAAACCTTCTTTTCGTGGTGTTTGGGGTCTTCTCGGAACCCGAGAAAATTTTCCATTCCCAACCTGTTGGCTTTTCTGCAGCATGGGCTAGACAAGGGTTTGGCAGTTAGCACTCTGAAAGGTCAGATTTCTGCTCTGTCCTTATTGTTCCGGAGAACCATTGCTTCGAATAGAGACGTGCTCTCCTTTTTCCGAGGTATCTCTCGTAAGTTTCCGCCGCGGAAGGCACCCGTGTCTCCTTGGCGGCTCAACCTTGTTTTGGAGGCTCTTCAGCATAAACCTTTTGAACCTATGGTTTCTGCTAGCCTTTCTTTACTTTCTTGGAAGGTGGCTTTCCTTGTTGCAGTCACTTCCTTGAGGAGAGTTTCTGAATTGGCAGCTCTTTCTTGTTCGCCTCCTTTTCTGGAGTTTTTTCCGGATCGTGTAGTGCTTCGCACTCGGGGTGATTTTTTGCCTAAAGTGGTGTCACAATTTCATGTAAACCAGGATATTGTGTTGCCTTCACTCTGTCCGGATCCGAAGAATACGAAAGAGCGAGATTTACACACATTGGATTTAGTGCGGGCCTTGAAGTTTTATCTATCTATTACTCAAGGTTTTCGTAAGACGGACTCCCTGTTTGTGGTTCCGGCAGGTCGTCGGCGTGGTCAACGAGCTTCCAAGGGTTCTATAGCTCGTTGGATCCGGTCAGCTATTTTGGAAGCTTACCGTCTTCGGGGTGAATCTTGCCCGATTAAGATTCGAGCCCATTCCACGAGAGCTGTGGCTTCATCGTGGGCTTTTCATCAAGGTGCTTCGGCAGTGCAGCTTTGCCGAGCGGCGACTTGGCGCTCTGTCCACACGTTTACAAGGTTTTATAAAGTGGACGTCAGTGCTTCCGCTGATGCAGCCCTCGGACGTAGGGTCCTGCAGGCAGCTGTAGTTTAAAGTTCTGGATGAACTTGTGTTTAGCGCTGGTTGCGCTTTGTTGTTAAGGTTGTTGGGTTTCTGCCTTTTGTTGGTTTTTTCCCACCCTTATTTTTGAACTGCTTTGGGACGTCCCATCAGTAATGAATACTGTGGCTCTCTTCCTTCATCTGCAGCTGAAACACGGATTTTGGTAAAGACTTACCTGTAAAATCCTTTTCAGCGAAGGAAGGAAGAGAGACACAGCACCCTCCCACGGCAGAAGTGTGTTGATGTTTTCAGATGCAGCGCGACCCTTATCTGATAGCGATTATCTGGGCTGAGGTCAGCGCGCTAAGGCTCTGTTCCAGCATCGCCAGCTCATCGCAGTAGTCAGGTTCCGTGAGTAGTACCTGGAACTCTGTGGTTTTTGGCTTTCTTTGCATGCATAACCTGTATCCTTGTGTTTTTTCTCTGAAGTTCCTTCAGAAGGGGTTATGTTGCTCCGCTGGTGATCTTGGCTCTTTTCCTAAAAGCTTTGGTACGACTGGAGCTGAGTAGGAGGAGCCCGAGCTGGAGGGGCCAGCCAGTCATCACTCTTTTGATCTGAGGTAACATCCTGATCTGGGGCTCCGCCTACCCATCAGTAATGAATACTGTGTCTCTCTTCCTTCGCTGAAAAGGATTTTACAGGTAAGTCTTTACCAAAATCCGTGTTTTTATATTCGGACAGGAGACTTGGATCACTAGTTGGTCTAGAGGTCTCAGGGGTACCAGCGCTGCTGTACCCCAACCTCTCCCTTGGCGGATCTGTATTTACTCAATAGTCCCTGCAGAATCCTTGCCGGCGCCTGGGGGATGAGGAGAGCTTCCCTGGCGGGACGCAAACCACACGTGCGGTCACTGCGTTCCTCGCCCTGGGGGGAAGCATGGGCACAGCGCCAGAAACCCCTGAGGGTCCCTGTGGCGCTTTGGCTGGTGAGTACTCCACACAAAATTTTATTATTAATGTGTGAGTGCTTTAGCGTCTGATGGCAGCGCTATTACATGTATATCAGTATGCTTCAGCGCTGCGGTGACAGCGCTATTACATGTTTATCAGTGTATTTCACCAGCCTCTCCCTTGGCGGATCTGTAACTACATAATGGTCCCTGCAGAATCTTGCCGGCCCTGGGGGATGAGGAGAGTTTCCCTGGCGGGGGCGCAAACCACACACTGGGGTCACTGCGCTTCCCGCCCTGGGGGGAAGCATGGGCATAGCGCCAGAAACCCCTGGGGGTCCCTGTGGCGTTTCGGCTGGTGAGTACTCCACATTTTGGTAAAATGTGTGTGAGTGTTTTAGCGACTGCTGCGGCAGCCACTGTACATATATATATATGCCGGTGACTAGTTTTTCTATGTCCGCAGGAGGATGCCTGCAGGACGAGGGAAAGGAGGGGAGTACGCGCTCTTTTTATTTTTTGAATTTCGCGCCGCTTCTGAGCGCGCGCTTTACTGCAGCCTCCATTTCCGGCTCCTCTACATGGAGCACACGGAGGCAGAGCGCGGCGGCCATTGCTGATAAAGCGCTGCAGGTTGAAAGCTCCCCGGATCGTTCTCCTCCCCTCCCGGCAAGAATACGTGACCAGCTTGGTGAGTCGCTTCTAGCCCGCCGGGCAGAAGCTTAACCCCTTCACCTCCACAGCACGGGCGCCGTCTGGGGCACTTCTGAGTGACAGATTGAGCTGTCCTGCGGCTGTTCTCGCATAAGGGGCTCGCACACTCTTTTAATATTAATAAAGAGGCTGTGGGGAGTCTGCGACATTAATGCTGCCACTATACGTTTCCGCTGACGATCCTGATGGCGTCGCATAATATTGCGATCGTTTGTGTGTCATTTTTAGTGTCGCTGGTAACTGCCAATCTGGGCAATCGCATAGGCGATTAGCGATCTCCTTGACAACTTTGGCGGTCATTGCGTTATAAAAAACAGCGCAATTTTTTAGCGATCTTGTGGAACGTTTTCTGTTTAGTGTGGCATTGCTGTCCTGCAGCTGCGACCTTATAAGAGGCGCCTGAGATTCGCACACCCTTTTTCATTATCAAGGTTGTGGGGAGTCAGCTACTTTAACCCCTTAGGAGGTTAACTCTTAATGGGAGACAGCTGGGGTAGCTCTCGCCTTAGAGCTTTAACCCTTCAGCGTTTGTTTTTTATTTAAGTACTGCTCTGGTTACTGACAGGTTTATCCTGCCATATACTATGCAAGGGCATGTCAGAGACCCTCTCCCAGATCCGCTACGGATCAGCCTCGCGTATCTGACACGCAGACCTCGACTCATACACGGTCAGAGGTTCCAATGGTGTCAAAATGGAGGCCTTCACTGGTTTCTATTGATGACCTTTTAGGTTATGGAGTGTCAACTAGATCCTCTCAAGGGAGCGACACAAATCGGTGTTTTCCTTCTCGCTTAGCGAAGAAGTCCGATTCGGTCAAGGAGGATCGGCAGGGACACCCTGCCTCTCTCAGGGGCCGTACTAAAATTTCTGTGGAAGCCATGTGGACGTTACAGTTACCGGAGGAGGTAACTAGTCGTCCTGGTAAGTCGGCCCGGATGTTGCAAGGGTCGCATGGGTCGCGATGACCTTACAAACTGTATCCGTTTTTTCTACGAAGTTATTTGTTAATTGGACCCTTCTCCTGAAGTGAATGTCCCTTTATTCCAGCTTAGCAAATCTTCCTGGTAAAAGGGAAGACGAGTCTGCAGGACACGCTGGACAGAAGAACGGAGATGGCAACAATTTCCATCTGTGTAGCCGTGGATCATAGATTCGGTATTAAGGATCTAGGTGTACTTGTTAAGTTCCCCTGAGCCGGTTGGACCGTCTAAGGACGGCGTGGCAAGTTTCCCTCTATCAAGGTAGATGGGCTTTTCTAGTTGAAGGATAATGCGTCACTGCTATCCAGGGAGCAATCCTCGGCAGTTACAGTCAGAAGAGCACTGTGACTTGGATGGAACGCAGTTTTCCAACAGGGTTTGCTATCTTTAGCTTAGAAAGTGGTCAGCAATTTGACTGACCTCACGGAGCTGATGTCAAGGCAAGGCAAAAGAAGCAGCTTTACCGCAGCGCAGAGCTGTGACTTCTGCGTCTGGCAGGACTAGTGCCGATAGTTATCGGCAGTCCTTTTCGGTTCAAGGGATGATCTGACCAACCCTCTGGGGGTTTGTGTCGTCTCTCTCTTTTTAAAAAAAAAAAAAAAAAAGGGGGAATTCTCAGAAATTCCGCATACCCTGGAAACAGAACTTCTGTTAAGGCAGAAGCTGGCAAAAAAAAAAAAAAAAAAAATTCTCTAAGGCGGACTGACTTCTGACATTCCGTCAGAGCCGAGCATGAAGTCGCTTCGCTCAGTTATGGCAGCCCTGTCGCAGAACGATCAATCGACATTCGCGACGCTTTTTGGCATGTTCCCATCGGAAGACCTCACCAGGTTGTGGCTCGACCATTCGGCTTGGCCTTAACGCCCAGAATTTTTACAACGATTCTGACGCCAAAATCTCATGGCAATCCTTCGAAGACGGGGACTTACGATTCGTCCCTATTTGGACGGCCTTTTCGGTTGTGGCTTCAAAGGAGAAGTCGTCTCTGGAATCGTCGCAGGCAATCCTGTTTTTGAGGATGCATTTCGACACGGTACGGGCGGTGTTGTCCCTACCTCCAGACAAGCAGGCATGTCTGCTCCAGCATGTACAGACTATGAAGTCTGCGACAGCAGTGTCCCTTCAGAAGGTATGCGCCTTCTGGGTCTGACGTTGGCGTCCATGAGGTTTTTTCCGTTTGTCCAATTTCTTCCAGAGCTCTCCATAGGCTCATTCTGAGTCGTTGGGATCAATCGCAAGGTTCGCTGGATTGCAGCGTCACCATTTCTCGCGCGGTGCGGGATTCTCTAGAATGGTGGTTACGTCCAGGGGCATTCTCCCTGGGGAAGTCTTTCCTCCCTCCGAAGTGGTCAGTCATAACCGCCGATGCCAGCCTAACGGGCTGGGGGGGTGTTTGGAACAATCTCTGGATTCAGGGGGTATGGTCATCGGAAGAGTCTGTTCTTCCGATCAACATCCTGGAATTGAGGGCGATTTTCCTTTGCCTCCAACATTGGACGGTCCCTTTGAGCGGTCTGCCAGTCCGAGTGCAGACAGACAATGCGACGGCTGTCGCGTATATCAATCACCAAGGTGGGACAAGGAGTTTCAGTCTCATGGTAGAGGTGTCCCGAATTCTGATTTGGGCAGAGGCCAGTGTACCAGCCATTTCGGCGATTCACATTCCAGGGGTTCAGAATATTACAGCGGACTTTCTCAGTCGCAGAAGGATGGATCCCGGGGAATGGAGCCTCCACCCGGAAGTTTTTGCACTACTGTGCTCTCGCTGGGGAACCCCCCAAGTGGATTTGATGGCATCCAGGTCCAATGCCAAGTTACCGACGTTCATGTCCAGGTACAAGGACCCGAAGGCTGTGGCGGTGGATGCTCTAGTGGCTCAGTGGGATCAGTTCGAGCTGATCTATGTATTCCCGCCGATATCCTTACTTCCTCTAGTACTGCGTCGGATCAGACTAGAGAGAATTCCAGCTATTTTGATAGCTCCAGACTGGCCAAGAAGGGTGTGGTTCTCGACAATGTCGCTGTTGGCGGCACCTCCTTTTTCACTCCCTCTTCAACCGGACTTGTTGACTCAGGGGCCCGTTTGTCATCCGGACTTGATGTCCCTGCGTTTGACGGCGTGGCTCTTGAGACCGAAATCTTGACCCGTAGAGGTTTCTCAGCCGAGGTCATTGCTACCCTTCGTGCTGCAAGAAGTCCGGCTACTACTAGGATTTACCACAAAATTTGGGAAACCTTCTTTTCGTGGTGTTTGGGGTCCTCTCGGAACCCGAGAAAATTTTCCATTCCCAACCTGTTGGCTTTTCTGCAGCATGGGCTAGACAAGGGTTTGGCAGTCAGCACCCTGAAAGGTCAGATTTCTGCTCTGTCCTTATTGTTCCGGAGAACCATTGCTTCGAATAGAGACGTGCTCTCCTTTTTCCGAGGTATATCTCGTAAGTTTCCGCCGCGGAAGGCACCCGTGTCTTTTTGGCGGCTCAACCTTGTTTTGGAGGCTCTTCAGCATAAACCTTTTGAGCCTATGGTTTCTGCTAGCCTTTCTTTACTTTCTTGGAAGGTGGCTTTCCTTGTTGCAGTCACTTCCTTGAGGAGAGTTTCTGAGTTGGCAGTTCTTTCTTGTTCGCCTCCTTTTCTGGAGTTTTTTCCGGATCGTGTAGTGCTTCGCACTCGGGGTGATTTTTTACCTAAAGTGGTGTCACAATTTCATGTCAACCAGGATATTGTGTTGCCTTCATTCTGCCCGGATCCGAAGTATGTGAAAGAGCGAGCTTTACACACATTGGATTTAGTGCGGGCCTTGAAGTTTTATCTATCTATTACTCAAGGTTTTCGTAAGACGGACTCCCTATTTGTGGTTCCAGTCGGTCGTCGGCGTGGTCAACGAGCTTCCAAGGATTCTATAGCTCGTTGTATCCGGTCAGCTATATTGGAAGCTTACCGTCTTCAGGGTGAATCTTGCCCGATTAAGATTCAAGCCATTCCACGAGGGCTGTGGCTTCATCGTGGGCTTTTCACCAAGGTGCTTCGGCAGTGCAGCTCTGCCGGGCGGCAACTTGGCGCTCTGTCCACACGTTTACGAAGTTTTATAAAGTGGACGTCAGTGCTTCCGCTGATGCAGCCCTCGGACGTAGGGTCCTGCAGGCAGCTGTAGTTTAAAGTTCTGGATGAACTTGTGTTTAGCGCTGGTTGCGCTTTGTTGTTAAGGTTGTTGGGTTTCTGCTTCTTGTTGGTTTTTTCCCACCCTTATTTTTGGACTGCTTTGGGACGTCCCATCAGTAATGAATTCCTGTGTCTCCCTCCCTTCCATTCTGCAGCTGAAACACGGATTTTGGTAAGAACTTACCGGTAAAATCCTTTTCAGCGAAGGAAGGGAGGGAGACACAGCACCCTCCCAAGGCAGAAGTGTGTTGATGTTTTCAGATGCAGCGCGACCCTTGTCTGATTGCGATATCTGGACTGAGGTCAGCGCGCTAAGGCTCTGTTCCAGCATCGCCAGCTCATCGCAGTAGTCAGGTTCAGTGAATAGTACCTGGAACTCTGTGGTTTTTGGCTTACTTTGCATGCATAACCTGTATCCTTGTGTTTTTGCTCTGAAGTTTCTTCAGAAGGGGTTATGTTGCTCCGCTGGTGATCTTGGTTCTTCCCTAAAGCTTTGGTACGACTGGAGCTGAGTAGGAGGAGCCCGAGCTGGAGGGGCCAGCCAGTCAGCACGCTTTTGATCTGAGGTGACATCCTGGTCTGGGGCTCCGCCTACCCATCAGTAATGAATTCCTGTGTCTCCCTCCCTTCCTTCGCTGAAAAGGATTTTACCGGTAAGTTCTTACCAAAATCCGTGTTTTGCAGCGACTTGGGTGGCTAAGGCCATGATATCCTGGACGGAGTCTCTAAATAGAGCCCTCCACAGCAGGGATTTGCCACCAGAGGTGATCAAGATCTCTAATCAGATCGCTCTTGCAGGAGACTATCTGATTAATGCCTCCCTGGATGCGGCAAATTGCTCAGCACTAGCTGCCGCAAACGCAATTGCTATCAGGTGAGCTTTATGGTTGAGGACATGGCGGGCGGACTCAACCTCAAAGAAGTCCCTTACGTTCTTATCAATTGGATCAGCTGATATCGGATACCACAGGAGGGAAAAGCAGCTTTCTCCCTCAGCAAAAGATCAAACGGCCCTTTCGTCACCAGATCAGCCACGGTTTAGAGCCTTTCGCAACCCCGGTTGGGTCACGGCAGCAAGTTCCGGCTGCTCTGGTCGACCCAATGAGTCCAGAGATCGCCAGATCTCTTATAGGACCAACCCTTTGGGAAAGCTACGGTCCCACCAGCCAAAATCTAGAGGGTCTAGGTCCCAAAGATTTTCGGCCAAATGACTGGAGACAGGGTCCAGTCGAGTCGTCCAGAGTGGGAGGCCGCCTACTCTGGTTTCGCCCCGCTTGGCTCGCGGTCACTCATGACAGGTGGGTCAGGGAGTTAATCTCCTCGGGGTACAAGATAGAATTCATCAGCCGTCCCCCGAGTCATTTTTTTCCCCCTAGTCTTCCCAGATCAGAATCTCGGGTTCGCGCCTTATTCAAGACTGTCAAATCCCTTCATCACAGCGGGGTTATCATCCCAGTACCGGAGGGAGAGAGAGGTCAAGGGTTCTATTCCAACCTGTTCATAGTACCCAAATAAGACGGTGCTGTAAGGCCCATTCTAGACCTAAAGCGTCTGAACAGGTTTGTCAGAGTTCGGCATTTCCGAATGGAGTCTCTCCGCTCGGTCATTGCAGCCATGGAAAAGGGGGAATTTCTGGCGTCAATAGACATCCAGGATGCCTATCTTCACATCCCCATATTTCCCTCAGAGGTTTCTACGTTTTGCAGTCAGCAACCTACACTTCCATTTCGCAGCCTTGCCACAGCTCCAAGGATGTTCACAAAGGTCATGGCTGCAGTGGTGTCCGTTCTACACTCCAGGGGTATAGTTGTCTTACCATATTTAGACGACCTCCTCGTCAAGGGTCCGTCTTTTCAGACCTGCGTGGAAAGTGTCAGCATCACGCTGGACACTCTGGTTTGCCTGGGGTGGCTGGTGAATTTGAGAAAGTCATCTCCGGTACCATCTCGGAAGATCACCTTTCTCGGGATGATCTTCGACACCGCTCGAGGGTTGACAATCCTCCCCCGGGACAAGGCCCTAGTTTTCCGGCAGGAAGTACGGGTCCTTCGCCAGCCAGTTTCTCACACCATCCGGTTTTGTATGAATGTCTTAGGAAGGATGGTGGCGGCAATAGAGGCCATTCCTTTTGCACAATTTCATCTTTGCCCCCTTCAGCATGCCCTCTTGGTGGCTTGGGACAGGAACCCTTCCTCTCTCAATCTCCGGTGCCGTCTGTCCGCTCAGGTGAGACAGACGCTTGCATGGTGGACGGTGACGTCCTCTCTACAGCAGGGGAAGTCTTTTCCCCCAGTCCATTGGCTGGTAGTCACAACAGACGCCAGCCTTCTCGGATGGGGAGCAGTGTTTCGCCACTACATAGCCCAGGGATGCTGGTCTCTGCAGGAATCAACCCTCCTGATCAACATACTAGAGATTCGGGCTGTTCGGCTGGCTCTGCGACATTTTCACCATCTGGCTGGCCGCGCCGTCCGGATACAGTCGGACAACGCCACAGCCGTGGCATATATAAATCATCAGGGGGGTACACGCAGCAGAGCGGCCATGCACGAGGTAAAACACATTCTGGGCTGGGCAGAGAAAATCACTGGTGATATCGGCAGTCCACATTCCGGGTGAGGAGAATTGGGCGGCGGACTTCCTCAGCCGTCAGGGTCTAGCATCCGGGGAATGGTCGCTCCATCCTGACGTATTCCAGCAGATTTGCCTGCGCTGGGGGACGCCGGACGTGGACCTGATGTCCTCCAGGATAAACGCCAAGGTACCCAACTTCGTCTCCCGATGCCGGGATCCACAGGCAATCGCTGTGGACGCCCTGGTTCTACCGTGGAATCAGTTTCACCTCCCATATTTGTTTCCTCCGTTAGCGCTGCTCCCAAAGGTGATCAGAAAGATCAAGACAGAGGGAGTTCCAGCGATATTAGTCGCTCCAGATTGGCCTCGTCGGTCGTGGTACACAGATCTGGTACAGCTGCTCGACGATGCGCCCTGGCATCTGCCAGAACGTGCGGACCTTCTCTCCCAGGGGCCCGTTTACCACCAGAACTCAGGGGTCCTGTGTTTGACGGCCTGGCCGTTGAGTCTTGGATCCTCACCAGGGCCAGATTCTCTCAGAAGGTCGCTGCCACAATGGCTAGCGCCCGAAAACCCGCCTCGGCACGTATCTACCACCATACTTGGAAGATCTTCTTTACATGGTGCAGGGAACACGGTTATTCCTCGCTCTAGTTTTCGATTCCCAACATTCTGGCATTTCTCCAGGCTGGCCTAGATTCTGGCCTAGCGCCAAGTACTCTTAGAAGACAGATATCAGCCTTGTCTGTACTTTTTCAGCATAGAATCGCCACCAATTTACAAGTTAAAACCTTCATTCAGGGGGTTGTCCATGTAGTATCCCCCTATAGGGATCCCTTAGAGGTCTGGGATCTCAACCTGGTTCTGGGAGTGCTGCAGGAATCTCCATTTGAGCCACTTCAGGGGGTTTCTTTGACATACCTTTCTTGGAAGGTGGTGTTTCTCGTAGCCATAACATCCATAAGGCGGGTCTCGGAGCTGGCGGCACTATCTTGCCGAGCTCCATACTTACTTTTTCATCACATAAAGTGGTGCTTAGGCCAACTCCACCTTTTTTGCCAAAGGTTGTTTCCTCATTCCATATCAATGAGGACATTGTTTTGCCCTTTATTTTGCCCAGCTCCAACGCATCGGGTGGAGAAAGCTCTCCATAAGCTGGATCTGGTGAGAGCACTCAGGAGATATGTATCTCGGACGGCATCCTTTCGGCAAATGGACACGCTGCTCATCCTCCCCGAGGGTCGCAGGAAGGGACTCGCTGCCTCAAGATCAACTTTGGCCAGATGGATACGGTTAACCATTCAGGAGGCCTACCGCATCAGAGGCGCGGTTGTTCCGGCAGGAATTAGGGCTCACTCCACGAGAGCGGTGGGTGCCTCCTGGGCTCTTTGGCATCAGGCTTCGGCGGAACAGATTTGTAAGGCAGCAACCTGGTCCAGTCTACATACTTTTGCTAAACATTATAATATCCATACTCAGGCTTCAGCGGATGCAAGTCTGGGTAGAAGGATTCTCCAGGCAGCGGTAGCGCACCTATAGGCAATGCCTGGTTTCGGCTTATACTGTGGAGTCGGTTTCCCACCCAAGGGACTGCTTTGGGAAGTCCCACAGTCCTGTCTGTGTCCCCCAATGAGACGAAGGAGAAATACGGATTTTTGTGTTACTCATCGTAAAATCCTTTTCTCCGAGACGCTCATTGGGGGACACAGCACCCACCCTGATAGCAGATGGCTTCGTTTTTGAGTTAATTCTATTTTTGTCTGTTCCGGTGGGTTTATTTCTGGATATATTGTCCCTGTGGTAACGCTGATTTACTTTTTGTCCTCCTACTGCTTTTTGCACTAAACTGGGTTCGCGTGCGGCCAGTGTCAAGGTGTATACGGCGGAGGAGGAGCTAACTTTTTTTTGTATCTACTTAGTGTCAGCCTCCTAGCGGCAGTAGCATACACCCACAGTCCTGTGTCCCCCAATGAGTGTCTCGGAGAAAAGGATTTTACGGTGAGTAACACAAAAATCCGTATTTCTAAAATGCTGAGCCCATATTGGTACCATTTTTTGGGTTCTTTTTTAAGAGGGGTTTTATGCAAATGTTGTCAAGCGCATAGTGTGGGTTAATAAAGAAAAAATCCCTCACAGGTATCTGCTTAGTTTTTGTTGCCATTATGTGCTGTACATAATTTAAGTGACCGCTGCAGTCAATCACTGGCCTCAGTATAACCCCTTCATGATCTTGCAATTTTCCATTTTTGCACTTTCGTTTTTTATTCCCTTCTTCCCAGAGACTCTACGGGTATCGAAAATTGGTGCCATTTTTTTTTTTTACAAAGTTTTTTTTCAGCTGCAGATGGAAGGGAGGGAGACACAGGAATTCATTACTGATGGGTAGGCGGAGCCCCAGATCAGGATGTCACCTCAGATCAAAAGAGTGCTGACTGGCTGGCCCCTCCAGCTCGGGCTCCTCCTACTCAGCTCCAGTCTAAGATTTGAGGTCCCAGAGGATGGTCGCTGCTAATGCAGCTCCTCAGAAGATTTTATTATTTTATATTCGGACAGGAGACTTGGATCACCAGTTGGTCTAGAGGTCTCAGGGGTACCAGCGCTGCTGTACCCCAACCTCTCCCTTGGCGGATCTGTATTTACTCAATAGTCCCTGCAGAATCCTTGCCGGCCCTGGGGGATGAGGAGAGCTTCCCTGGCGGGGACGCAAACCACACGTGCGGTCACTGCGTTCCTCGCCCTGGGGGGAAGCATGGGCACAAGCGCCACAAATCCTGAGGGGTCCCTGTGGCGCTAAGCTGGTGAGTACTCCACACAAAATTTTATTATTAATGTGTGAGTGCTTTAGCGTCTGATGGCAGCGCTATTACATGTATATCAGTATGCTTCAGCGCTGCGGTGACAGCGCTGCGGTGACAGCGCTATTACATGTTTATCAGTGTATTTCACCAGCCTCTCCCTTGGCGGATCTGTAACTACATAATGGTCCCTGCAGAATCTTGCCGGCCCTGGGGATGAGGAGAGTTTCCCTGGCGGGGGCGCAAACCACACACTGGGGTCACTGCGCTTCCCGCCCTGGGGGGAAGCATGGGCATAGCGCCAGAAACCCCTGGGGGTCCCTGTGGCGTTTCGGCTGGTGAGTACTCCACTTTTTTGGAAAATGTGTGTGAGTGTTTTAGCGACTGCTGCGGCAGCCGCTGTACATGTATATATGCCGGTGACTAGTTTTTCTATGTCCACAGGAGGATGCCTGCAGGACGAGGGAAAGGAGGGGAGTACGCGCTCTTTTTATTTTTTGAATTTCGCGCCGCTTCTGAGCGCGCGCTTTACTGCAGCCTCCATTTCCGGCTCCTCTACATGGAGCACATGGAGGCAGAGCGCAGCGGCCATTGCTGATAAGCGCTGCAGGCTGAAAGCTCCCCGGATCGTTCTCCTCCCCTCCCGGCAAGAATACGTGACCATCTTGGTGAGTCGCTTCTAGCCCGCCGGGCAGAAGCTTAACCTCTTCACCTCCACAGCGCGGGCGCCGTCTGGGGCACTTCTGAGTGACAGATTGAGCTGTCCTGCGGCTGTTCTCGCATAAGGGGCTCGCACACTCTTTTAATATTAATAAAGAGGCTGTGGGGAGTCTGCGACATTAATGCTGCCACTATACGTTTCCGCTGACGATCCTGATGGCGTCGCATAATATTGCGATCGTTTGTGTGTCATTTTTAGTGTCGCTGGTAGCTGCCAATCTGGGCAATCGCATAGGCGATTAGCGATCTCCTTGACAACTTTGGCGGTCATTGCGTTATAAAAAACAGCGCAATTTTTTAGCGATCTTGTGGAACGTTTTCTGTTTAGTGTGGCATAGCTGTCCTGCAGCTGCGACCTTATAAGAGGCGCCTGAGATTCGCACACCCTTTTTCATTATCAAGGTTGTGGGGAGTCAGCTACTTTAACCCCTTCTTAGGAGGTTAACTCTTAATGGGAGACAGCTGGGGTAGCTCTCGCTTTAGAGCTTTAACCCTTCAGCGTTTGTTTTTTATTTAAGTACTGCTCTGGTTACTGACAGGTTTATCCTGCCATATACTATGCAAAGGCATTTCAGAGACCCTCTCCCAGATCCGCTACGGATCAACCTCGCGTATCTGACACGCAGACCTCGACTCATGCACGGTCAGAGGTTCCAGTGGTGTCAAAATGGAGGCCTTCACTGGTTTCTATTGATGACCTTTTAGGTTATGGAGTGTCAACTAGATCCTCTCAAGGAAGCGACACAAATCGGTGCTTTCCTTCTCGCTTAGCGAAGAAGTCCGATTCGGACAAGGAGGATCGGCAGGGACACCCTAGCCTCTCTCAGGGGCCGTACTAAAATTTCTGTGGAAGCCATGTGGACGTTACATTTACCGGAGGAGGTAACTAGTCGTCCTGGTAAGTCGGCCCGAATGTTGCAAGGGTCGCATGGGTCGCGACGACCTTACAAACTGTATCCGTTTTTCTACGAAGTTATTTGTTAATTGGACCCCTTCTCCTGAAGTGAATGTCCCTTTATTCCAGCTTAGCAAATCTTCCTGGTAAAAGGGAAGACGAGTCTGCAGGACACGCTGGACAGAAGAACGGAGATGGCAACAATTTCCATCTGTGTAGCCGTGGATCATAGATTCGGTATTAAGGATCTAGGTGTACTTGTTAAGTTCCCCTGAGCCGGTTGGACCGTCTAAGGACGGCGTGGCAAGTTTCCCTCTATCAAGGTAGATGGGCTTTTCTAGTTGAAGGATAATGCGTCACTGCTATCCAGGGCGCAGTCCTCGGCAGTTACAGTCAGAAGAGCACTGTGACTTGGATGGAACGCAGTTTTCCAACAGGGTTTGCTATCTTTAGCTTAGAAAGTGGTCAGCTATTTGACTGACCTCACGGAGCTGATGCCAAGGCAAAGGCAAAAGAAGCAGCTTTACCGCAGCGCAGAGCTGTGACTTCTGCGTCTGGCAGGACTAGTGCCGATAGTTATCGGCAGTCCTTTTCGGTTCAAGGGATGATCTGACCAACCCTCTGGGGGTTTGTGTCGTCTCTCTCTTTTTTTTTAAAAAAAAAAAAGGGGGGGGAATTCTCAGAAATTCCGCATACTCTGGAAACAGAACTTCTGTTAAAGCAGAAGCTGGCAAAAAAAAAAAAAAAAAAATCCGCTAAGGCGGACTGACTTCTGACATTCCGTCAGAGCCGAGCATGAAGTCACTTCGCTCAGTTATGGCAGCCCTGTCGCAGAACGATCAGTCGACATTCGCGACGCTTTTTGGCATGTTCCCGTCGGAAGACCTCACCAGCCTTCCTTCGTTTTTTGCCATAGAATCAACCATTACCAGGATTGTGGCTCGACCATTCGGCTTGGCCTTAACGCCCAGAATTTTTACAACGATTCTGACGCCTAAATCTCATGGCAATTCTTCGAAGACGGGGACTTACGATTCGTCCCTATTTGGACGGCCTTTCGGTTGTGGCCTCAAAGGAGAAGTCGTCTATGGAATCGTCGCAGGCAATCCTGTTTTTGAGGATGCATTTCGACACGGTACGGGCGGTGTTGTCCCTACCTCCAGACAAGCAGGCATGTCTGCTCCAGCATGTACAGACTATGAAGTCTGCGACAGCAGTGTCCCTTCGGAAGGTATGCGCCTTCTGGGTCTGACGGTGGCGTCCATGAGGTTTTTTCCGTTTGTCCAATTTCATTCCAGAGCTTTCCATAGGCTCATTCTGAGTCGTTGGGATCAATCGCAAGGTTCGCTGGATTGCAGCGTCACCATCTTTCACAGGGTGCGATTATCCCGAGGATGGTGGTTATGTCCAGGAGCGTTATCCCTGGGAAAGCCTTTCCTCCCTCCGAAGACCTTTGCCTCCAGCATTGGACGGTCCTTTTGAGCGGTCTGCCGGTCCGAGTGCAGACAGACAATGCGACGGCTGTCGCGTTTATCAATCACCAAGGCGGGACAAGGAGTTCCAGACTCATGGTGGAGGTGTCCCGAATTCTGATTTGGGCCGAGGGCAGTTTACCAGCCATTTCGGCGATTCACATTCCAGGGGTTCAGAATATTACAGTGGACTTTCTCAGTCGCAGGAAGATGGATCCCGGGGAATGGAGCCTCCACCCGGAAGTTTTTTGCACTACTGTGCTCCCGTTGGGGGACTCCCCAAGTGGTTTGATGGCATCCAGGTCCAATGCCAAGTTACCGACGTTCATGTCCAGGTACAAGGACCCGAAGGCTGTGGCGGTGGATGCTCTAGTGGCTCAGTGGGATCAGTTCGAGCTGATCTATGTATTCCCGCCGATATCCTTACTTCCTCTAGTACTGCGTCGGATCAGACTAGAGAGAATTTCAGCTATTTTGATAGCTCCAGATTGGCCAAGGAGGGTGTGGTTCTCGACAATAATGTCGCGGTTGGCGGCACTTCCTTTTCCGCTTCCCCTTCAACCGGACTTGTTGACTCAGGGGCCCGTTTGTCATCCGGACTTGATGTCTCTGCGTTTGACGGCGTGGCTCTTGAGACCGAAATTTTAACCCGTAGAGGTTTTTCAGCCGAGGTCATTGCTACTCTTCGTGCTGCGAGAAGTCCGGCTACTACTAGGATTTACCACAAAACTTGGGAAACCTTCTTTTCGTGGTGTTTGGGGTCCTCTCAGAACCCGAGAAAATTTTCCATTCCCAATCTGTTGGCTTTTCTGCAGCATGGGCTAGACAAGGGTTTGGCAGTTAGCACCCTGAAAGGTCAGATTTCTGCTCTGTCCTTATTGTTCCGGAGAACCATTGCTTCGAATAGGGACGTGCTCTCCTTTTTCCGCGGTATAGCTCGTAAGTTTCCGCCGCGGAAGGCACCCGTGTCTCCTTGGCGGCTCAACCTTGTTTGGAAGCTTTTCAGCATAAACCTTTTGAGTCTATGGGTTCTGCTAGCCTTTCTTTGCTTTCTTGGAAGGTGGCCTTCCTTGTAGCAGTCACCTCTTTGAGGAGAGTTTCTGAGTTGGCAGCTCTTTCTTGTTCGCCTCCTTTTCTGGGTTTTTTTCCGGATCGTGTAGTGCTTCGCACACGGGGTGATTTTTCTTACCTAAAGTGGTGTCACATTTTCATGTTAACCAGGATATTGTGTTGCCCTCATTCTGTCCGGATCCGAAGAATGCGAAAGAGCGAGCTTTGCACACATTAGATTTAGTGCGGGCCTTGAAGTTTTATCTATCTATTACTCAAGGTTTTCGTAAGACGGACTCCCTATTTGTGGTTCCAGCTGGTCTTCGATGTGGTCAACGAGCTTCCAAGGATTCCATAGCTCGTTGGATCCGGTCAGCTATATTGGAAGCTTACCGTCTTCAGGGTGAATTTTGCCTGATTAAGTTTCGAGCCCATTACACGAGAGCTGTGGCTTCATCGTGGGTTTTTCATCAAGGTGCTTCGGCAGTGCAGCCCTGCCGGGCGGCAACTTGGCACTCTGTCCACACGTTTACAAAGTTTTATAAAGTGGACGTCAGTGCTTCCGCTGATGCAGCCCTCGGACGTAGGGTCCTACAGGCAGCTGTAGTTTAAAGTTCTAGATGAACTTGTGTTTAGCGCTGTTTGCGCATTTTTTCTGTTAAGGTTGTTGGGTTTCTGCCTTTTGTTGGTTTTTTCCCACCCTTATTTTTGAACTGCTTTGGGACGTCCCATCAGTAATGAATTCCTGTGTCTCCCTCCCTTCCATCTGCAGCTGAAACACGGATTTTGGTAAGAACTTACCTGTAAAATCCTTTTCAGCGAAGGAAGGGAGGGAGACACAGCACCCTCCCAAGGCAGAAGTGTGTTGATGTTTTCAGATGCAGCGCGACCCTTATCTGATAGCGATTATCTGGGCTGAGGTCAGCGCGCTAAGGCTCTGTTCCAGCATCGCCAGCTCATCGCAGTAGTCAGGTTCCGTGAGTAGTACCTGGAACTCTGTGGTTTTTGGCTTTCTTTGCATGCATAACCTGTATCCTTGTGTTTTTTCTCTGAAGTTCCTTCAGAAGGGGTTATGTTGCTCCGCTAGTGATCTTGGTTCTTTCCTAAAAGCTTTGGTACGACTGGAGCTGAGTAGGAGGAGCCCGAACTGGAGGGGCCAGCCAGTCAGCACTCTTTTGATCTGAGGTGACATCCTGATCTGGGGCTCCGCCTACCCATCAGTAATGAATTCCTGTGTCTCCCTCCCTTCCTTCGCTGAAAAGGATTTTACAGGTAAGTTCTTACCAAAATCCGTGTTTTCACCACTTAAATAAAAAAGAACCTAGACATGTTTGGTGTCTGAACTCATAATCACCTGGAGAATCATAATGGCAGGTCAGTGTTAGCATTTAGTGAACATGGTAAGAAAAACTAAGAACAATTGTGGAATTTCACTCATTTGCAATTTCATTGCACTTGGATTTTTTCCCCGTTTTCCAGTACCATATATGGTAAAACCAATGGTGTCGTTCAAAAGTATAACTCGTCCCGCAAAAAACAAGCCCTAACATGGCCATATTGATGGAACAATAAAAGCTATGGCTCTGGGAAGAATGGGAGCAAAAAACAAAAACGCAAAACAAAGGAAAATGCCAAGGTGGTGAAGGAGTTAAGTGGTGAAAGAAGACGGAAAAAAAAAAGTCCCTTATGTGACCATTTTCTGAGACCCTAGCATCTCCATTTTTTTGTGATCTGAGGCTGTGTGAGGTCTTATTTTTTGCGCCATGAGCTGACTTTTTTATTGATACCATTTTGGGATAGATACAATGGGTTTGAATTGAATTTTTATTAAATTTTTCAAAATAGTATTACAGAGAAGAAAATGTCAAAATCCTTCAATACAAGAACATATTTTTTAAGATAACAGAAGTCGATGCAATGTCTAACAATAAACACATTTTTTATGGCACAATATAATAAGTTTACATCTCAATATATAGCTTTAAACAAAAACCCTGACCCCCAGAAGACACACACAGAAAGGTGAGCGGAAGGAAGTAAAATCTATTTATTATATGATCCATAGCAACTAATTATCGCTGCCTTTATTATTAATGTCTCTGAAACCATTACGTGTCCCAAAGAGTCCAAACTGCATTGAACGATCAATAGTATTATTCAAAGTAGCCGTGAGATATTCCTTACCTCGAATATCTTGTGTACGTGACTAGTTCAGTGTTCGATGGAGGATAAATCGACTTCCACTTACCGGCTATCAAAACATCTGGCAGCCGTTGTTATATGTAATTAGATACAATGTTTTGATCGCCTGTTATTGCAATGTTGCGGCCATCAAGAAAAGTAATTCTGGCGTTTCGATTTTTTCTTGTTATGCCGTTCATTGTTTAGATTGCACATTACTGAACATAGCGATACAAAATATGTATTTTTTAATTTTTATTTTCAATGGGTGTGATTTGAGCTTTTGTGTTGTTTCTGATATTTTTTTAAAACTTTTTTGTTTACGGGCTTCAATAGTCTCCTTAAGAGACTTAATCTTTAATAATCTTTATTTTTATATAGCGCCAACATATTCCACAGCGCTCTACAGTTTGCACACATTATTATCGTTGTCCCCGATGGGGCTCACAATACTTGAAGCTGCAATCATCCAGTCGCCTGTTCTACGCATAGTAGTGCATCAGCGCTGCTATGTGTAGCAGAAATCACAATCTCCTATGAACGCCAGCCGTCGGTTACCTACGATCACGTGACGGGCGCCGTCGGGTGAGACTTTTGATGAGCTTCCAGCCGGCGTGTGTTAAATGCTGCTGTCAATGATTGACAGCGGCATTTAACATGTTAGCAGCCCTGGTGGATCTCTGATTCACCCACGTCTGTTGAAGCCACATAACAGCTGATCAGATCAGCTCAGATTCAGCTGTCATGTACAGGAAAATATTGCAGGCTCAGTGTTGGAGCCTGCATCAAAGGCAAGGACATGACCTTTGACCTATATGTCAAAGATTGTGAAGGATTTAAGTCAGCCAATCCCTAAGCTTGAAATGTCCATTTATGGTAGTAATAAAGGAGCGGACAATGTGACTGATCAATATAACAAATAAATGCCTCTATAGTGTAATATGGCTATGTGCACACTTCCATTCCAGGCAGATTGTACCCAGAATATGCCTGGTAACGCAATCGTTCATAATGCTCGGCAATGTAAAATTGACATTGACCCCTTTCAGACATTAGGCGTAATAATACGCTGATTTCGGACACCCTTCCTTTGATGTGGGCTCTGGCACTGAGACCACATCTTTTCCGGCACATATCAGCTGTTGTGAACAGCTGACATATGCCCCTAACAGCCGCAGGAGGAATTGCTATCCTCCCGAGGCTGTTAAACCGTTAAATGCCGCTGTCAAACTCTGACAGCGGCATTTAACACGTGCGTCCGGCAAGCACGCCGGAAATCTGCCCATCGTAACCCCCGTCACCGATGGGTTGGCATGACAACCACATGTCTCCTGCAGACCTCTATGGTTGTCACTGCTGGATTGCTATGAGAGCCGCCCAGTCGTCAGCGCTCATAGCAAGTGAGTAATTTCAGCTACATACAGACGAATGTATGACTGTATGTAGCAGAGGCAATCGGGTTATGGCAGCTTCTAGTCTCCCATGGAGACAATTGAAGCATGCCAAAAGTTAAAAAAAATATAAAAGTTCAAATCACCCCCCTTTTTGCCCCATTCAAAATAAAACAATAAAAAACAAACATACACATATTTGGTATTGCCGCATTCAGAATCGCCCAATCTATCAATAAAAAGATTAATCTGATCGCTAAATGGCGTAGCGAGAAAAAAAAGTAAAAATGCCAGAATTACGTGTTTTTTTGGTCGCCGTGACATAGCATTAAAATGCAATAACAGGCGATCAAAAGATCGTTTATACTCCAAAATGGTATCATTAAAAACCCTCACTCAAACAGAGATCATGAAAAATGGAGATGCTTTGGGTATTGAAAAATGGCGCAATTTTTTTTTTTTTAAACAAAGTTTGGAATTTTTTTTTCACCACTTACATAAAAAAAGAAGCTAGACATGTTTGGTGTCTATGAACTCGTAATGGCCTGGAGAATCATAATGGCAGGTCAGATTTAGTATTTAGTGAACATAGTAAAAAAGCAAAACAAAAAAATCTATGGGATTGCACTTTTTTTGCAATTTTACCGCACTTTGAATTTTTTTACCGTTTTCCAGTACAAGATATGTTAAAACCAATGGTGTCTTTCAAAAGTACAACTCGTCCCGCAAAAACCAAGCCCTTGCATGGCCATTTTGACCAAAAAAATAAAAGTTATGGCTCTGGGAAGAAAGGGAGCGAAAAATGAAAATGCAAAACCAAAAATACCTCTGGTCGTTAAGGGGTTAATGAGCACATGTTGAGTCTTATGTCGCTCACTTATTCTGACTTGCTCACTCTCAGCAGAAGTCGCCCGCTCTCTGTACTTTACAGCATAGAGTAAAATACGCCAGCAACAGAATCACAGGAAGAACGAAGACACAACTGCCAGTGTTCTCCTGAAGCGGCTTCACCTGCGAAAACTCAAAGGCTGCGTCGCCATCTAAGAGACGCCGTGTGCTCATAGCCTAGAGGCTGCGATTTATTCTATTCATTGTACAGACCCTCAGTAAAACACAATGGGTGCAAGTAGCTTCTGTAAAAAAAACAAACTACAATGCCAAGTGTAAACTGAGCGTAATTATGTGAAAATGATTAGTTTCCTCTGAGATATTGCGCCATGTGCCTAGGATGTCACATTCACTGAATAACGCTTTGCATTTCATTCGACTAGGCTTAAAGCCAGGACAAAGAAAAGTGGTGTTCACATGTTTTAAAAGAAATGATAAACGTGAAGTCAAGGTAGCCCAGCTAGCCGGTTCTGTTGCTGAGATGTCCGCTTATCATCATGGGGAGGTAAGTGCCATGTATAATTTTGACATACTATGCTGACTAATGTTAATTATCAAATATTCCTTTAGTTATGATAAATCCTCCATTTTCACAGCAAGCCCTGATGATGACCATTGTGAACTTGGCACAGAACTTTGTGGGAAGTAACAATGTGAATGTTCTGCAGCCCATCGGTCAGTTTGGCACAAGGTTACATGGTGGCAAAGACGCTGCCAGCCCTCGTTACATTTTCACTATGTTAAGGTGAGTTGTCATTGATGGAAACTTCTGCGCTTGAGGACTTTAAAGCGTAACCATCGTTTCCATTTGTATTTCATAAATCAATAGTACACATCAAAATAAGAAACTTTCTAATATATCTTATCAGAGAGATCCGCTTCTTTCTCCACCAGAACTGATCTTTCATTCTGAAAATTCTGAATTCACAGGTAAAATCTGATATCAGACATTCCCATTAGGTAAAGTTACCATGATGAGTTTTTGACGCTGCATATTTAAAAAAATGCAAGTAACCTATCATGGGTGCAGAAAATCTGCAGTTTCAAAAACTCGCGAAAAAACCTCATGGTGGGAACATAGCCTGAGAGAGGATATGGCAATTGCTGCTGATAAGATTCCATGTAGACAGGACAGAGGAGCATTGCCTTCATCTCCGCTCTCTTCCTCCCCTCATTCCTCTACATAGGAATCTTTCCAGTAGCACCTGTCATCTCCTATCTCCACAGTGTAATAATCTGTTTTCACTAAATACAGATTTTACTTGTGAATTTAACATTGTAAGAAAGAATTATCCGTTCTGTTGTAGAAAGGAGCAGATTTCTCTACTATGATATATTACAAGTTTTTTATTTTCACTTGTGTTATCAATTTATAAAATAAAAATAAAAACCGTGGTTGCTAGTGATGATCGTTGAGTGATGACTACTGTTTGTTAGGCAATCCCCGCATGTGTTGCGGCCATGAGACATGCAGCCGCGGGGACTCAAACATAGTTTTCGAGCACGCTGAAGACCCTCGGTTAGCACCCGAGCATGCTCAGATAACACCTTATCAGAGAACGTTCGCTCATCACTAGTGGTTACTCTTTAAGGTCAAGTTTCCACTGTTTTTGATGCTGCGCAAAAAAGCAGCGTCTTACTGTTCCAACAAGGAGGATGGAGTTAATAGAAGTCTGCCCACTGTATTTCTCCTTCGTCTCATTGGGGGAACAGGACTGTGGGGTGTATGCTACTGCCACTAGGAGGCTGACACTAAGTAAACATAAAAAAAGGTTAGCTCCTCCTCCGCCGTATACACCTCAGCACTGGCCACAGGCAAATCCAGTTATTGCTTAGTGTCTGATGGAGGCACACGTCTGGTTCTTTTTCCAGACCATTTTTTTTTTTTTTTTTTTTTTTTCCCACGAAGATGAGATAGGGGCGACGGATCCTATTGAAAGGGTCCGATCTCCCCAAACCATCAACGGGCGAGCACGTGGAGTAAAGCCTCCATCGTATCCTCTCCCGCAACGTGGGACATAAATGCCGGACTCAGCCCTGACCACCCTAAGGTATTGAAGCCCTAGGCTGTACAGAGGCGGGAGTTAGTCCGTGCGGCCCCCACTGCACCACCAATGCTAGACTGCGGTGCTGCAAGGTGGCGGACGGTCCCTCTCCTCATCCCCTGAAGGGGTGATGGAGTTAGGGTTCCTGCACCGTCCTTTTACTTTTTACGGAGAGTCCCCCTTTAATGCGCTGCATGTGAAGACGTTGGAAGAAGAATCTCACCTTCAAATCCAGAATGGACTAAGGATACAGCAGCGCTCCGGAGTAAAGATTTAGTCCCCTGGACTAGGCCGCGGGCTGAAGTATGGTGGCGGGGGGCCGCGGTCGTGAGTATGGGGATCGCTCCTGGCGGCGTCTCCTGCCGGCGGGGCCGCTCTCCGACTTTGGGGTGGCCGCCGCCGGAAAAATTTAGACCGCGGCTTCTAATGGCGCTAGGCCGCGGCTTCAAATCTAGTCCCCGGCTTTTCCCGGGGACTGGGCCGCTGGCCAGAATGTTATGCCGGCGTCAGCTTGAGGGGTCGCGGCGGTGGGCTCCGCCCCCGGCGGCGTCTCCTTCCGGCTGACCCGCCCTCCGACTTTGTGGCCGCCTCCGCCGGAAATTTAGACCGCGGCTTCGGCGGCCGCTAGGCCGCGGCTTCAAATTTAGTCCCCGGCTTTTGCCGGAGATAGGCCGCGGCCGGAAGTTGGGGGGACGGAAGCTCTGACGTCTAGGCCGCGCCTCTTGACCCTCCCTCCTGAGGCTCGGCTACATGAGCACTTCCTCTTTGACAGAGAAGCGCTCTTTTTTTGAAAGATTGGAGCCGCAGGCAATTCCACCGGGATAAACTCGGATGTCCTGTTTTTTTCTGCCCGTTGTACACGAAAGGACGCTGGGATACAGGACTGGGGTGAGTGCTACTACCTCCAGCCTGATTATTGCGCACTTTTGCGCCCCTTCCGCTGACTGACACATCCAGTTTATTGTGTACTGTGACGGATTCAGAATGTCCAAAAGAACCAAGACGCATACGATACTTTATACCGCATGCATTGCTTGTAGGTCCCCTTTTCCGCATGCCCAGACTTCTCGGGTCTGCGAGGCCTGTGACTCTGAACGGGCTCAGGAACCCTCTCCTATAGCCGAGCCTAGTGCGTCAAGCCCCCCTGAATGGGCCCTTTCCCTGGCTCAATCTGTGGCGTCATTGACCAGAGCGGTCGAGTCCCTTCAAGCTCCCGATAGGAGCAGGGACAGTGGTTCACCTGTCTTGGCTACATCTCAGGAACCTCAGGCCTGCAGGGGCCGCGCTCGCACCAGGCAGACACAGGGGAAACGAACCCACACTGTGTCGCCCATGCCGTCTGGAGCCTCGGCATCTTTTAGTTCCGTCTCCCGCTCTCCCTCTCCCTTGGCAAGTGATCAATATTCGGATTCCGATTTGGAAGAATCACTTAATCTAGAGGCACAGTATAGTCAAGAAACAATTGACAGTTTGATCGAAGCTATCAATCAAACTCTGGGGATAGACGATGAGTCCACCTTGACCTCTGGTCACAAGGTGACCTTTAAACGAGCCAGGCAAGCCCATAAAGTTTTTGGTGCTCATCCTGAGTTTGAGGAATTAGTGCAGTGCCACCGGGAGAAACCGGACAAGCGCTTTGCTGGACAAAAGGCTCTCAATACTAGATATCCTTTTGCTCCTGAGCTCCTTAAGAAATGGACAGAATCTCCTTCGGTTGATCCTCCTGTTTCGCGTTTGGCATCTAAAACGCTCCTCTCTATTCCCAGCGGTTCCTCTATTAAGGAGCCTACGGATCGTCTAATTGAGAGTTTGGCCCGTTCGGTATTTGAGGCATCAGGTTCTGCTCTCTCTCCTTCTTTTGCAGCGACTTGGGTTGCCAAGGCCATAATATCCTGGTCGGAGTCTCTAAATAAGGCTCTTCACGGCATAGAGGTGCCGTCTGAGGTAACCCAGATTTCTAATCAAATAGCTCTTGCTGGAGACTTCTTAATTAATGCATCCATGGATGCGGCAAATTGCGCAGCATTAGCCGCTGCTAATGCAATTGCCATTAGAAGATCCTTATGGCTGAGAACTTGGCGAGCAGATTCAACCTCAAAGAAGTCGCTTACATCTTTACCATATCAGAGTGGTCGGTTATTTGGCGAGAGACTGGATCAGCTCATATCTGATGCAACGGGAGGGAAGAGCAATTTCCTTCCTCAGCAAAGGATTAAACAACCTTTTCGTCGACAACCTCAGCCTCGTTTTAGGGCCTTTCGTAACCCAGGCTGGGCCATGCCAGCCACCTCCAGCGGCTCAGGTCGGCCAAATCAGGCCAAAGATCGCCAGGTCACCTACAGGACCAATCCTCTGGGAAGAGGGAGATCTTATCAGCCAAGATCCAGAGGGTCCAAACCCCAAAGATATTCGGACAAATGACTGGAGGCAAAATCCGGTCAATTTTTCCAGGGTAGGCGGCCGCTTACTCTGGTTTCGTCCCACTTGGCTATCAGTGACTCACGACGAGTGGGTCAGGGAGTTAGTCTCCACGGGGTACAAAATAGAATTTACCAGCCTTCCCCCAAATCGCTTTTTCCCCTCGCGCCTTCCCAAGGAGGGGTCTCGAGGTCGTGCCTTATTCAAGGCGGTCGAGTCTCTTCGGCACAGCGGGGTTGTCGTACCTGTACCAGAGGTCGAAAGAGGTCAGGGATTTTATTCCAACCTGTTCATTGTACCCAAGAAGGATGGTACCGTAAGGCCCATTCTAGATCTAAAGCGATTGAACCGGTTTGTCAAAATTCGGCATTTCCGAATGGAATCTCTCCGTTCGGTCATTGCAGCCATGGAAAGAGGGGAATTTCTAGCATCAATAGACATCCAGGATGCCTATCTTCACATTCCCATATTTCCCCCTCATCAAAGGTTTCTTCGGTTTGCCATCGACAAACTTCATTTTCAGTTCGCAGCCCTGCCATTCGGGCTAGCCACAGCCCCCAGGGTGTTCACAAAGGTCATGGCTGCTGTTGTGTCCATTTTGCACTCCAGGGGGATAGTCATCCTGCCTTACTTAGACGACCTCCTCATCAAGGGGCCGTCTTTTCAGACCTGCGAGGAAAGTGTCAACATTACGTTAGACACCCTTGCTCGTTTGGGGTGGCTGGTGAATATGAAGAAGTCATCTCCCGTGCCATCTCGGAAGATCACCTTTTTAGGGATGAATTTCGACACCGCTCAGGGGTTGATAATTCTTCCTCAGGACAAGGCCTTAGTTCTCCGCCAAGAGGTACGGATACTTCGCCAACCAATTCCTCACACCATCCGGTTTTGCATGAGGGTCCTAGGAAGGATGGTGGCGGCAATCGAGGCTATTCCGTTTGCCCAGTTTCATCTTCGCCCCCTTCAACATGCACTCTTGGCAGTATGGGACGGGAGCCCTTACTCCCTCAATCTGCGGTGTCGTCTGTCCCTGCAGATCAGACAGACTCTTACGTGGTGGACGAGGGACACCACTCTTCGACAGGGTCGTTTGTTTCCTCCAAATTTTTGGTTGGTAGTCACAACGGACGCCAGCCTTCTCGGATGGGGAGCAGTGTTTCGTCACCACACAGCTCAGGGAATTTGGTCTCAGCAAGAATCGACCCTCCCGATCAATATTTTAGAGATCCGAGCGGTTCGGCTGGCTTTGAGGCATTTTCACCAGCATCTGGCGGGCCGCCCAGTCCGAATACAATCGGACAATGCCACGGCGGTGGCATACATAAACCATCAGGGAGGTACCCGCAGCAGGGCGGCCATGCACGAGGTAAAACAGATTCTGACCTGGGCAGAGGAAAATCACTCTGTGATTTCAGCAGTCCACATACCGGGCGAGGAAAACTGGGCAGCAGATTTTCTCAGCCGTCACGGCATAGCGTCAGGGGAATGGTCTCTACATCCCGAGATTTTTCAGCAGATATGCCGACGCTGGGGAACCCCAGATGTGGACCTGATGGCTTCCAAGATAAATGCCAAAGTGCCCAACTTTGTGTCCCGGTACCGGGATCCGCAGGCAATTGCAGTAGATGCCCTGGTTCTACCATGGAATCAGTTTCATCTTCCATACTTGTTTCCACCAATAGCTCTTCTCCCAAGGGTGATCAGAAAGATCAGGTTAGAAGGAGTCCCAGCGATATTAATCGCTCCAGATTGGCCACGTCGCCCATGGTACGCGGAGCTGGTACAATTGCTCGCCGACGCACCCTGGCGACTGCCAGAGCGCGCGGACCTTCTCTCTCAAGGCCCAGTTTACCACCAGAACTCAGCGGTCCTGTGTTTGACGGCTTGGCCGTTGAATCTTGGATCCTGACCAGGGCTGGATTCTCTAAAAGGGTCGCCGCGACGATGGCTAGCGCCCGAAAGCCTGTTTCGGCTCGCATCTACCACGGGACTTAGAAGGTCTTTTTTACTTGGTGCAGGGAACATGGTTGTTCCCCTCTTCGGTTTTCAATTCCAAACATTCTGTCATTTCTCCAGGCAGGCCTAGATTCAGGTCTAGCACCAAGTACGCTTAGACGCCAGATATCAGCCTTATCAGTGCTTTTTCAGCGAAGGATCGCGTCTAATTTTCAAGTTAGGACCTTTATTCAGGGGGTTGTCCATATAGTTCCCCCCTACAAGGCTCCCTTAGATGTTTGGGATCTCAATCTAGTCCTGGGAGTCCTGCAGGAGTCTCCTTTTGAACCTTTGCAGGAGGTTTCTCTGTCATTTCTTTCCTGGAAAGTGGTGTTTTTGGTAGCCATAACATCCATAAGGCGGGTTTCGGAGCTGGCTGCACTGTCTTGTCGAGCTCCGTACTTACTTTTCCATCAGGATAAGGTGGTGCTCAGACCAACACCACCTTTTTTGCCTAAGGTCGTGTCCTCATTTCATATTAATGAGGACATTGTTTTGCCCTCATTTTGCCCAGCTCCGACGCACCGAGTGGAGAAGGCTCTCCATACGCTGGATCTGGTGAGAGCACTCAGGAGATATGTATCTCGGACGGCGTCTTTTCGACAGACGGACACGCTGTTTGTCCTCCCTGAAGGTCGCAGGAAGGGACTTGCTGCCTCTAAATCAACCTTGGCTAGGTGGATTCGGTTAGCCATTCAGGAGGCTTACCGCATCAGAGGCGCGGTGGTTCCCGCAGGGATCAAGGCTCACTCCACCAGAGCGGTGGGTGCCTCCTGGGCCCTTCGACATCAGGCTTCGGTGGAACAGGTTTGTAAGGCAGCAACCTGGTCCAGTCTGCATACCTTTTCCAAGCATTATAATGTCCATACCCAGACTTCTGCGGATGCCAGTCTGGGTAGAAGGATTCTTCAGGGCGCGGTTGCGCACCTATAAGCAATGCTTGATTATAAACTACACTGTGGAGTCGGTTTCCCACCCAAGAGACTGCTTTGGGACGTCCCACAGTCCTGTGTCCCCCAATGAGACGAAGGAGAAATACGGATTTTTGTGTTACTCACCGTAAAATCCTTTTCTCCGAGACGCTCATTGGGGGACACAGCTCCCTCCATAATAGCCGGATGGTTTTGTTTTGAGTTAACTCTATTCTCTGATTAATCTGTATCAGCAGTTTTTTTCTTCTGGATATGCTGTATCTGTGTTAACTCTGATTTATTTTAGCCTCCTACTGCTTTTTGCACTAAACTGGATTTGCCTGTGGCCAGTGCTGAGGTGTATACGGCGGAGGAGGAGCTAACCTTTTTTTATGTTTACTTAGTGTCAGCCTCCTAGTGGCAGTAGCATACACCCCACAGTCCTGTGTCCCCCAATGAGCGTCTCGGAGAAAAGGATTTTACGGTGAGTAACACAAAAATCCGTATTTTGTTTTACATGGCCTATCGTGCATATTTAAAATCCGCAACATGTGTATTTGCCTTGTGAGTACCTGGAGTTTTATCTGTGGATTTTCCCCATAGAATTGCTTTAGATGTGGAAAATCCGCAGGTAAAAACACGTTTTTATTGCATTTCCAAAGAATTAAGTACTTCCAAAGAAGTAAGAACAAAGTGTGCAGGATGCAAGAAAGCCTAATTAAAACATATACATTTCATTTAAGTGTCGTTTAAAAAAAATAAATGTGTGTGTGTGTGTGTGTGTGTGTGTGTGTGTGTGTATGTGTGTGTGTGTAAAAGAAATGCAAAAAATACACAGAGACAGAAAAGATGGTGGGTGAACCCAAAAAATATTTACATACATCTCTCATGTAGCCCTTGGTAATATAATATGAGACCAAGGGATCACAGAGAACGTATATAGAAGGACAAGAAAGGTAAAAATAAATGACACGGTGAGAGGGTAAATATTAGAGGTCACTGTGGACAAGGCATAGTCACTCTTCTTTGTTATTCTGCAGCCCACTGGCACGACTACTTTTTCCAAATGTGGATGATAATTTGCTGAAGTTCCTGTATGATGATAACCAGAGAGTGGAGCCAGAGTGGTACATGCCCATTATCCCTATGGTTTTGGTGAATGGTGCTGAAGGAATTGGCACTGGCTGGGCATGTAAACTGCCTAATTATGACATAAGGGAGATTGTCAACAATGTCAAGAGAATGCTGGAAGGCTTGGATCCATACCCACTGGTAAGTACGTGTACAAGATAAAATGTAGGACACCACTAAATAAGTTTTAGTGACAGGGCTATCTTTGTAATGATTTTTATGATAGCCATTGTCTTTCTAAATCACTCATTGCTGTTTTGCATCCTAAGGTTGTGAAATAAAAAGAACACTTAGGTCATCGATCAGATTTGTTTCTAGTGTTATATTAGATAGGAAGAGGACTAGAACTTTAGTGCCACATATAGGAAGTAGCAATCCTAGAAGCCAGTATCGACGAGCCTTGTCACATGACTTAGGACAAAAGCCAAAATCTCAATTTGCAGTGTGTTTCTACTTCCTATAGGTGGCACTAGAGTTGTAGTCCTCTTCCTCTCTGAAGAGGTAATTTGCATATTTCCGAGATGAGCATTGCGACTTAAAGGGAATCTGTCACCCATTTTTGCCCTATGAGATACGGCCATCGCCATCAGGGTCTTATCTACAGCATTCTGTAATGCTGTAGATAAGCCCCCGATGTCACCTGAAAGTGAAGAAAAACGAGTTATATTATACTCACCCAGGGGCGGTCCAATGGGCGTCGCGGTCTGGTTCGGCGCCTCCCATCTTGTAGCGAAGCCGGCCTCTTCTTTCCGTCCCGTCGCGACTCCTGCGCTGGCGCACTGAGGGCAGAGCAGAGTACTGCAGTGCGCAGGCGCCGGGAAAGGTCAGAGAGGTCCGGCACCTGAGCACTGCAGTACTCTGCTCTGCCCTCACCAGGGCAGAGCAGTGCGCCTGCACAGGAGTCGCTACGGGACGGAAAGTAGAGGCCGGCTTCGCTACAAGATGCGAGGCGCCGAACTGGACCGCGACGCCCATCGGACCGGACGGCGGACCGCCCCTCGGTGAGTATAATATAACTTGTTTTTCTTCTCTTTCAGGTGACATCGGGGGCTTATCTACAGCATTACAGAATGCTGTAGATAAGCCCCTGATGGCGGTGGCCGCATCTCATAGGGCAAAAATGGGGTGACAGATTCCCTTTAAGTCTCCTCACCTTGGCATGTCAGGCTTGACGTGTCACTGTCGACAAGGAGAAACATTACCCCTTGGATCCTAGTGTTATATTAGCAATTCTCATTACCTAATGTTATGAGCTAACACTAGGACGTGTAGGAGGATTACAGAAGCCTTGTGGCTGTTTCCATGCACTCTCAGCCATATGCCGTGCAAGGAGATCAAACGCCCATCCATATAAGTGAATGGTGTTGATCAGAATTAAAAAAAAATATATGGCTGCTTTCTTTCAGAAACTTTGCCATAAATAGCAAAGGGTTGTATCTGGTTTTGCTGCTCAGCTTTATTGAAGTGAATGGGGATGCTGTATAAAGCCTATGGACTGGTGTGAAAAAGCCATGTTTATTTTTATTAAATGTAGTGAATGTCTGTGGTCAACTCATTTGTTGCTGAAAAATTCTGCAACTATAAATCATTTCCATACAGCTGAATGGGGTTGATTCGACAAAAAATCTGGCAAGTCTGACTATACTATTAAGGTGCCTATGTACCTTCAGCAGAAGAATAAGTAGCTGCCAGGCATTCATGGCAGCAACATACTTTCTATGAAAACAAAGGATCAGGCATGTCTGGTCAACATGTCTTCTCTACCCTGACCTCATCTACATGGATTAATGTGTGCCATTGTATGTTTTAGTTCTTATTTTTGTGATCTTACAGCTTCCCAACTACAAGAACTTCAAAGGTGCGATTCAGGAACTGGGCCAGAACCAGTACGCAGTGAGCGGGGAGATCTTTGTTCTTGACCGGCATACAGTTGAAATTACAGAGCTCCCAGTCAGAACTTGGACGCAGGTTAGTGGACATACATGTGTAGTAGTTTTGTTTGGTTAGCTGATGAATGTCTTTTCACCTTTTAATCTGGCTACAGCCGCAGATGGGAGCTGAAGAGCGGATTAACACGTTTTTCTCCCCTTTGTAATGGACGTTGGTGTTTCTGAGATAAGGAGTTATGAAGTTTTTATCTAGGTTTTCCGTTTATACACATGGGTCTTCTCTGGGGCGGTATACTTCTTCCACCACTGTGACTCTGTCCGGTCATAAGCAGGCAGTGTCACAGAGGTGGAACATGCAGAACACCCCCAGAGGAGGTCAGACCAGGGATTCTCAGCACGAGTAATCCTCACTGCCGATACCTCCTGGTTCACACAGCGTAGAGACAAGAGGAGCTGCAGATCGTTGTGGGAGCTAGTGATGGGCAGTCTGCACAAAAAAGGGCTGGCTCCTTTGGATCTGTATTAGAAATGCCTTTACCCCAGGTGAGCACATATTTCAGCTGCAGAGGGAAGGAAGAGAGCCACAGTATTCATTACTGATGGGTAGGCGGAGCCCAGATAGGATTGACACCTCAGATTAAAAAGAGTGTTGACCGGCCCCTCCAGCACGGGCTCCTCCTACTCAGCTTTCTTCAGTCTAAAATTTGAGGTCCCAGAGGATGGTCGCTGCTGGAAGCAGCTCCTCAGAAGATTTTATTATTTTCTATCGGACAAGAGACTTGGATCACCTAATGTGGTCTAGAGGTCTCAGGGGTCTCAGCGCTGCTGGACCCCAACCTCTCCCTTGGCGGATCTGTATTACCCTATATGGTGGTCCCTGCAGAACCCTGCCGGCCCGGGGGGATGAGGATGGCTTCCCTGGCGGGGACGCAAACCGCGCTGCAGGGGTCACTGCGATCCCCGCCCTGGGGGGAAGCATGGGCACGCGCCAGAAACCCCTGGGGGTCCCTGTGGCGCTTTCGGCTGGTGAGTACAATACATTTTTATTGATTGTGTGAGTGTTTTCAGCGACTGCTGCGGCAGTCGCTGTTACAATATACATGCCGGTGACTGTGTTTTTTTTGTCCGCAGGTGGATGCCTGCAGGACATAGAGAGCGGGAGAGAGGAGTATTATTTGAATTTCGCGCCGCTCTGAGCGCGCGCGCTTTACTGAAGCCTCCATTTCCGGCTCCTCTACATGGAGCACACGGAGGCAGAGCGCGGCGGCCATTGCTGATCAGATGCAGGCTGAAAGATCCCCGGATCGTTCCCCTCCCGGCAAGAACCGTGACCAGCTGGGTGAGTCGCTTCTAGCCCGCGGGCAGAAGCTTAACCCCTTCACCTCCACAGCGCGGGCGCCGTCTGGGGCACTACTGAGTGACAGATTGAGCTGTCCTGCGGCTGTTATCGCATAAGGGGCTCGCACACTCTTTCAATATTAATAAAGAGTTTGTGGGGAGTCTGCGACATTAATACTGCCACTATACGTTCCCGCTAACGATCCTGATAACGACGCATACTAATGCGATCGTTTGTGGATTATTTTTAATGTCGCTAGTAACTGCCAATCTGGGCGATCTCATTAGCATCTCATTAGCATCGCATAAGCGGTTAGCGATCCCGTTAATGACTTTGGCGGTCTTTGCGTTATACAAAACAGCGCAATTTTTTAGCGATCTTGTGGAACGTTTTCTGTATAGTGTGGCATAGCTGTCCTGTAGCTGCGACCTTATAAGAGGCGCCTGAGATTCGCACACCCTTTTCATTATCAAGGTTGTGGGGAGTCTGCTACTTTAACCCCTTAGGCGGTTAACTCTTAATGGGGACGGCTGGGGTAGCTCTCTCTTTTAGAGCTTTAACCCTTCAGCGTTTGTTTTTTCTTTAAGAAACACTGTTCTGGTTACTGACAGGTTTAAACTGCCATATACTGTGCAAGAGCATGTCAGAGACCGTCTCCCAGATTCGCTACGGATCAGCCTCGCGTATCTGACACGCAGACCTCGACTCATGCACGGCGGTCGGAGGTTCCAGTGGTGTCAAAATGGAGACCTTCGCTAGTTTCTGTTGATGGCCTGTCTGACCTTTTAGGTTATGGAGTGTCAGCTAGATCCTCTCAAGGAAGCGACACAAATCGGTGCCTTCCTTCTCGCTTAGCGAAGAAGTCCATGAGGATCGGCAGGGACACTCTGCCTCCCTCATGGGCCGTACTAAAATCTCTATTGGAGATGAGGGCGTTACAGTTACCGGAGAAGGTAACTAGACGTCCTGGTAAGTCGGCCCGGATTTTTCAGGAGTCGCATGGGTCGCGACGGCTTTACAAACTGTATCCGTTTTTCTACGGAGTTGTTTGTTAATTGGATCCCTTCTCCTGAAGTGAATGTCCCTTTATCCCAGCTTAGCAAATCTTCCTGGTAAAGGGAAGGCGAGTCTGCAGGACACGCTGGACAGAAAAACGGAGATGGCAACAATCCATCTGCAAGGCCGTGGATCATAGATTCGGTATTAAGCATCTAGGTGTACTTGTTAAGTTCCCCTGAGCCGGTTGGACCGTCTAAGGACGGCGTGGCAAGATGGATCCCCTCTATCGAGGTAGATGGCCTTTTCAAGTTGAAGGATAATGCGTCACTGCTATCCCGGGCGCAATCCTCGGCAGTCACAGTCAGAAGAGCACTGTGACTTGGACGGTGGAACGCGGTTTTCCAAGCAGGGTTTGCTATCTTTAGCTTACAAAGTGGTCAGCTATTTGAATCTGACCTCACGGAGATGATTGCCAAGGCAAAGGCAAAAGAAACGGCTTTACCACAGCGCAGAGCTATGACTTCTGCGATCTGGCAGGACTAGTGCCGATAGTTATCGGCGGTCCTTTCGGTTCAAGGGATGATCCGGCCAACCCTCTGGGGGTTTGGGTCGTCTCTCTCTTTTTTAAAAAAAAAAAAAAAAAAAAAAGGGGAATTCTCAGAAATTCCCATACCCTGGAAACAGAACTTCTGTTAAGACAGAAGCTGGCAAAAAATTCACTAAGGCGGACTGACATCTGAATCTCACTCGAGCGCCCTCGAGTGGGGGGGTCGTTTACTCCAATTTAAACCGACTTGGGTTTCCCGTGTGTCGGACGCCTGGGTGACACAGGTTGTGTTGGCAGGCTACTTCATAGAGTTTCTTTCTTTCTCGACCCCCGGACAGTTTTTTTTTTTTTTTTTTTTTGCCAATCTCGCATTCCGTCAAAGCGAACTATTTACCTCTCTACTGCGAGAGGTCGATTTCCTTCTGCAGAAGGGTGTGGTGATACCGGTTCCGCAGAGGACCGGGGAAGAGGATCTTTTATTCAACCTCTTGGTAGTCCCCAACAAAGGAGGACAAATTTCGCCCTATTCTGGAAAGATTGAATCGGCTTGTCCACACCCGAAAATTCTGCATGGAGTCGCTTCGCTCTGTTATGGCAGTCCTGTCGCAGAACGACTTTTTGGTCAATCGACATTCGCGACGCTTATTTGCATGTTCCCGTCGGAAGAGCTCACCAGCGCTTCCTTCTTTTTTGCCATAGATCAACCATTACCAGGTTGTGGCTCGGCCATTCGGCTTGGCCTTAACGCCCAGAATTTTAACGATTCTGGCGCCTAAATCTCATGGCAATTTTTTTGAAGACGGGGACTTAAGATTCGCCCCTACCTGGACGACCTTTCGATTGTGGCATCCTCAAAGGAGGAGGCAGTGACGGCTCGCAATCTATCCCTTCAGCTCCTGGAGGATTTCGGGTGACTGGTCAATTGGGGGAAGTCGTCTCTGGAATCGTCGCAGTCAATCCTGTTTTTGGGGATGCATTTCGACACGGTACGGGCGGTGGTGTCCCTACCTCCAGACAAGCAGGCATGTCTTTTCCGACATGTACAGATTATGAAGTCTGCGACAGCAATGTCCCTTCGGAAGGTATGCACCTTCTGGGTTTGACCATGGAGGCACTTCCGTTTGCCCATTTTCATTCCAGAGCTCTCCAAAAGCTCATTCTGAGTCGTTGGGATCGATCGCAAGTTTCACTGGATTGCAGCGTCACCATCTCTCACAGGGTGCGAGAATCCCTAGGATGGTGGTTACGTCCAGGAGCGTTATCCCTGGGAAAGTCTTTCCTCCCTCCGAAGTGGTCGGTCATAACCACCAATGCCAGCCTGACGGGCTGGGGGGGAGGTGTCTGGAACGATCTTTGGATCCAGGGAGTATGGTCATCGGAAGAGTCTGTTCTACCGATCAACATCCTGGAATTGAGGGCAAAAATTTTTTCTTTGCCTCCAACACTGGACTGTCCTTTTGAGCGGTCTGTCAGTCCGAGTGCAGACAGACAACGCGACGGCGGTCGCTTATATCAACCACCAAGGCGGGATGAGGAGTTCCAGGCTCTTGATGGAGGTGTCTCGGATCCTGATATGGGCCGAGACCAGTTTTCCAGCCATCTCTGCGATTCACATTCCAGGAGTCCAGAATACCAAGGCGGACTTACTCAGTCGCGAGAAGATGGATCCCGGAGAATGGAGTCTTCATCCGAAGATTTTTGCACTGCTGTGCTCCCGTTGGGGAACTCACCAAGTGGACTTGATGGCGTCCAGGTTCAATACCAAACTACCGACCTTCATGTCCAGGTACAAGGACCCGAAGGCTGTGGCGGTAGACGCTCTGGTGGATCCGTGGGACCATTTCGAGCTAGTCTATGTGTTTCCGCCGATATCCTTACTCCCTCTGGTGCTGAGTCGGATCAGACTGGAGAGAATTCCGGCTATTTTGATAGCCCCAGATTGGCCAAGGAGGACGTGGCTCTCGACACTAGTGTCGCTTTTGGCGGCGCCGCCATTCCCACTTCCTCTTCGCCCGGACCTGTTAACCCAGGGTCCCGGCCGTCATCCGGACTTGAAGTCTCTGCGTTTGACGGCGTGGCTCTTGAGACCGAAGTATTGACCCTTAGAGGTTTTTCAGCAAAGTCATTGTCACTCTGCGAGCTGCCAGTAGTTCGGCTACTACTAGGATTTATCACAAGACTTGGGAAATCTTCTTTTCGTGGTGTTCGGGTTCTTCAAGGAACCCGAGGGTTTTTTCCATTCCCAATTTGTCTACAGCATGGGCTGGACAAAGGTTTGGCAGTGAGCACCCTGAAAGGTCAGGTTTCTTCTCTGTCCTTGCTGTTTCGGAGGGCTATCGCCTCCCGTAGTGATGTGCGTTCCCCTTTTTTTCGCGGAGTAACCCGTCAGTTTCCGCGCGGAAGGCGCCTGTGTCTCCATGGCGGCTCAACCTTGTCTTGGAGGCTCTTCAACATGTGCCTTTTGAGGCTATGATTTATGCTAGCCTTTCTCTACTTTCTTGGAAGGTTGTCTTCTTAGTGGCGGTAACCTCTTTGAGAAGAGTTTCTGAGTTGGCGGCTTTTCCCTGCTCGCCTCCTTTCCTGGAGTTTTACTCTGATCAAGTAGTGCTTCGCACACGGGGTGACTTTCTGCCTAAGGTGGTGTCGCATTTTCATGTTAACCAGGATATTGTGTTGCCCTCGCTTTGCCCGGGCCCGAGGAAGGCAAAGGAACGGGCCTTGCACACATTGGATTTGGTGCGGGCCTTGAAGTTCTATCTGCCTATTACTCGAGTTTTCGGAAGTCAGATTCTCTGTTTGTAATTCCTGCAGGTCGCAGGCGTGGTCAACGAGCTTCCAAGGACTCTATAGCTCGTTGGATTCGGTCTGCCATTTTGGAAGCTTACCGACTTAAAGGCGAACCTTGCCAGATTAAGGTTCGAGCTCTCTCCACGGGGGCTGTGGCTTCATCGTGGGCCTTTTGTCAAGGGGCTTCGGCAGCTCGGCTCTGCCGAGCGGCGACCTGGCGTTCCGTCCACACATTTACAAAGTTTTATAAGGTGGACGTCAGTGCTTCCGCTGATGCGGCCTTAGGACGTAGGGTCCTGCAGGCAGCGGTAGTTTAAAGTTCTAGTTAACTTGTATTTGGCGCCTGTTTGCGCTTTTATCTAGGTTGTTGGGTTTCTGCCTTTTGTTGGTTTTTTCCCACCCTTATTTTTGAACTGCTTTGGGACGTCCCATCAGTAATGAATACTGTGGCTCTCTTCCTTCCCTCTGCAGCTGAAAGACGGATTTTGGTAAGAACTTACCTTAAAATCCTTTTCAGCGAAGGAAGGAAGAGAGACACAGCTCCCTCCCATGGCAGAAGTGTGTTGTTGTATTTACAGATGCGGCGTGACCCTTCTCTGATAGCGTTTATCTGGGCTGAGGTCGACGCGCTACGGCTCTGTTCCAGCATTACCAGCTCATCGCAGTGGTCAGGTCCAGTGAGTAGTACCTGGAACTGTGTGATGTTTTGCCAAATGCATGCAAAAGCTGTACTATTGTGTTTTTCTCTGAAGTCCTTCATAAGGGGTTATGTTGCTCCGCTGGTGATCTTGCTCTTCTTTAAGCTTGGGTACGACTGAAGAAAGCTGAGTAGGAGGAGCCCGTGCTGGAGGGGCCGGTCAACACTCTTTTTAATCTGAGGTGTCAATCCTATCTGGGCTCCGCCAACCCATCAGTAATGAATACTGTGTCTCTCTTCCTTCCTTCGCTGAAAAGGATTTTACAGGTAAGTTCTTACCAAAATCCGTCTTTAATGGGGTTATCTGAGACTTGTTTATATAGTATTAAACTACTTATCGGTAGGTAGTTGCTAACTACCTGCCTGTGCTGTCCTGCAACAGTCTCTCCTGGCTCAGATTGGTCACCGATTGCTCCTGCTGGCAATTCACTTGCTTCTTGTGTCATCATGTTGACAGAGCAGTTCCTTCTCTTCCGCTCTGCTCTGTTGAGGGGCGTCACTGCCGATTTCATATTGATTGACAACCAGCTCAGCCTTCAACAGGAGGGGTCATGCTATCAGTCAACATGACATTGGCAATGATGCCCCGTCAACAGAGCAGAGCGGATGAGAGGGAGTTAACAAGACGTCATGTGAAGCAGGAGAATCACTGCCAGGAGTGGATCAATAAGTCACCTAACGCTTTGAGCTGGCAGAAATCATCTCAGGGCAGCGTAAGCAGCTTGTTAGCAAATACCTGCCGATAAGTGCTTAGCCCCATAGGTAAAATTAAAAAATAGGTCCCGGATATCCCTTTTAACCTAAAATTAGCGCAGCAGTGACCATGCCTACGAGTCAGCCAAGTAATAATTCGGTGTGCTGGGTTTCGACTGCTAAACATGGTAATTTTATTCCCAGTGACAGCCGTTCAGAGACTCTGAACTGGCCTTTTTTGGTGAGTGGGGAGCTGGGCTGCCCATCACTAACTTCGTCGATGATCTGCAGCTCCTGCTTCTGCTCTCCTCTTGCCTCCATGCAGTATGAACCAGCAGTGAGGCATTGTTTTCATTCATTTATTTATTTATTTTTACATCATTTTATGCTGTTCACGCTTAGTGATTTTTTAAAAAAATATATATACATTATTCTATAGTCCGTATTTTCACAGTGATTCCACATTTGGATATAGAGATGAAGTCACAGCACTCAACAAATGGTGAAACGCCATGCTTTATTATATCCTGTACGCAAATTAGGAATAATAGGGAGGGCTTAGAGCCGTATCATGTCTCTGGATGCATTTTTAAGGCTCTCCGTGGGTCCCACGTTTCAATTCCCTTGAGTGCGTTACATGTCTTCTAGGATAGTAGTCAATAACATTTAAAAAGTAAGGCTAGTTTCACACTAGCGTTTCACTGAACTGCATCGGTCTGCGCACGGCCGCCGCTAAGCTCCGGCCGCTCCTCCTCCCGTCCGCTCCGCCTATGGGCGCATGACGCTGCATGCGACCTGCGTACCCTATCTTTAGCATTGGGTACGCAGGCCGTGCGCAGGTATGCGTTTGCTGGCACATGCGTCCTTTTGCATTTTTGTGCACTCGGCGCACTGTCAAAAGGACGCATGCGCCGGCAAACGCATACCTGCGCACGGCCTTCATACCCAATGCTAAAGATAAAGTACCCAGGTCACATGCAGCGTCATGCTCCCTTAGGCAGAGTGGCCGGGAGGAGGCGGGGGCGGAACTTAGCGGCGGCCGTGCGCCGACCGACGCAGATCAGTGAAACGCTAGTGTGAAACTAGCCTAAGAGAAAATCGTCACAACATTTCCCAATCACAAAAGACAATAGGTAAAGTAGCAGCACAAGAAAGAAGATCATTTATGGATGTGATAAAAGCATGATACCATTCATTTGCAATGTCACAATGCGCCTGTCTTTACAATCATTCAGCTTTACAGAATAACAGCACCGTATGTCTATCTAAGCCGTGCCTAGGTCCTAGGACATCTATCCAACCTACAGATGAGACCACACGGACCGCTATTATATCTCTGCCTAAGGCTGCTTTCACATTTGCGTCTGTACGCGCAGCGTTTGATCCGCATAGATCCGTGTGCGTCATGCGTACATATCTTTAACATGGTGTACGCAGGGACATGCGTTTGTGTACGCATGCGTCATTTCGCAGTGTCCGGCAAACGCAACTTGTTGCATTTTTTGAAGCATCAAAAATCCGTCAAATATGCGCAGTGCGGATGAGTGCGTAAAAAAAATGCATTACTGTCTATGGGAACACATTGGTACGCAAGAACATGCGCATGGATGCGTTCGATGCGCATGCGGACTTCAGACTGCATGTCCAGGAACTGATTACAGCACCTGGAAATATTGAACGCTTGTGCATAAACAACGCAAACGCATGCACACGCTGCGTGTTTTTTTTGGCGTTATGTGTAAGATGATGCGGATAAAAAATTCTGTGTAAACATGCATTTGCATGTGTTTTTGCATGCGTATGCAGATGATAAGCTGCGCACATATACGCAAATGTGAACTTAGCCTTACAAGTTCAAAAAGTCATGTACAGCCTTGTGTGATAGAATGCCTGTGTTCCCAAAACTCATTGCAAAGGTCTTTCTGGGGTTTTTATGTTTTACTACTTTTGCACACTAAAAACAATTTTTTACAACAAATAATTTATTTATGCATCACCATATTTTAATAGTTATAACTTTTTTTATTTTTTCATTGACAGCTGTGTATGAGGGTTTGTTTTTGTTGGACAGGATGTTTTCAGTGGTATTATTATTACATTTGCATCCATTTGTTGTGAGTACGATGGAAAAAGCTATGGTATATTTTCTTTACCCTATATATTTGTTAAAGTGTAATATCTCCATAGGTTTACAAGGAACAGGTTTTGGAGCCTATGCTTAATGGCACGGAGAAAACACCAGCCCTAATATCCGATTACAAGGAGTACCACACTGACTCAACTGTGAAATTTGTTGTAAAAATGACAGAAGAAAAACTGGCTCAAGCAGAAGCTGCCGGTTTACACAAAGTGTTCAAACTTCAGACCACTCTTACCTGCAATTCTATGGTGCGTTGTTTCTGTAAGATGTATATATGTTATATTTCTCCTTCTAGATATTATTATATCACTTCAGTCAATAAACCGTTTTCTTTTCTCATTTCTCTGCCTATTTTCTATTGGTATAAATTTAATCTGAGATTTTCCTACTTCCATTAGTAAATATATGCCTTGTTACTATTTCATTTTATGCACTATGTTGCTTAATTTATTGCTTATTGATTAGTTTCCGTAAAAGGGCTATTCTCGTTATTAAATTGCTTCAGTTAGAAAGCATGAAAATATAACTTTGCAATTGACTTTATTTTTCTATTTGCTGTCATTCTCCTGCAGAGGGAGAGCTTTTATCTTACATAGTGTACAGCTTGCTGAATGAGCCCAGTAGTTACTTTCCAGGGGAGGAGTTAAAGGGGTTGTCCGCCTTCAGGAAAGGGTGTCCCAAACTGTGTAAAATACATGAAATAACAAATTCAGAAGGTATTCACACTCCCTGAGTCTAGCGCCGACTCCTCGCCACTGGTTGGGTTCCACTGTTTTGACTACAGCAGTAATGTCTAGTAACAGCTTCACAGTTTTGGCCAGTCACTGAGCTCAGTGGCTCGTTTGGCACTATTTCACATGACATCACAGTTGTAGTCTTTACACTGGGATCAAAGCAGCAGCAGGGATCTGGCGATGGACCCTGTGAGGTTGAGGTTGTTATTTTATGTATTTTACACCTCCTTTCCTGAACGTGAACTACTCCTTTAAAGGGAATCTGTCAGCAAGTGTTTGCTATGTTATCAGAAAACAGCAGGATCTAGAGGGTGAAACTCAGATTTCATCCTTGTCATTTATTAATATGTGTGCTGTTGTTTACTTACAGTAAAGGTTTTATCACCAGGACCCCTCCTGCCAAGTCGTCTGACTATGCCCCCTCCTCTGATAAGCAGCCCACTGTCAATAGGCAATGTACATAGAAAGCTGTGTTATAGGCGGGGATAGTTTTCTGAGCTCTTTCATGCTACATCTAAAAACTCTGAATGTCTCACCCAGTAAACTAAGTAATACATCGTTGTAATCAGGGTCTCTCTTCCTACGTTTTGCTGCTCTCAGATGAGGCAGCAAAAACCTGCTGACATATTCCTTTTGACTCCTAAGATCCCACCCACTTCACTCCAGCGCAGTGATTTCTGTACTTAGCTGCTCGTCTCCTTCACCTTCTTTTAGCTCCTGAGCTTCTCTTATCAGTCTGGCATTATTACAGTCCCTAGCCGCCAGCATCAAGAGTGTACAGAGCAGTTCTTCTATTTTTTATTTTTAGTGCACTATTGATTCCACTGTGCTGTACGTGAGAAGGGGGTACATACTAAATATAAATTACAATGAACGGACTAACAATGACAGACCGGTGCAGAGGGGGTGCAGGCTTAAGGTACTGTCACACTAAACGAGATCACTAATGAGTCACCGATTTCATGACTCAGTAGCGATCTCGTTAGCGACTTAGCTGTGTGTGACATGTAGCAGCGATGTGGCCCCTGCTGAGATGTCGCTGATCGCTTATGAACGTTCAGAGCCGTTTTTTGGTTGTTGGTGTCCCGCTGGTGAGCCTGAATCGCTGAGTGTGACACCCTTTATGAACGATTTCACCAGCGTCGCAGGTGGGACTAGGTTTTCCCAATGACCGCAGAGGTCGTTATACAGATCGCTGATGAGTTGTGTTTGGAATCTAACTAGCGATCACATAGCGATCGCACCAGCGATCTCGCCAGGTCGTGTCGTTGTCGTGATCGCTGGTGCGATCGCTAAGTGTGACAGTGCCTTTAGTCTATCTGGTAATCGGGAAGGAGACAGTAGGTTGGGGGGTTGCGGCAGTTCTGGTGGTGGTGAGGTGACAGTGGGGTTATTGCAAGCTGTAACCTTTCTTATAGAGATGGGTTTTCAAGTCTCAAAGTTCAGAATGTGGTGGATATTCAGATGTGTTGGGGCACAGAATTCCAGGGGATGAGGGATACTTGGGCGAGAAGAAGGTTGTGGGAGGACATGTGGGAAGATGGGGAATTGGAAGCCAATGAACTGATTTTCAGAGGGGCGCAGTACCGACGAGAGAGGTGGACTAATCATGAGCTGAGCTGTGTGATTGTCGAAATGCCCTGTAATCTTTGTATGTGAATATAGTGATAAGAGTATAAACTTCAGAACAGTGACAGAAAGCAGCCGACTAGGATTATCTCACAAGGAGAAGTACCCACTCCCCAGCACCGAGGACCTGAGGAGACTGCTGAGCTGTGAGCTTCTCAAGGAACGTGAGAATACCCCTGTAAGGCTTTCCACTATCCTAGTGACTGGCAGATTGGGTTCATACAGTGAAAAATACAGAGACCCTGATAGCCCCCAATTCAGGATTTTGAAAATGAATCCAGCAATATCTGTTATAGCTCCAGAATCAAGAGAAGGTGTGACACCAATATGAAAAGAGCCACTGTTTGCAAATGCACTTGACTAGTATGATGATCCAGTTTTGATCTTTCTGTTTTTCTTTCTTTTAGGTTTTGTTTGATCACATGGGCTGTCTTAAAAAGTATGAAACTGTCCTGGATATTCTGAAGGAATTTTTCGATCTAAGATTACATTACTATTCTCTACGTAAAGAGTGGTTGATGGGAATGTTGGGAGCGGAGGCTTCAAGACTTAACAATCAAGCCAGATTTATCCTTGAGAAGATTCAAGGGAAGATCACAATAGGTAATCCGTCTTCAGCTATTTAGTCACTGCAAATATAAATACACCTTCATAACCTCCACTGTGTAATTGGTTAATGCATTTTTTTCTTCATAGAAAACAAGTCCAAAAGAGATCTAATTCAGATGTTGTTACAGAAGGGGTTTGAGTCGGACCCTGTGAAAGCTTGGAAAGAAGCACAGGAAAAGGTGGGCCTAACTCACATTTTCATCTGAATGTTAGAGCACCTTTTGCTAGACACCTGGTGTTATCAGTGCCAGTGGTTCTATAGCTACTTTATGCGATTGATGATAATGGACAAATCTGTTATCCTGCTGATCATCCAATGTTTTTACAGTCTACAGAGGAAGATGATACACAAGATCCAAATGACGATAATTCCTCAGATTCAGGTGCTACTTCAGGTCCGGATTTTAACTACATTCTCAATATGTCTCTCTGGAGCCTTTCCAAGGAGAAAGTAGATGAGCTGATTAAACAGAGGGACACGAAGGTATGGTACTAATGTTGGTCAATGGACAGCCCCAGTAATCTTATTTTTATGACATGACTTGTACTACACTTATGACTTACACACGCTAGGTGGAAATTGTCAGTTTGTAGCATGCGCCTTTTGTGAATTGTTCAAAACGGCTACACCTGTTTCTTGGGCAAATAAGCAAGATAAGGCTACGTTCACATGGCAGTATTTTGGTCAGTATTTCACATCGTTTGTAAACCAAAACCAGGAGTGGAACAGTCAGAGGAAAAGTATAATAGAAACCCGTCACCACTTCTGTATTTATCACCCACTCTTGGTTTTGGCTTACAAATACTGAGGTAAAAAACTGACCTGAAATACTGGCGTGTGAATGTGGCCTTCAGCTTATAACCAGAGGGGGTTAAAAAGGAGCATCAGAGTTTCAGCTATACACATGTCGGTGGTTTGCCTCTTCGGGGCAACTCCACAATGACTGCCTAAACTTTACATGATTCATTTTAGTATACAGTGCCTTCCTATATAGTGAAATAAAAATGTGTACCGATTCATACTGACCCAGTGTATGCCAAAAGGATGCCCAGCGTGTGAAGAGAAACTAAATCCAATTATATCCTTACCCGGTCAAATTAATGTTATCGAAACTGCAATTAGTCAGACAGTGCAGGTATATATTCATTATTACATGCCGAGTTTAGTGTTAACATTGAGCACCTGTCACAAGATGTGTCCAACCCTCTTACGATACATAATTCAATTAGATGAAAAACTAGGTCTGAGCTGAAAAAGTAAGTTGATGTGTATGCAAAAAGTAAATGCATATTAACACATGACCATTACACAGAGAAAACAAGAAACAAATATCCTAAAATAAAATAAAAAAATTAAAATATATTGCAAAAAATGCATGAAGGTAGTAATAATAATAGAGGAATTTTCGGGTACTCACCGTAAAATCTCTTTCTTGGAGCCTTCATTGGGGGACACAGGTTACCATGGGTGTGTGCTGCTGTTGCTAGGAGGCTGACACTATGCAAAATTAAAAGGAATAGCTCCTCCCCGGCAGTATACACCCCGACAGGCACTAAGTAACTCAGTTTGTGAAAAAAGCAGTAGGAGAAGCATGAGAGAACTACTTAGGATGTACCAACTCAACAAGAGGCCTTTGGCCCCATATGTTAGAGACTTTTATAAAGAACAAGGGCGGGTGCTGTGTCCCCCAATGAAGGCTCCAAGAAAGAGATTTTACGGTGAGTACTCGAAAATCCCTCTTTCTTTATCGCTTCATTGGGGGACACAGGTTACCATGGGACGTCCTAAAGCAGTCTCAAGGGCGGGGAATTAGAATATGTGGAAAGGTCTTAGGTCTGTCGGTGTGCAACCGCCGCCTGCAGTACCTTTCTACCCAGATTTGCGTCGGACGAGGCCTGGGTTTGGACCCTGTAGTACCTCGCAAAGGTGTGCAGGGAAGACCAGGTTGCGGCCCTGCAGATTTGAAGCGCCGATGCCTGGTGACGGGCAGCCCAGGAGGCCCCTACAGAGCGGGTGGAGTGGGCTTTCACGGCCGTTGGGGGCCGCTTTTCTTGGAGGCGGTAGGCTTCAAGTATGGTGGAGCAGGTCCAGCGAGCAATTGTTGACTTTGAAGCTGGGAGCCCTTTTCGACGACCCTCGGTAATGACGAGTAGGGAGTCGGTGTGACGGATAGGGGCTGACCTTGAAAGGTAGACACGAATAGCTCTGACGACGTCCAGCTTGTGGAGGGACTTTTCTAGTGGGTGAGCCGGGGACAGGCAAAAGGAGGGCAGGACGATGTCCTCGTTGATGTGGAAAGAGGTTACCACTTTGGGGAGGAAGGAGGGAACAGGTCTGAGAACTACCTTATCCTGATGGAGGACCATATGGGGGGGCTGGCAGGATAAGGCTGCTAGCTCAGAGATTCTTCTGATGGACATAATGGCGATTAGGAAGGTCACCTTCCAGGAGAGGATCGAGAGTGGAATGTCCTGGATGGGTTCGAAGGGTGCCTTTTGAAGGGCGTCAAGGACAAGGTTAAGGTCCCATGGCTCTATTGGGGGATGGTAAGGTGGTGCTACGTGTGCAACACCTTGGAGGAAAGTCCTAACCTGAGGTAGGGGTGCTAGGTCCCTTTGAAAAAGGATTGACAGGGCTGAGACCTGACCTTTTAGAGTGCTGAGGGACAGGCTGGCGTCTAGGCCGGATTGGAGGAATCCGAGGATGGAAGGGAGGGAGAAGGACATTGGAGTGGTATTGTTGTCCTCGCACCATCGGAAAAAGGCTTTCCAGTACCTATGGTAAATGCGGGAGGAGGCTGGTTTTCTAGCTTTGATCATGGTTTGGATGACCTGGTCTGAGAAACCCACTTCCTTCAGGACCGCGGCTTCAATGGCCATGCCATTAAATTGAGCGACTGAGAACTCTCGTGGTAGAGGGGGCCCTGAAAGAGTAGGTCTAGGCGGTCTGGGAGTCTCCAGGGGGCGTCCGCGAGCATGTTCACTAGTTCCGCATACCAGGCTCGTCTTAGCCAGTCTGGGGCTATTAGAATGACTGGAATGCCCTCTGACTTTATCTTTTTGACCACCCTTGGGATCAGGGCGAGTGGTGGAAACAGATAGGGGAGTGAGAACTGGGACCATGGAATCACCAGTGAGTCGCAGCCGATGGCCAGAGGGTCCCTGGCTATGAAACGGGGGACCTTGTGGTTCATCCGAGCCGCCATTAGATCGACGTCCGGAGTGCCCCAGCGTTGGCAGACGTGGTCGAAGACTGATGGGTGTAGAGACCACTTGCCCGAAGCTAGGCCTTGGCGGCTTAGGAAGTCGGCTGCCCAGTTGTCCACCCCCGGAATGTGGACTGCTGAGATTGCCGGAACATGGTGTTCTGCCCAGTGCAGAATCTTTGCCACCTCTGTCATGACCTGCCTGCTGCGTGTTCCGCCCTGATGGTTTATGTACGCCACAGCCTTGGCGTTGTCTGCGACGTCCTTTCTCTCTTTGTAGTTGAGGATGCCGCAGGGACCCCGGTTTGAGGGGTCGCTGGGAGCTATAGATCCTCCTTCAAAGAAGACGGTGTCAACCCCTTGTAGTACGAAGGGGGGGGGTCACCGCTGGTGACCACCGTCTTCCTCTCAGCCCTCTTGTTAGGAGAGGGGCGAGGGGGGGATTCGGCTAGGACTGCCACCGGTCATCGCCCAGGAGCACCGTGAGTGGTGGTAGGGGATGAGTCCTGCCTGCGGGCCTGAGAGTTGCCGTGGGGCGACACCACACTGCTCGCTCAGCCACAATATTGTGGGGAGGCAGGGTGAGACTTTACACCCTGATTCCCTGAAGAAGTATCTGAAATATAAAGCAAAAAAGTTAATAAAACACAACAAAAACCTGAAAGAAGGAAATAAGGTTAGCTGCGGATCTGGAAGATCCAGGTCCGCCTCCTACAGACACTAAGCACAAACTGAGTTACTTAGTGCCTGTCGGGGTGTATACTGCCGGGGAGGAGCTATTCCTTTTAATTTTGCATAGTGTCAGCCTCCTAGCAACAGCAGCACACACCCATGGTAACCTGTGTCCCCCAATGAGGCGATAAAGAAAAGGGTATTTGGTAAACATAATTTTGATCAAAATAATGTACAAGCCGTCCCACCACGTCAAGGCAACCCTTGTGGGACAGTCCTAACTCTTGTATTAAAAACCTTTCCACTTGTCAAGTGACAAATGTGAACAAGGACAGAGAGACTGAACCCACCAGTAAAAGCATAGGCCAGACAGGATAGATTTCTCAACTCAGAAGCAGGGCGGTCACACCCTTATATGCACAAGATGCACTAAGAACTAAATGAAAAACTAGGTCTAAGCTGAAAAAGTAAGTTGATGTGTATGCAAAAAGTAATTGCATATTAACACATGACCATTACACAGAGAAAACAAGAAACAAATATCCTAAAATAAACTAAAAAAAATTCAATTAGAAAGATAGCCAAATGATTGTCCGGACCTTGGTTCATCAACCACATCAGTGAGCAGTGGCCATTGGACAAAGCCCTGTGAATCACCTCCTAACTGTTGGTAATCCCAGCGCTGCCCCTGATTATTAGGCCCAGCACAACATCAAGCTGGCATCTCACCGCAACAATGTCACATTGGGCCTACATACCAGAAAAGACATCTGGGATCCATCAGGAAGCAGGCAGTCTGCAAAGCTCCCTTCCGGTGGTCACGGGTTACTGATGTGGTAGCTGGACCAGGGACCTGCTAATCAATTCGCTCATCTCTACTCAGTCATCATACAAGCATGAACATGTGTGGATGTGATCAGTAAATTTCTCCGTCGCCTCATTGGGGGACACAGGACCATGGGTGTTATGCTGCTGCCACTAGGAGGACTCTAAGCAATACACAAAAAAGGGTTAACTCCTCCTCCTGCAGTATACACCCTCTGCTGACTCAATCCTCAATCAGTTCTTGCTTAGTGTCTGTAGGAGGCACTAGGGTCTGCTTCAGATCCCAATCTTTCAATTTTTTTCCAATTTTATTTTATTTTTTTCCACGGAATGGAAGGGCGACGGGGTCTTCTAAAAAAAAGTCCCGATCTCCCACAGTCATCAACAGGCGGGAACGCGGAGTGTCGCCTCCCCATACCCCCTCCTGCAACGTTTTTTCGCCTGAGCTCTTTTTGGGGCTACGGATCCCTTTAATGGGTCCGTTCTCCCCACACCTTCAACGGAGGGAAGACGGGGTATCGCCCCCATGTACCCCCTTCCGGAGCCAGGCCTTCGGACGTCAGGAGTCTCCCCCTTCACCATTACCGCCACGAAGCTCCTGGTACTGGGGAATTTAACCCTCTCCGCCTCACGGCGGATTGAGGTAGTATGACTGCATATGCCGCTGGCACCCGCCGCAGTGAGTACCCGAACGCTGCCACGTCTTTTTCACAGCAGCTGTTCACCAGCTGCTCAGGCCTGTCATAGTAGGCCTCTCCTTCTCATTGGAGCCGCAGCCGCGGCCTCTCACTGCAGCCGCCGCCGCGACTTCACCACAGGAGCCACCGCCGCGGCCTTCTCAACCGCCGCGGCATCCTCAAAGGAGCCACCGCCTTGGTCTTAATCATGGGAGTCGCTCCTACGCCTCACCTCTGCGCCGCTGCGGCCCCCACTGCCTCCTCCGCCTGCCGCAGCTGCCCCTCTAATTTAGTCCCCGGCTTTTGGCCCGGGTAGGCCTCACTTCCGCCCTCCCGGGTAGAACCCGCCCACGGTTTTTTGGCGTTCTACCCCCGTTCAGGGAGCGCTGTCCCGGCCCCTCTGCATGTCTCCGCCCACCTTTTCTGGCGCTTCTCGTCGGAACGAGAAGCGCCAACTCAGTCTCGGCCGCCATTTCTCCTCATCAACGCCGCATCTTCTGAGTGGGGAAAAGCTACTCCAGCGTCTGATATCCCCATTCCTCTTCTGTGGGCACAGACACAGGACCCTGGGTAAGCTTGCACAGCGCTTAACCCCTTCCCTACTGCAGTCTCCACCTCCGTGCAGGGACAGGGGCTCTCAACCCTCGTTCAAGCCTTTTCAGTCCTGGAGAAACAGATCCTCCCGGTCCGGACCCAAGGGTTCCTCTTCTCGCAAGTTTTCCTCTCAATGACTCCTTGCCGTGTCAGGAGGACTCAAACAGGGTAGGCGGCCGCCTACTCTTGTTTCGCGAGGTCTGGTTGTCGGTCGTTCACGACCGGTGGGTCCGAGACCTCGTAGCCTCCGGCTACAAGATCGAATTCTTGTCCCCTCCTCCAAGGTGTTTCTTCCAGTCTCGCCTACCCAAAGTCAAGGGCTCTCGCAGCCCACTTTCATCAGGCCTTAGACGCTCTCCGCAACAGCTAAGTTATCGTCTCTGTTCCTCACGCAAAAAGGTTCAAGGGGTTTTACTCGAACCTATTCGTGGTCCCAAAAAAGGACGGAACCATGCTCCCCATCTTGGACCTAAAACTGCTGAACAAATTTGTCAGGGTGCGCCATTTTGGAATGGAATCTCTCCGTTCTGTTATTGCTTCGTTGGAAAAAGGGGAATACTCTCGTCTGTCGACATCAAGGACGCATATCTCCACATTCCAATTTTCAAGGGCCATCAAAGGTTTCTGCGCTTTGCGATCGGAGACGAACACTTCCAGTTCACCGCTCTGCCCTATGGTCTCGCCACCGCCCTCAGAGTGTTCACAAAGGTCATGGCAGCCGTCATGTCCATGTTACACTCTCGGGGCGTGGTGATCCTTCCCTACCTGGACAACCTGCTCATCAAGGGTCCGTCTTTTCGGGCCTGTGCAGAGAGTGTCGACGTCACTGTCGATACTCTCTCCCACCTAGGTTGGCTAGTGAACCTGGACAAATCCTCCCCCGTTCCTTCTCAAAAAATTCCCTTTCTGGAATGATTCTGGACACTTCCCGAGGGTTGGTAAGTCTCCCTCCAGAGAAGATTTCCTCTCTAACGCGGGGAGCACAATTGTTATCGCTAGGCCGCTCTCACTCCCTACGGTTCGCCATGCAGGTCCTGGGGAAGATGGTAGCCTCCATCGAGGCAGTGCTGTTTGCTCAATTTCATATCCGGCCCCTGCAACAGGAATTGATTTCAGTCTGGGACAGGAACCCAGCCTCCTTGGGTCGCCGCTTTCGCCTGCCATCCAGAATCAAGCGGACCCTAAAATGGTGGACGACCATGTCATCATTGAATCAGGGAAGGTCCTTTCTTCCCGTACATTGGTTGGTGGTGACCACCGATGCCAGCCTCTCGATGGGGTGCGGTTTTTCATCACCACACGGCTCAAGGTCGCTGGTCTTCTCGGGAAGCCCATCTTCCGATCAACATCCTAGAGATCAGAGCTATCAGACTAGCTCTTCTTCATTTCCATCATCTACTGGCCGGTTGTCCCATCCGGATCTAGTCAGACAACGCCACGGCCGTGGCGTACATCAACCGTCAGGGTGGCACGCAAAGCAGAAGTGCGATGCTCGAAGTAACGCACATTCTGCGATGGGCCCAAGTCAAACCGCTCGCTCATCTCCGCGGTTCACATTCCAGGAGTGGACAATTGGGCGGCGGATTTTCTCAGCCGCCAGGGCTTAGCTTCGGGGGAATGGTCCCTTCACCCGGAAGAGTTTCATCACATTTGCCAGCGTTGGGGCACTCCAGATGTGGACCTCATGGCATCCAGACTGAATGCCAAGGTTCTGGCATTCATAGGCCGGTCCCCCGACCCCCTAGCCATCGGCTCGGATGCGCTAGTCCTTCCTTGGAGCCAATTTCGCCCTCCTTACATCTTCCCGCCCCTTCCGTTAATTCCCAGGGTAATTTGTAAGATCAAGACGGAAGGCGTTCCTCTAATTCTCGTCGCTCCAGACTAGCCGCGGCGGCCGTGGTTTGCGGAACTAATTCATCTGGTCGCAGACATTCCCTGGAGGTTACCGGATCGCCCAGACCTTCTCTCTCAAGGTCCCATTTACCATCAGAATTCGAGGGCGCTGAATTTGACGGTATGGCCATTGAATCCTGGATTCTAGCCCAGGCCGGTTTCTCGCAACGGGTTGCGACTACCATGATCAACGCCAGGAAGCCTGTTTCCATGTGCATTTATCATCGTGTTTGGAAAACGTTTTTCTCCTGGTGCAAGGACAAAGGTCGTTCCCCGTTGGTGTTTTCCACCCCTTCTGGAGTTTCTCCAAGCAGGGCTGGATTCAGGATTAGCGCTGTCTTCCCTCAAGGGACAAATTTCCGCTCTATCCGTGCTTTTCCAGCGACGGATAGTGTCTAAGCCCCAGGTTAAGACGTTTATTCAGGGAGTGTCGCATCTTGTACCACCCTACAAGAGGCCTTTGGAACCTTGGGACCTTAATCTGGTCCTCAGTGTCTTACAAGAGACCCCCTTCGAGCATTACAAATGTTGCTCTTTCTCTTTTGTCATGGAAGGTTGTTTTCCTTGTCGCAATAACGTCCATCAGACGGGTCTCGGAATTGGCAGCCTTGTCTTGTAAACCTCCCTTCCTGATTTTCCACCAGCACAAGGTGGTGCTTAGGACGTCTCCTTCCTTTTTGCTTAAAGTCTTTTGGGCTTTTCATCTAAACGAGGATATAGTCCTGCCCTCGTTCTGTCCGGCGCCGGTTCACCGTACTGAGACAGCTCTTCACACTTTGGATTTGGTGAGGGCTCTCCGCAGGTACATTTCCAGGACTGCGTCTTTTCGCAAATCAGATGCCCTTTTCGTGCTTCCGGAGGGACGCAGAAAGGGCCTGCCTGCTTCCAAGGCAACGTTAGCCGGATGGATCCGCTCTGCGATCCAAGAAGCCTACCGTGTCAAGGGTCGGCCTATCCCGGCGGGGATTAAGGCACACTCCACTCGGTCAGTGGGGGCTTCCTGGGCCATTCGGCACAGCAAAGTGTGCAAGGCTGCGACTTGGTCCAGTCTTCACACATTTGCCAAGCATTACAAGATTCATGCTCAAGCTTCTTCAGATGCGGCACTCGGCAGACAGATTCTGCAATCAGCCGTTTCGCATCTGTAGTCTTCTTTTACCCGTTTAAGCGTTTATGCATTTGGTTTACGAGGCTTCAACTGTTGTCATGGTTTCCCACCCAGGGACTGCTTTGGGACGTCCCGTGGTCCTGTGTCCCCCAATGAGGCGACGGAGAGAAACAGGGATTTTTGTGTGTACTCACCGTAAAATCCTTTTTTCTGAGCCAATCATTGAGGGACACAGCACCCACCCTGTTAGCCAGAAGCCTCGTACTTGTTTGGTTTTGACATATTGCATTTCTATTATGAGCTCATACTGCTGTGGCACCGAACTGGTTAAGGATTAACCAGCAGAGGGTGTATACTGCAGGAGGAGGAGTTAACCCTTTTTTGTGTATTGCTTAGTGTCCTCCTAGTGGCAGCAGCATAACACCCATGGTCCTGTGTCCCCAATGATTGGCTCGGAGAAAAGGATTTTACGGTGAGTACACACAAAAATCCCTGTATTTCTCTTCAGCTCTCACTTCAGATCTTTGTACTTTACTAATTTCCAAAAACGGTGATGCATGAAATTCACGAGTTTTCATTTTTATCAAAAAAGTATAAACAGAAGTTGCTTGTCAGTGGCCATTCGTTTAACCGCTTTATCCCATCCGACGTACTATTCCGTCCATGAGCCCTGGGACTTAATTTCCAAGGACGGAATAGTACGTCACATGCGATCAGTTGCGCTCCCTGGGGGAGCGCAGCTGATCGCTGCCGGGTATCAGCTGATTATCACAGCTGACACCCGCCACTATGTGCCAGGAGCGGTCAAGGACCGCTCCCGGCACATTAACCCCTGGCACACTGCGATCAAAGATGATCGCAGTGTACCGGGGGCATAGGGAAGCATCGTGCAGGGAGGGGGCTCCCTGCGTGCTCCCCTGAGACCCTCAGAACAGCGCAATGCATCGCGCTGTTCCGAGGGACCCTCCCTGCAGGACCCCTGATCCAAGATGGCCGCGGGGTCCGGCAGGGAGGCGGCTTCCTCAGTGCCTGCTGAGAGCAGGCGCTGAGAAAGCCTGCAGCAGTGCCTGTCACATTGGCGATTTGACGGAGTGCCGTGCACACTGTCAGATCGGCGATCTGGCCTTATACAGTGATGTCCCACCCTGGGACAAAGTAAAAAAAGTTAAAAAAAAAAAAATAAAAATCACAAGTGTAAAAAAAAATCCTAAATAATGGAAAAAAAAAAAATCCCCAATAAATTCCTTTCTTCATGTAAATAAAAAATAAAACAATAAAAGTACACATGTTTGGTGTCACCGCGTCCGTCATCAAGACCCGCCCTATAAAACTGCCCCACTAGTTAACCCCTTTATTGAACCCCTTAAAAAAAAAAACAAGGAAAAAAACCAATGATTTATCATCATACCGCCGAACAAAAAGTGGAATAACACGCGATCAAAAAGACGGATATATATAAACATGGTACCGCTGAAAACGTCATCTTGTCCCGCAAAAAAAGAGCCGCCATACAGCATCATCAGCGAAAAAATAAAAAAGTTATAGCTCGCAGAATAAAGCAATGCAAAAATAATTATTTTTTATATATAAACGTTTTTATTGTATAAAAGCGCCAAAATATAAAAAAAATGATATAAATGAGGTATCACTGTAATCGTACTAACCCGAAGAATAAAACTGCTTTATCAATTTTACCACGCGCGGAACGGTATAAATGCCCCCCAAAGGAAATTCATGAATTGCTGGTTTTTGTTCATTCTGCCTCCCAAAAATCGTAATAAAAAGCGATAAAAATATGTCATGTGTCCAAAAATGGTACCAATAAAAACATCAACTCGTCCCGCAAATAAATAAGACTTCACATGACTCTGTGGGCCAAAATCTGGAAAATTATAGCTCTCAAAATGTGGTGATGCAAAAACTATTTTTTGCAATAAAAAGCGTCTTTTAGCGTGTGACAGCTGCCAAACATAAAAACCCGATATAAATAGTAAATCAAACCCCCCCCCCCCTTTATTACCCCCTTAGTTAGGAAAAAATAATAAAATTTAAAAAATGTATTTATTTCCATTTTCCCGTTAGGGTTAGAATTGGAGCTAAAGTTAGGGTTAGGGTTGGGATTAGGGTTAGGGGTGTGTTAGGGTTAGGTTTGTGGTTAGGTTTATGATTAGGGTTGGGATTTGGGGTGTGTTGGGGTTAGGGTTGGAGTTAGAATAGGGGGGTTTCCACTGTTTAGGCACATCAGGTGCTCTCCAAACGTGACATGGCGTCTGATCTCAATTCCAGCCAATTCGGCGTTGAAAAAACGGTGCTCCTTCCCTACTGAGCTCAGCCGTGCGCCCAAACAGCAGATTACCCCCACATATGGGGTATCCGCGTACTCAGGAAAAATTGTACAATAACTCTTGGGGTCTAATTTCTTCTGTTACCCTTGGGTAAATGAAAAATTGGGGGCGAAAATATAATTTTTGTGGAAAAAATATGATTTTTTATTTTTATGGCTCTACGTTATAAACTTGTGTGAAGCACTTGGGGGTTCAAAGTTCTCACCACACATCTAGATAAGTTCCTTTGGGGGTCTAGTTTCCAAAATGGGGTCACTTGTGTTGGTTTCCACTGTTTAGGCACATCAGGGACTCTGCAAACTGAACATAACACCCATCAAAGTCTGCATTCCAAAATGTCATTACTTCCTTTCCAAGTCCTGCTGTGCTCCCAAACAGTATTCCCCCCACATATGGGGTATCAGCGCACTTGGGACAAATTGGACAACTTTTGGGGTCCAATTTCCTTGGAAAAAATCAAAAGTTTGGGACTAAAAAATCATTTTTGTGGTAATTTTTTTTTTCACACCCAGGCATTATAAACTTTAGTGAAACACTTGAGGGTTGAACGTGCTCACAACAGATCTAGATAAGTTCCTTAGGGTATCTAGTTTCCAAATGGTGTCACTTGGGGGTTTCCACTGTTTAGGCACATCAGGTGCTCTCCAAACACGACATGGCGTCCAGCCAATTCTGCGTTAAAAAAGTCAAACTGCTCTCCTTCCCTTCCGAGCTCTGCCATGCACCCAAACAGTGGTTTACCCCCACATATTGGGTGTCAGCATACTCAGGACAAATTGCACAATAGCATTTGAGGTCTTCTTACCCTTGGGAAAATAAAAATTGGGGTGAAAAGATCATTTTTGTGGAAAAAATATGATTTTTTTAATTTTACTGCTCTATGTTATAAACTTGTGTGAAGCACTTGGGGGTTCAAAGTGCTCACCACTATATAAGTTCATTAGGGGGTTTAGTTTCTGAAATGGGGTCACTTGTGGGGGGTTCCCACTGTTTAGGCACATCAAGGGCTATCCAAATGCGACATGACGTCCAATCTCGATTCCAGCCAATTTTGGTTTGAAAAAGTGAAATGGCGCTCCTTCCCTTCCTGAGCTCTGCCGTGCGCCCAAACAGTGGTTCCCCCCCACACATGGGGTATCAGCGTACTCATGACAAATTGCACAACAACTTTTATGGTCCAATTTCTCCTGTTACCCTTGGGAAAATAAAAAATTGGTGACTTAAATATCATTTTTGTGGGAAAAAAATAGAATTTTTTATTTTCATGCACGGGCATTATAAGCTTGTGTGAAGCACTTGGGGGTGCAAACTGAACATGACACCCATCAAAGTCTGCATTCCAAAACGTCATTACTTCCTTTCCGAGCCCTGCCGTGCTCCCAAACAGTATTTTCCCCCCACATATGGGGTATCAGCGTACTCAGGACAAATTGGACAACTTTTAGGATCCAATTTCCTTGGGAAAAATCAAAAATTTGGGACTAAAAAATCATTATGGTGGAAATTTTTTTTTTTTTCACACCCAGGCATTATAAACTTTAGTGAAACACTTGGGGGTTCAAAGTGCTCACCATAGATAAGTTCCTTAGGGGGTCTAGTTTCCAAAATGGGGTCACTTGTGGGGGGTTTCCATTGTTTCGACACACCAGGGTCTGTCCAAACGCGACATGGCGCCCAATCTCAATTCCAGCCAATCATGGTTTGAAAAAGTCAAACGGCGCTCCTTCCCTTCCAAGCCCTGCCGTACGCCCAGACAATGGTTTTCTCCACATATGGGGTATCGGCGTACTCAGGAGAAATTGCACAACAACTTGTTCTGTCCATTTTCTCCTTTTACCCTTGTTAAAATAAAAATTTTTTTGTAAAAGATCATTTTTGTGACTAAAAAGTTAAATGTTCATTTTTTCCTTCCAAGTTGCTTCAGCTCCTGTGAAGCACCTGAAGGGTTAATAAACTTCTTGAATGTGGTTTTGAGTACCTTGAGTGGTGCAGTTTTTAGAATGGTGTCACTTTTGGGTATTTTCTGCCATATAGACCACTCAAAGTGACTTCAAATGTGAGGTGGTCCCTAAAAAAATGGTTTTGCAAATTACGTTGTAAAAATGAGAAATCGCTGGTCAACTTTTAACCCTTATAACTTTGTAACAAAAAAAATTTTGGTTCCAAAATTGTGCTGATGTAAAGTAGACATGTGGGAAATGTTATTTATTAACTATTTTTTGTGACATTTCTCTGTTTTAAGGGAATAAAAATTCAAAAGTTTGAAAATTGCTAAATTTTCCAAATTTTCGCCATATTTCCATTTTTTTCATAAATAACCGCAAGTTATAGCGAAGAAATTTTACCACTGTCATGAAGTACAATATGTCACGAGAAAACAATCTCAGAATCGCTAAGATCCGTTAAAGTATTCCAGAGTTATAACCTCATAAAGAGACAGTGGTCAGAATTGTAAAAATTGGCCCGGTCATTAACGTGCAAACCACCCTTGGGGGTTAAGGGGTTAATGATCTTGTCTGAGTTGTATGTAATATTCTTTGTTGTCAGCATTCGGTGAATTATGACAAAGAAAAGAAGAATCTCCGTTCTGTGTTTGAGCAATATAATTTAAAAAAAATGATCTAAAATATATTCATGTTTTAGGGGAAAGAACTAAATGAACTAAAGAGAAAATCTCCATCCGACCTCTGGAAAGAAGATTTGGCAGCTTTTATTGAAGAGCTTGATGTAAGTTTAGACTTCATTCTTACGAAGAAGAATCTACTGCTAATAGCAGGACACTAAATGATGGGATCATGCACTTTGCAATATGTTGTCGTTCTACGGTTGGCTTCCCATGATGCGACTGGTGTCAAATTCTCTACATCTCATGAACTTAGTCAATTGTGTAGAAATATTTTGGATATAATTTGAAAGTACTTTTATCTGGAACATGACATCACTTTGTGACCTCTTGTCTAAATCGAGGTTCTGTATTTTTTTTTACGTACCTTACACCTACAGCACTACATAAAAAGAAATCCTAGAATCTTCCAATTGACATTTCAGTAGTTTTCTCATTATCATTGCAAACACCCAGATATGGATAAGAAAAGATCCATCATTCACAAGAGGTAGTGGTCATGGTTCGCCTCTTTGCACAATGACTTCTGCACAGATCACCAAGCATGCCGAGAAAACTCTTCTGTAAAAGTCGATGAGTCCTCACCAGACTTTTGTTTTAATGTGTTAAATCTGGGTGCTGTAAAGTATATCTCTAATTCAGGGGTGGTTAATTAATTTTTCCAAGGGGCCAAATGGGAGACCCTGACACTGGTGGAGAGCTGAACCAACAGGCCAAACTTAATCCTGATAATTATTATATTTTAATATTAATTTTATCACTGAATACTGAGCAGTATTAAATCTGTTGACCAGCAGCCACTGCTAATACCTTACAATAAGGCTTATTATTTGTCCTCATACCTTGATCCACAGCTCCTAACTTAATAGGATGTCCACACAGTACCCCCCACACAGTGTTTTGTCCCCACACAGCCCCTCACGCAGTATGAGGTCTGCAGGGGCAGCTACTTCTCCTGTCTGTGCAGTGTATGGAGGCTCCGCACAACTGGAGAGATGTAGTGGTGTCATGGCACCTACTGCGCGCTCAAACACACAGATTGACGGCTTCCTGTTCCATTATTGTATTATCTGAATCCCGAGAATGTAGATAAAGATGAAAGTGAAATTCCAGGCGGAGGGAGGCTGCATGATGCGGGACACCAAAGTTTCCTGTCCTATGGATGTCGCTATCCGCAGTTTTCTCAGGAACAGCCAAAGGTCCACTATAAGTGATGGCTGTCCCCATGATCATGTACAAAAAATAGAACAAAAGTTCCATTGTCTGATATTCAGTATTCAAAATAATATATCTGATATATTGCTTTTAAAGGTACGAAATGTATTGGATCTCGGCTATAGTGTGTTGACTAGATTTAAAGGAAGTCTGGTTTGGGACCATCTGTTTTGTGCCTTTTTCATTTTAGTTTAGAATTTGCTTTATACTTTTTAATCTCGCAGGTTTTCTATGCAAGACACAAAAGTTTTTTTTTTAACTTTTTTTGTTTTTTAGAAAGTGGAGGCACAGGAAAAAGAAGACATTTTAGCTGGATTTGCTGGCAAAGCAATAAAAGGTAAAATAGGAAAACCCAAAATGAAGAAGCTGCAGCTGGAGGAGACCATGCCATCAATGTACGGCAGAAGAATAGAGCCCCAGATCAGTGCAATGAAAGCTGATGTCAGTAAGAAGATGCTTAAGAAGAAGAAGGTGAGGACAGTGTGTCATGAAGTGCCAATGACATTTGTTTTATGGGTCACAATTACATTTTCGTTACATTATTTTTATTTGAAGGGTGAAATGGATTCTTTAGCTCTGAAACTAGAGTTTGATGATGAGTTCGGTACCACAGCGGCAGAGGGAGGTGTCGAAGACTCACAGACAACTACCCAGTAAAACCTGCAAAGGTCAAGCGGGAAAGGAAAGAGAAAGAGCCTGGTATGTGAGATTACACAGCCCTTACATGTTTGATCCCATTGGTATTGTGCATAATATGAGAAAAATAGGTGGTCAACCCAGGATATGTACCAGACCTCACAGTATTAAAAAATAGTAAAATGTCTGGTAAACCATTCACTTATTGTTACGCGCAGCCAAGCAAACACATGCCACAGCGTAACAGCTTGTGTGTAAAGACTTTAGTTAACCTGTACTGTTCATTTCTATGTATTTTAAGGTAAAAGTCATTACATTGGTTCTTCCACTATTTACAATGTCAGTATTACATAAATGTCTGTGTTGTCTTTCCCTTTCTTAGGTTCTCGGGCTAAAAAGAATTCTCTGACTCCAAAGTCATCGGTGAAAAGGGGAAAGAAAAGAAACCCCTGGTCAGAAGATGAATCGAAGTCAGTGAGTGATATCGAAGAAGCTGAAGTGGTGGAACCTGTAGTTATACCTCGAGATTCCTTACTGAGAAGAGCGGCTGGTAAGTGGCAAAGCTTTCTAAAGCCGGATTGGATTGTGGTGTACTGTCAGCATGTTTGGCCAGGAGACATAGGACCGCTGATGTCCCTACTGCATTGATAGGTGAAGGCAACTAGACATTTTAATACCACCTTCATAAAGATGAAGTGGCCATTTACTATTTTCCTGAATTATGCGAGTAAGTGCCACATCTGTCCATACATTTTTACCTGGTATTGAAAGTCAACCCTATCTACTTCAATAAACCTGAGCAGCAATACCAGACACACACAAACGTCTGGGACCCAATCGTGTATTTTTATGGGAGTTCTGAAAATGTCAGCGCCTCCATCCTGTGGATAGGCCAAGATGTCTGAGATGGAAATGCCTTTTACGTTGTGAAGCAAACTATTTTTACTTAAGACTGTCATATAGTTTGCATTCACATCAAGCTTACCACATCAAAAAGAGGGATTTTTGGTACTCACCGTAAAATCTCTTTCTTGGAGCCTTCATTAGGGGACCCAGGTAACCATGGGTGTATGCTGCTATCGCTAGGAGGCTGATACTAGGCAAAAAAAGGAAAATAGCTCATCCTCAGCAGTATACACCCACTGACAGGCACCAACACCAAGTACCTCAGTTAGTGTTAAAGCAATAGGAGAAGCAAACAAAACTCAACATATGTACCAACCCAACAACAAAGGCACTTAGGCCCAAAGCGGTACAAACAGGGAGGGTGCTATGTCCCCAATGAAGGCTCCAAGAAAGAGATTTTACGGTGAGAACCAAAAATCTCTCTTTCTTTATTGCTTCATTGGGGGACACAGGTAACCATGGGACGTTCCAAAGCAGTCCCAAGGGTGGGAAACGTCCATGAGCATGTTCACCAGCTCCGCATACCAGGCCGGAGCTATCAGGATTGCTGGAATTCGTTCGCCTTTATCTTTTTTATGACTCTCGGAATAAAGGGGAGAGGAGGAAAAAGATAAGGCAGCTGGAATTGGGACCACGTGATCACTAGGGCATCGCAACCGATGGTCAGCAGATCCCGGGACCTGGCTACGAACTGAGGAACCTTGTGGTTCATCTGAGACGTCATCAGGTCGACATCTTATGTGCCCCATCTCTGGCATATTTGGTTTGGTTGAAAACGGCGGGATTGAGAGACCACTCGCCCTATGCAAGACCCTGACGACTCAGAAAATCGGCTGCCCAATTTTCCAACCCTGGAATGTGCACGACTGATATGGCAGGAATGTGATGCTCCGCCCATCGCAGAATCCTTGATACCTCTGCCATAACCTGTTTGCTGCGAGTCCCTCCTTGATAGTTTATGTAAGCCACGGCAGTGGCGTTGTCCGACTGTATACGGACTGTCTGGCCTGCGAGAAGGGACTGCCAGCGGAGAAGGGCAAGAAAAATTGCCCTGATCTCCAGAAGATTGATGGAGAGAGCAGCTTCTTGGACGGTCCAGCGATCCTGCGCTGTGTGATGAAGGAAGACCGCTCCCCAACCGAGTAGACTGGCGTTGGTGGTGTTGTCCTGCCACCGGAGAGGGAGGAAGGACTTCCTGCCAGGACTGAGGCGGATAGCGTCCACCTGGTCAGGGATTGCCTCACCTCGAGGGGCAGAAGCACGGGCTGGTCCAAGGAGACGGTCCAACGAGCCTTGTCACATGACCTAGGATAATAGCAAAACTCGCACTGACGAGGGACAGTACCCCGAAACACAGTGTCTGCAAATTGAGATTCTGGTATGGCTATTATCATAGGTCATGTGACAAGGCTTGTTAAAGGGTCAACATTGACTTGTAGGATTGCTACCTTCCAATAGGCGGCACTAGAGTTCTAGCTCTCTTCCTCTCTGAAGAGACAACTTGCATAATTAGGTGATCTGAAGACTCAGATCGCAGTCTCGTGAACAGCCAGGAAGATCTGCCGGCCAGTGGAAAGAGAAAGCTCCCCACCGATTAGATGAATCGCCGAGGGCATTTACCAGCAGGGAGAAGGAGCTCCATGATAGGAGCAACGCGTGCAAAGCGGGGGGCGTGGCCAGGTCAGAGCAGGAGAATCTCTGACCCAGCGAGACCTGCTGTGGGTGTAAAAGCGCTCGCAATTCAAACGCGCAGTGGTGAGAAGCCGGGGAGGAGGTGCAGCCAGGAAAGAAAGGGGAATGGCTCCAAGGTTTGGGACAGGCTAGGGAGAAATGGCCATGGCTGTGCGGGGATTATTACACTAAAGCGGCCCTGTCCCATGTCTAAATGAGATGAAAAATTGTTGTGCGCCGCTGCGGGGATGGGGTATACATACCTGCAAGGTGGGTCCATGGTTCCTCTTCACCGATGAGGATGCCTTCAGGAGCCCTCAGATGGATGAGGGTCCTGGTATAATAGATCGAGAAGCACCATCTCCAGATGGTGCAGAAGACGGCGTCAACCCCTTACAAGAAGGGGGAATGCCACCGCTGGTGACCACCGTCTTCCTCCCAGCCCTCTCCGAAGAGAGGCGTGGGGTGGGGAAAAGGCAAGGACGGGCCACTGGGAATCACCTTGAAACACCCGTAAGGGTGACAGAGGATAAAGTCCTGCCTACGGGTCCGATAGTGGTTGATGTGGGTGACACCACACTGCTCTCTCGGTCGCTTAGGTACGGGAAAACGGGATGATAAATTATACCCTGTTACCCTAAGGAAGAAGAACCTGAATGACAAAGAGAAAAGATTGAGGCTAAGTGCACACGTTCAGGAATATTTGCGTTTTTTTCGCGTTTTTTCCACGATTTTCCGCGGAAAAAATAGCAACATGTTCATTAATTTTGCGTAATCTCAGCGGAATCGCCGCCATAGTAATGCATTGAACTGCTTACTTTCCGCATGTGGCTATGCGGAATGTAAGCGGTTCATGTGCGATGGTACCCAGGGTCCGGAGGAGAGGAGACTCTCCTCCAGGCCCTGGGTACCATATCCCTGGTAAAACAATAATTAAAATAAAAAATAATGATATTCTCACCTTCGGCGGCCCCCGCAGCCTTCCCGCCTCTCAGCGACGCTCCCGTTCCCAGGAGTCCTTTGCGAGAATCTCCCAGATGGCGTAGCGGTCTCGCGTGATGCTACATCATCTGGGGGTCTGTCGCAAAGGACTCCTGGGAACGCGATTGGCCGGGAGCGTCGCTGAGAGGCGGGAAAGCTGCGGGGGCCGCCGGAAGGTGAGAATATCATTATTATTTTTTTTATTATTTTTACATTAGATCTTTTACTATTGATGCGGCATAGCTGGCATCATTAGTAAAAAGTTGGTCACACGTGTCAAACACTATGTGTGACTCGTGTGACCAACCTGTCAATCAGTTTTCCAAGCGATGCTGCAGATCGATAGGAAAACGCTAGCATTCTGTAAGCTAATTACGCTTGCAAAACGCTAGTTTCTGGCGGGAATACGCATACAAAAAAAATGCGTATTTCCCGCGGCAGAAGTGCGGGATTGCCGCGGAAATTTCCGCGGCAATTCCGCAACGTGTGAACTTAGCCTGATAGAACACAAGAAACCTGAGAAGGAAAAAATGCGAATCTGGGATAAGATCCAGGTCCACCTCCTACAGGCACTAAGCTTAAACTGAGGTACTTGGTGCCTGTCAGTGGGTGTATACTGCTGAGGAGGAGCTATTTTCCTTTTTTTGCTTAGTGTCAGCCTCCTAACGACCGCAGCATACACCCATGGTTACCTGTGTCGCCCAATGAAGCGATAAAGAAATGTACATGTCAATATATGAACATGATGAATGGGTCATTTTTTTGGCCTAAGAATAATGAAAACTCCAATCCTAATCCTATTTTTTTTTCCCCTTTACAGCTGAGCGACCCAAGTACACATTTGACTTTTCAGAAGAGGAAGATGCAGATGATGATGACGACGATGATCAAATTATTAGTAATAACAACCTGAATGACTTAGAGCCCAAATCATCTCCGATTCCAAACAATCAAAATGATGATGACGCTCATTCGGACAGTCCGAAAAAAGAAGAATACGATCTCTCATCTTTAAAATCCACAGAGTATGTGGCTGTAATCTTCTCCAGATATTTTGTTTTGATTTTCTCCGCATCTATGGGTTTTAATGTTTTCAAACATCTATGTGAATCCTCGATTTTGTTCTTTGTCTTTTTCTATATAGAAAGTCTATAGAAACGCAGAAGAAGAAAGATCTAGACGATATATTTTCTTCAAGCTCATTTTCTACGAAAATAAATGATGGTAATATATTTAATTTTTTTTTATTATTGAAAAATTAAAAAAAGTAAGACTTTGCTCACTCAGCTTCACATTCAGAGCGTAACGTTTTGTGTAAGGGAAAAAAAAAAGTATAAGTAGTTCAAAGTCCAAAGCAAGGCTCATACATTTATAGGTGCACATGCACATGTCTTCACAAATCTTCATAGTTGAAGAGACTGAAAATATCCATAAGGCCTCATTCTGATGTCCGTTTTATACACGTGTGTCCTATCCATAAAAAATTAGCGTCACATATAAAAAAAGCCCATAACTCTGAAACAGTTTGGCGGATTTAAAAAAAAAAAACAGCGGAATACTCCTGGGAGGAGCGGGAATAAAATAGCGGATTTAAAAAAAAACAATCTGTATATTTAGGGGAGCAGCAGGAAGAAAATATGCAAAAACTGTCATAGAATGGATAAATGGTTGTTGGTAGCAAGGAGCGATTTAGAGGAGGTGTTGTCCATCTTTTCACCACTTTAGTAGGACAATTCCTCCCCTCCACACAGAAGGCAGTGAGTGGGGGATATGGCTTAGCTCCTGAGACACAAGATTACTTTATATATTTCTGATTACATTTTAATATGAGACAAAATAGGAACAAAGGTTCTAAGGGAGGAAGGTCTGTGATCATCTTTTGGTGCATTTTTTGTTTTTGTCTTTATCAGGAGCTGGCACAGTCAACAGCTATCTCACAAATGTATTAATGTCCTACCTAGGTGGAAAAAGTCACCATTTATTGCATGGCATGCATCATAATTTGCAGCCTTTTGCCTCAGATTATATTAAATACCCCCTCCCTAATGTGTGGTCTAAGTACTGACCCCCTGATTTTGTGTTTGTTAGATGACACTGCAAAATAACAGCGATGATGGAGAATCCCCCTCCCTCTACTCCTCACCATTCAGCTACAAATCTTCAGCGAAAACAACCAGCAAAACATCTACTAAAAAAGATAAAGGTAATGTCTCTTATGAAAGAAAAATTGGGCATGTGATAAAATAACTGTACAGCGACCCTCCACCTTCCTGACAAGGCCAACTTTATCAATTCTGACCAGTGTCATCTTATGTGGTAATAACTCTGAAATGCTTCAACCGATCTCACTGATAATAATAGATAATAATAATCTATATTTTTATATAGCGCTAACATATTCCGCAGCGCTTTACAGTTTGCACACATTATCCTGATTCTGACTTTTTTTGCGACACGTTGTACTTATTGTTAGTGGTGAAGTTAAGCTGATATTTTTTGCATTTATTTGTGAAAATATTGGAATTTTGGGAAAAATTATACAGTTATATCACACAAAATTTTAATAAACATTTACCACATTTACCATCAGTTTTTAAACATATTTTATTTTTGTTAGCAAGTTATAAGGGTTAAAAGTTGACAAGCGATTTCTCAATTTTCCAACAAGTTTTAAAAAAGTGACTTTTGGGTAAGGAGATCTGAGGGCAAGTTACGATAGATTAAAGCCCCGGTTACCCTCTGGAGTGATTTTTTTTTGTCTTACTGAATGTATATCCAGTTACATTTTTGTTTGGCAGTGATCTCCCTTGTGGTCTCTTTTTTGAATGGTATTTTGGTGACATCTGTATACGAATTGTATCAGACAGGTGTCGTTATTGAATATTAGTCTTCATCACCCCAGAGCACTATTATAAATCCCTCAGCCTCTTTAAAGGGAATCTGTCACCCTAAATTGGCGGGATATTTAAATGATGGCAGTCAGGTCAGATGGCCGGTGTTTTGGGTACTTGCCTTAACATGTTGTTCGCCGCTGTCTCCATTATTTCTGGGAATTGTAGTCGTTGCCCTCCATATAACGCGCCTGCGCATTGCAATCTTGAATTGTGCACGTGCAGTATGCTTTGCCTGCAGATTGCAATGCGCAGGCGCGTTATATGGAGGGCAACGACTACAATTCCCAGAAATAATGGAGACAGCGGCAAACAACATGTTAAGGCAAGTACCCAAAACACCGCCCATCTGACCTGACTGCCATCATTTAAATATCCCGCCAATTTAGGGTGACAGATTCCCTTTAATTTACATCTTTTAATTACCCCTTTCACACTTTCTCCTGTTGGATATTAATATCTTTGTGGGCTTAGTCCTGGTGGCTATGACCAGACATCATTTCTGGCAGTCACGGAGTTACAGGGTGTTTCTAGGGGTAGCCATCAGTGAGCGGGGGTGCCAGTATTGCGTTCAAGTTAGGGTGCCAACCTCCGCGTTAGGTAGGGGAATATTAGGGAAAATAAGGCCTGTGATATTTTTCTTTGGTATACCATCAAATAAATTATGACCAGTGTGTATTGGCCTGGTTAAGTTTAATAGAGTAGTGTTTTTTCTTTGCTGTGAATTTTTACTGACGATAATTATAAGTTATATTTTAAGGTATTAGTTTTTCTTGTGAGCCGAGGTCTAGAACAGTCCCATGCACGCGCATGCATGTCATGGCTCAATTTGTGACATCATGACTTTGAGATCTTTCGCATGCTTGTGTAGTATTTTCCTGAGGACCAGACGGCTGCGTCATCTTGCATTTATCTAGAAAGAACCTGGAGCATAAGGGACATTTTAATTCTTTGCAAATCAAATTTCCCTGGAAAATTTGAAACAGGTGAATTAAAATTCCTGCCTGATTCGCTCATCTCTAGTTCCAAGTGCAATCCTAAGGCTTGGCCTACACTAAGACTTTGTGGACTACTGACTGATTTCCGCTCTCGTGCTACGGATGTGGTATATGGGAATAGATTGATTTGAATTCACTCTTGTGTATTGCAACTCAAAATCCGTTGTGCTGCTTACTGTGTATTCCGGGATGTAGAATTTTGATGTGAAATTAAAGTGTTTCATGTGCTAAATTTGAGCTGTTGATCTTTTAAAGCAGTTGGTGCCAGAATATAAGTCACTGTCATCCATAATCATGGCCACATCAATGCTTATTGGCCTTTATTATCACTGTAAGGCCATTTTTGAGAATTAAAATATAATAACACAGCAAATGGCAATAACTGTTGCTTGAAAGGGCAATATCATAAGGTGATCAACATTAAAGTAAGCTGGTTTGTTTGTTATGGACTCCCTGGCCCTGATTTATGAAGGGAGCGCTGGAGTAGCTCTTCATGAATTTGACACATTTTAAAACTGCCTCCATTTTACTGCAATTTTGAGTTGTGATCTTTTCAGCAATTTTACGCAAGAATTCTGGCAATAAACAGTGCTTCATTAATCCAGGGCAATGTGATACTTAAAGGTCGTTGCTCGATGGATTGATTAATTTATTTTTTGTTTATTGTTTAGAAGATGTTCCCAAATTCAACAGTGATGATGATGATGACAATGATGAACCTTCCCCCCTCTACTCTTCAACCTTTAGCTTCACACCTACAGAAAAACCAGCAAGCAAGCCATCTGCTAAGAAAGGTAAAGATGACAATCAATAATTGTAACAATAGACAAAACTAGAAATGTAAAAGACCACTCCAAGGCATTGTTTTATTTCACCACCGGAGTGGTATCTTTAACCTTTTCACAACATTTGACATAAGTTTACTTCATGGTCGAGAAGGGGTTATCATAAAATGACATAATTTTACATCAAGGCGATCATGTGGGCACAGGAGCAGTGCCTGCGCAATCGCCACCAGGAGCTCGGCTTAAAGGGTATGCCACACTAAACAATATCGCTAACGGGATCGCTAAAAAACGTCACTATTTAGCGATCCCATTAGCGATATTGTTCAGTGCGGCAGCTTCCAGCGACGAGCTTCCTGCTGTGATCTCGCTCGTCGCTGGAATCGTTCTGGACCCTATTTTCTCGTCGGCGCTCCCGCTGGGTAAGTATATATCGCTAGTGTGGCACCTTTTCTTAGCGATTTAGCGGTACTTTTGTAACGCTAAAGTCGTTAAGAAGATCGCTAACGGCGATAGCGTCGTTAAATATATCGCTAAATGTGGCCGCATTTAGCGATATAGAAACAATCCCGCTAGCGATCGCATTAGTATGCGTCGTTATTGTGATCGCTAGCGGGATTGTTTAGTGTGGCAGTACCTTAAGTGACAGCCCCAGCTATCACAGCCAGTAGCAGTACACGCACCGCCCCCAGCTGTTTAACCCCCTAAATGCTGTGATTTAGAAAGCAGGGAAAGGGGGGGGGGTCTCCCTTTCCCACGTGATTGACACCCCCGCGACTTCATTGTGGGCTACTGATTGTTACCATGACAACTCGAGGTCATCATGACAACCTCCAGCTCTGCCATCTACAGTGGCCTGTTTAGACTTTGCCAGGAACATGATCTAAAAGGTGTTTTGTCAGTGTAACACTGACAGGTGTAATGCAGTGCTTTATACCAGCTATCAGAGTAATAAATGTTAGTCGCTCTATGGAACTTCAAGTAAAAATGTAAAAGAACAAGAAAAAAAAAGAAAAAATTGTCAAAATATTAAAAAATTACACAGTGAAAAAATATACTATTAAATATGTATATTTAAGTAACAAAAAAATTACCAAAAAAGTACACACATTTGGAATCGCCTCAGCTGGAATGGTCCCGATCTATAAAACAATAAGACGTGATCTAAAAGTCAACTGCAAAGAAAAATGGTATAGATGAAAACATCATCTTGTCCCACAAAAAACAAGCCGCCATACAGCTCCATCAACGGCAAGAACTAAAAGTTCCAGCTCTCAGACTATAATGATGCAAAAACAATTATTTTTTCTAAAAAAAAAAAAAAAAGTTTTTGTGTAAAAGTGTCAAAACATAAAAAAATTATCTAAATGTGTTATCGCTGTAATCATACTGACCCAAAGAATAAAGCTGCCTTATGAATTTTACCACATGGTGAACCGCATTTAGAAAGAAAAAAAACAAACCTTGATTGCTGATTTTTGTTAATTTTGACTTTCAGAAACCAAAATAGAAAGCAATCAAAAAATGTTATGTGCCCAGAAAGGGTACCAATAAAAACGTCAACTCATCCTGCAAAAATCAACCGTCATAACTGTCGTCAGAAATATAGAAAAATTGTAGCTATCAAAATATGGCGATGCAAAAGAGCGTTTTTTAGTGTGTGATAGTAGCTACACATACAAATCTGATATACCGTATATGCTCGTGTATAAGCCGAGATTTTCAGCACCTTTTTTCGTGCTGAAAATGCCCCCTCGGCTTATACACGAGTCATAGGGCAGAAACCAGCGGGGGAGGGGATGCCGCGGCAGGAGCCGGTGGCTGGGACATCATACTCACCCCTCCCCGTGCCATCGCTGAACGTCCCTGCAATCCTGCGTTCTCCCCGGCTTCTTGCAGCTCTCCAGCGCTGAGCAGTGACGTAATACCCGCTCATTAAGGTCATGTAATATGGACGCGACTAAACTCCCATAGGCGTGGCGTCCATATTCATGGCCTTAATGAGCGGTATTACGTCAGTGCTGGAGAGCTGCAGGAAGCCGGGGAGAACGCAGGATTGCAGGGACGTTCAGCGATGGCACGGGGAGGGATGAGTATGATGGAGGAGGATGGGGGGAGCATGGAGCAGGACGAGGGGGGAGAACGGTGGACGGGGGAAACATGGAGGACGGGGGGGAGGACGGGGGAAGCATGGAGGAGGACGGGGGGGAGAACGGAGGACGGGGGAAGCATGGAGCAGGACGGGGGAGAACGGTGGACGGGGGAAGCATGGAGGAGGACGGGGGGGAGAACGGAGGACGGGGGAAGCATGGAGGAGGACAATGAGCACGGAGCAGGACGGGGGGAGGATGGAGGGCACAGAGGAGCACGGAGCAGGAGGGGGGGCACAGGAGGACGGAGAAGGAATGGGGGAGCACAGCGGAGGACGGAGCAGGAGGGGGGAGTACAGAGGAGAATGGGGGAGCACAGAGCTGGATGGGGGAGCAAGGAGCAGGACGGGGGCAGCACAAAGCAGGAGGGCAGTTTATACACCCGGCTTATACACGAGTCAATAAGTTTTCCCAGTTTTTTTGTGGCAAAATTAGGGGGGTCGGCTTATACACGGGTCGGCTTATACATGAGTATATACGGTAGATCTAATATCGCTGTAATTGCAACGACTCGAAGAAAAAGAGTACACAATGAACGGTGTAAAAAATAAAATAAAACCAATTCTTTACCTGTTGTTGATTTGTTCATTCTGCCTCTCAAAGATCGCAGTAAGGCTCAACTCACATTTATCCTGCGCTGAGCGCTTACATCAGGGTTTCCTTGTAAATCTCTGAAATACGTGATTCTGGCAGAAAATCCCTATAATGAGGCAGGTGGAAACAATGTGGATGCCATGTGGCCTATGATCGAGCAGTGTCCGTCTTTTTAGGCGTGAATAAGTTTTGTGCACTTCTAAATAGGACACCATTGAACAGAGGTCATAGCAGAGATCAGCGAACCTTTCAAGGTACAGTTCAGATCTGTGAACATCCCGAAGTTCTCCGAATGGTTCGATCATACACAACCCGATTGATTTCAATGGGAGGCAAGGCCAAATGCATAGACAAAACCTTCGGAGGGGCCAAAAAGCTGCTGGACAGCTAAAATTATGGACAGACATCAGGAAAAGTGGCATCAATTGACCCATTAAGTGCGCTAGAAATAAATTTAAAAAATTTTGACTTGGGTCCCCCTTTAATTTTGATAACCAGCCAGGCAAAACTGACAGCTGGGGGCTGAAGTCGTCAGCGTTAGCAAGGCTGGTTATCAACAATAGAGGGGTCCCCACGCCATTATTTATTTTTTAAGTATTTAAATAAATTTAAAAAAAAAACACAGTGTGGGCTCCCACCCATTATTGACAACCAGCCATGCTAAAGCTGGCAATTTTGGGCTGGTATTCTCAGGCTGGAAAGGGGACATGGATATTGGCCCCACCCCCAGCCTAAAAATAGCAACTCGTAGCCGCCCCAGAAAAGGCGCGTCTATTAGATGCGCCAATTCTGGCGCTTTGCCCGGTTCTTCCCACTTGCCCTGTGTCAGTGGCAAGTGGGGTTCATACTTGTGGGGTTGATGTCACCTTTGAATTGTTCAGTGACATCAAGACCACTTAGCTTAGTAATGGAGATGTGTCTATAGGATGCCTCTCCTTTACTAATCCATTATTATATTGTAAATAAACACACACCCAGAATAAAGTCCTTTAATTGAAAGAATAACACAGACTCCTTTAATGAACCTAAATTAAACTATGCTCACATCATTACCCATTCTACTGACGCCATGGTCTCCTGTAATAAAGCAAAATAAAAAACCTTTTTTCTCACCTGTCCGTCATTCTGTCCCACACCATAATCCACGTCTGGAGATAAACAGTTGTCAACCTGGACGGTGGCAAGATTCGGCCGTCCAGACAAGAACCACTGAGGAATGAGCTGCTGTGAGCGCATCATCAGTGATTTGCGGTGACGTCACCGAGGTTTCCGCCGATCACTGAGGCTGCGTTCCCAGCCGGGCCCCTGACCTGCGGTGACCTCAGTGAGATCAGAACTAGCAGAGTGCGAAAAAGTCTCACAGTACAGCGCTGAAGTCACCTAGGTCACGGCAGTTCAGGGGCTGCAGTAACCTTGATGATGTCACCGCTAGTCATTGAGACTGCGCTCTCACCAGCTCATTCCCCAGTGGTTCTCAGACTGGTCGGTCGCATCTTGGCACAGTCCAGGTTGAAAACTGTTTATCCACAGAGAAGGATTACGGCGTGGGACAGAACGATGGACTGCTGAAGGATATGGTTGTTTTTTATTTTTGTTTTATTACTAGAGACCATGGCTTCAGTAGAATGGGTGATGATGTGAGTATGATTTAACTTAGGAGTCTGTGTCATTCTTTCAATGAAAGGACTTTATTCTGGGGTGGTGTTTTGTCTTTTTTTATACAATATGACTATGTGGTTAGTAATGTCTTAGAGACATCTCTGTTACGAACCTTTTGGGCTTGATGTCACGTGACAATACAAAGGTGACCTCAACCCCCCCTACTATCACCCCACTTGCCACCGCACCAGAGCAAGTGGGAAGAGCAAGGATAAGTGCCAGATTTGGTGCATCTTGTGAATGCACCATTTCTGGGGTGGCTGAGAGCTGATGTTTTTACTCTGGGATGGGGCCAATATCCAAGGCCCCTATCTTGGCTATTATTATCAGCCTGCAGCTGTCTGCCCAGCCTTTGCTGGTTATTAAATATAGGGGGACCCTATGTCATTTTTTTGAGGGGGTTCCCCATTTTAATAACCAGAAAAGGGTAAGTATACAGCTGTGAGCTGAGATTAATAGCCTGGGAACCTTTATGAATATTGTCTGTTTCCCAGTATATTAACATCTGCCCCCAGCCATTGGCTTTCGGTCTACTAATTATGAAAATTACGGGGGACCCCCATGAGGTTTTTTTTTTGTTTTGTTTGTTTTTTTCAATTACTTTTTTAATTGTCAGTAAGGTCACCTGTAGTTCATAGCAACTGTTTCTCTTGCTTTGCAAGTGCCAGTGTCGGACTGATGAATGGCCGCGAGTCCAGCACTGGAGCTACCATGAGACCAGAGTTCAAGCCACCGGGTCTCCCAGCACCTGTGAGGCCCGGAAACCTCATATGAAACTTTAAGGGACATTACAAGGTTGCAGAAGTTCCTAGTTGCTGGTACACCTGAAGGCTGTAAACTAAGGTTACCTTGGGTGTGTATTTTACTATACTTTCAAATAAGTGCCGAATTTGAAATTGGGGAACATCTTCCTAACAAGTTTGCTCATCTCTGAGTAACTTTCATGCCGCATTATAGTAAATGGATCCTTCAGGGGTTTCGTCTGAATCAAAGCACATGGGAGATTTAGATGAAAACACTGATATAAGTGCTCAGCATAGCGTGCAGGATAAATGTGATACCAAACGTTAGGTAAAATGTTCCCTACAAAAGCTTCAACTTAATCCTCAAAAAGTCCAAACTCATTTTTATCATCTGTCAATGTGGTAATATAGGGGCCTACTAGGTTACTGGTAGCACAAAGGCTCAGGAAAAGCGCTATGGCTGTTCACCTCCCCAAACGAAATCCAGTGAATTCTGCACCCCCAAATCCAAATGCCTCCCTCCTTCTGAGTCTCAGAGTGCGTAAACCACATTAAACGTTCACATGTTTGGCATTTCTCTAAAGATATGAATTGAAATATAAATTGGTATGCATACAATGTGTAGGAGCATGTTCACACTGGCCACTAAACAAACAAAATGTAAGATAAAAACAAGATGAGAAAATACCCTGCAGTAAATAAATACTAATAGTGCATGAAAATAACATAGGGTACTTAGTTAACATAAGTGTGATTAAAAAAAAATGTAAAATCCATCCACCGTGTCAACATGAACTTATTCGAGACGGTCCTAACCTCTGCTATTAAAACTGAACATATATCAAATGGCGCAAATGTGAATAAGGGCCGAATAGCCCCAAATAGGGTCACCTTGATGCGGTGCGATGGCTTTTACGTTTTCTTTGTTCAAAATTATGTTAACCAAGTATCCTATGTTGTTTTCATGCACTAGTGCGATTTATTTACTGCAGGGCATTTGCTCATCTTGTTTTTGTCTTAGTTTTTGTATGTTTGGCACTTCTGTATCGATGTCTCCAGAAGCTCGAGCTGGGCACAATGTATCTGCACTACAATGGCAGATTTGCAGTGTTCACTCAGCAACATCCACTGCTCCTTGTTTCTGGAAAACACCCATGGAGTAAAAATCATCACTACATCTGTAGATAAATTCCCAGAAGGGTGGAATTTGCAAAATGAGATCACTGTATATGGAGTATGAAAAGTATTCTACAATAATTTGTTCTCCAAGTGTCAAATAGCGCTCCGTCCCTTCCGAGTCTCGCCGTGTGGCAAAGCAGTACTGTACAGCCACATATGGGGTATTGCCACGTTTTGCAGAAATTGTGTGAAAAATGTTGGTGCCGTCTTTACCCATTTCCCCATGTGAAAATATAAATTTTGGGCCTAAAACTAAATTTTTCTGGTAAAAATTGAATTATATTTTCTTCACTGCCCAATGGTATAAAATGTGACACAGCCATGGTGTCAATATGGTCACTGCACCCTTAAATGAATTAAGAAGTGTAGTTTGTAAACTGGAGTCACTTAGTCACCTCAGGGGCTCTCCCAGTGAGTTCGGCACCCACAAACCATAACAAAATTTCATAAACTGAGGTCCATTTTTTTTCCCTACTAGCCCTTATAAAAATTAAAAACTTGGGGCAACATTTTAATCTTAAAAATGTAATTATTCTTTCAGCTGCAGATGAAGGAAGAGAGCCACAGTATTCATTACTGATGGGTAGGCGGAGCCCCAGATCAGGATGTTACCTCAGATCAAAAGAGTGATGACTGGCTGGCCCCTCCAGCTCGGGCTCCTCCTACTCAGCTCCAGTCTAAGATTTGAGGTCCAGAGGATGGTCGCTGCTAATGCAGCTCCTCAGAAGATTTTATTATTTTAATATTCGGACAGGAGACTTGGATCACTAGTTGGTCTAGAGGTCTCAGGGGTATCAGCGCTGCTGTACCCCAACCTCTCCCTTGGCGGATCTGTATTTACTCAAAGTCCCTGCAGAATCCTTGCCGGCCCTGGGGGATGAGGAGAGCTTCTCTGGCGGGAACGCAAACCACACGTGCGGTCACTGCGTTCTTCGCCCTGGGGGAAGCATGGGCACTGCGCCAGAAACCCCTGAGGGTCCCTGTGGCGCCTTGGCTGGTGAGTACTCCACACAAATAATAATTATGTGTGAGTGCTTTAGCGTCTGAATGAGCAGCGCTATTACTAATGTCAGTATGCTTCAGCGCTACTGTGAAAACAGCGTTACTACATGTATGTCAGTATGCTTCAGCGCTGCTGTGACAGCGCTACTACATGTAATGTCAGTATGCTTCAGCGCTGCTGTGACAGCGCTACTACATGTAATGTCAGTATGCTTCAGCGCTGCTGTGACAGCGCTACTACATGTAATGTCAGTATGCTTCAGCGCTGCTGTGACAGCGCTACTACATGTAATGTCAGTATGCTTCAGCGCTGCTGTGACAGCGCTACTACATGAAGATGTGGTGATTTTTTGTCTGCAGGCAGATAGCTGCAGGACAGAGAGGGAGCAGGAGCGGGGAGAGTTCGCGCTCATTATTTGAGCTAGCAGGGGGCGTGGCCTATCTATCCCGGTCTTTTGAGCAGGAAGACGCGCGCTCTGGCTTTTCTCCTGCGACCCCCTCACTGTGGCGGCCATTACTCAGGCTCCTGGGCTCCTCGGACCGCTCCCCTCCTCATATAGACACCACGGCCAGCTGGGTGAGTGCGGATTCCTCACCCCGCAGCGCAGCGATCGCTATCCTGCAGCTGCAGTCTCATCAGAGACATAAAAATTGGCTGGGGCTCACAAATATATATATATTTTGGTGAGTTTGCAATATTAACCCCTTTGAGGGTTATTTCTACCTGCTAAATTTGCTGACTGAATACCGCTGGGGTAACTCTGCTTGGTGGAGCGTTAACCCTTCAGCGTTTGAAAAAAAAAAAAAAAAACCGCATAGTTTTTTGCTGGTATTACCGCTTTGACCTGCTCATACAGGTGAGACATGTCTGAACAGAGTTCAGATGCCGCGGATCACGTCCCAGTGCCATTGCGGCAATCAGATACGCAGACCTCCACAGCGTCTAGCGCTGCGGTCGACAGCGGTGGAAAATTGGATGATATCGCTCGATCGATTAATAACTTATCTGACCTTTTAGGTCAATATGTGTCTGCTAATTCCTCTCAGAGGAAGCGACGCAGGCCGTTACCGGCCTCTACACGGAGCGAGTCAGATGTATCTGATATTGGGCAGAGTCCCCCTTTAAATTCGGATGGAGAAATATCCGATTCAGATACGGACGAGCCGCAGGGGCGTTCCTCTATGACGAAGCGTACGGAGGCATTAATTGAAGCCATGAGAGATATACTACAGTTACCGGAGGAGGTAACTAGTCGTCCTGGTAAATCAGCACGCATTTTCCAGGAGTCCCGTGCTTCGCGCACAACATTGCCAGCTCTGGATGAGCTTAATGGTGTAATAGAGGAGGAACGTCTATGTCCAGATAAGCGTTTTCATGGAACGCATTTCTTTGATACACTTTATCCTTGCTCTACGGAGTTAAAGGCTAATTGGACTTCTGCTCCTGAAGTGGATGTGTCTTTGTCTCAGCTTAGTAAATCCTCTCTACTCCCTATTAAGGGAAAAGCGAGCTTACAGGAGCCTTTGGATAGAAAGGCAGAATTGGCGGCAAAAGCAAGCTATGAGGCTGCGGGTCATGGATTTCGAGCAGTGCTAGGATCCATGTGTGCTGCTAGAGCTTCTCTAAGCTGGTTGGCACGTCTGAAGACGGAGTTGCAAAATGAATCTCCGTTATCTGAGATACGGGAAACTTGTGAATGGTTAGAAATGGCAGCCTGTTATATCTTTGATGCCGGTCTGGATACGGCATCTCTGCTGGCCAAAGCGCAAGCTTCAGCGGTCACAGTCAGAAGAGCTTTATGGCTCAGACAGTGGGCCGGGGACGCAGTTTCCAAACAAGGGTTGTTGGCCTTACCTTACAAGGGTGGCCATCTTTTTGGATCCGACCTCACAGAGCTGATTTCCAAGGCTAAGGCGAAGGAATCAGCTTTACCACAGCGAAGGGCCATGGCCTCGGTGTCCAGTAAGCCTGGTGTTTATAGTGGTCGGCGGTCCTTTCGGGGCCGAGGACGATCTAGTCACTCCTCGTGGGGATCGGGTCGTCCTTCTTTCTCAGGAAAGAAATCCTCTCAGAAAACTCGTACTCCCTGGAAGCAGAGTTTCCGCCAGAACAAGCGGGAACTTGACAAGAAAACCGCAAAGTCGGATTGACGCCAGGGGTCCACTCGAGGATTCTCGAGTGGGGGGTCGCCTGCTTCTTTTCAAGGAGACTTGGATGGCTCGCGTTCCAGATTCCTGGGTAACGCGAATAGTGTCGGCAGGCTATTTCATAGAGTTTGCTTCTCGACCCCCAAATGTTTTTTGTCAGTCTCGCGTTCCGTCGGAACCCGAGCTTGTTGTCGCTCTACAGCGAGAGATCGAATCGCTACTACAAAAGGGTGTAGTGATACCGGTTCCGTCAGAGGACCGAGGGAAAGGTTTTTATTCCAACCTTTTTATAGTTCCCAAAAAGGAGAACAAATTTCGCCCGATTCTGGATCTCAAGCGATTGAACCGGCATGTCCATGCCCGGAAATTTCGCATGGAGTCGCTTCGTTCCGTTGTGGCAGCTCTGTCACAGAACGATTTTCTGGTGTCAATCGACATTCGCGACGCCTATTTGCATATCCCCATCGGAAAGGCTCATCAGCGCTTTCTTCGATTTGCCATAGGTCAGAATCATTACCAGTTCGTGGCTCTGCCGTTCGGCTTAGCCTCAGCGCCAAGGGTCTTTACAAAAATTCTGGCGCCCCTCATGGCACTCCTTCGAAGACAGGGGATTACGATTCTCCCTTATCTGGACGATCTTTTGATCGTGGCTTCCTCGGAGGAGGAGGCGTTGACGGCTCGGGATTTGTCTCTTCAGTTTCTGAAAGACTTCGGTTGGCTGGTCAATTGGGAGAAGTCGTCCCTGGAACCATCGAGGACAATTCTCTTTTTGGGAATGCATCTCGACACGTTTCGGTCGGTAGTTTCCCTACCACCAGACAAACAGTCATGTCTTCTTCGACATGTACAGATTATGACATCCTCAACGGCAATGTCCCTACGGAAGTGTATGCGTCTTCTGGGACTGATGGTGGCGTCCATGGAGGCAATTCCTTTTGCCCAGTTCCACTCCAGGACTCTTCAAAAGTTCATCTTGAGTCGATGGAATCAGTCGCAATCGCTGGATTGCAGTGTCACCATTTCTCGCGCGGTGCGGGATTCTCTAGAATGGTGGTTACGTCCAGGGGCATTCTCCCTGGGGAAGTCTTTCCTCCCTCTGAAGTGGTCAGTCATAACCACCGATGCCAGCCTGACGGGCTGGGGGGGTGTTTGGAACAATCTCTGGATTCAGGGGGTATGGTCACCGGAAGAGTCTGTGCTTCCGATCAACATCCTGGAATTGAGGGCGATTTTCCTTTGCCTCCAACATTGGACGGTCCCTTTGAGCGGTCTGCCAGTCCGTGTGCAGACAGACAATGCGACGGCTGTCGCGTATATCAATCACCAAGGTGGGACAAGGAGTTCCAGTCTCATGGTAGAGGTGTCCCGAATTCTGATTTGGGCAGAGGCCAATGTACCAGCCATTTCGGCGATTCACATTCCAGGGGTTCAGAATATTACAGCGGACTTTCTCAGTCGCAGAAGGATGGATCCCGGGGAATGGAGCCTCCACCCGGAAGTCTTTGCACTACTGTGCTCTCGCTGGGGAACCCCCAAGTGGATTTGATGGCATCCAGGTCCAATGCCAAGTTACCGACATTCATGTCCAGGTACAAGGACCCGAAGGCGGTGGCGGTGGATGCTCTAGTGGCTCAGTGGGATCAGTTCGAGCTGATCTATGTATTCCCGCCGATATCCTTACTTCCTCTAGTGCTGCGTCGGATCAGACTAGAGAGAATTCCAGCTATTCTGATAGCTCCAGACTGGCCAAGAAGGGTGTGGTTCTCGACAATAATGTCGCTGTTGGCGGCACCTCCGTTTCCACTCCCTCTTCAACCGGACTTGTTGACTCAGGGGCCCATTTGTCATCCGGACTTGATGTCCCTGCGTTTGACGGCGTGGCTCTTGAGACCGAAATCTTGACCCGTAGAGGTTTTTCAGCCGAGGTCATTGCTACCTTCGTGCTGCAAGATGTCCGGCTACTTCTAGGATTTACCACAAAATTTGGGAAACCTTCTTTTCGTGGTGTTTGGGGTCTTCTCGGAACCCGAGAAAATTTTCCATTCCCAACCTGTTGGCTTTTCTGCAGCATGGGCTAGACAAGGGTTTGGCAGTTAGCACTCTGAAAGGTCAGATTTCTGCTCTGTCCTTATTGTTTCGGAGAACCATTGCTTCGAATAGAGACGTGCTCTCCTTTTTCCGAGGTATCTCTCGTAAGTTTCCGCCGCGGAAGGCACCCGTGTCTCCTTGGCGGCTCAACCTTGTTTTGGAGGCTCTTCAGCATAAACCTTTTGAACCTATGGTTTCTGCTAGCCTTTCTTTACTTTCTTGGAAGGTGGCTTTCCTTGTTGCAGTCACTTCCTTGAGGAGAGTTTCTGAATTGGCAGCTCTTTCTTGCTCGCCTCCTTTTCTGGAGTTTTTTCCGGATCGTGTAGTGCTTCGCACTCGGGGTGATTTTTTGCCTAAAGTGGTGTCACAATTTCATGTTAACCAGGATATTGTGTTGCCTTCACTCTGTCCGGATCCGAAGAATACGAAAGAGCGAGATTTACACACATTGGATTTAGTGCGGGCCTTGAAGTTTTATCTATCTATTACTCAAGGTTTTCGTAAGACGGACTCCCTGTTTGTGGTTCCGGCAGGTCGTCGGCGTGGTCAACGAGCTTCCAAGGGTTCTATAGCTCGTTGGATCCGGTCAGCTATTTTGGAAGCTTACCGTCTTCAGGGTGAATCTTGCCCGATTAAGATTCGAGCCCATTCCACGAGAGCTGTGGCTTCATCGTGGGCTTTTCATCAAGGTGCTTCGGCAGTGCAGCTTTGCCGAGCGGCGACTTGGCGCTCTGTCCACACGTTTACAAGGTTTTATAAAGTGGACGTCAGTGCTTCCGCTGATGCAGCCCTCGGACGTAGGGTCCTGCAGGCAGCTGTAGTTTAAAGTTCTGGATGAACTTGTGTTTAGCGCTGGTTGCGCTTTGTTATTAAGGTTGTTGGGTTTCTGCCTTTTGTTGGTTTTTTCCCACCCTTATTTTTGAACTGCTTTGGGACGTCCCATCAGTAATGAATACTGTGGCTCTCTTCCTTCATCTGCAGCTGAAACACGGATTTTGGTAAAGACTTACCTGTAAAATCCTTTTCAGCGAAGGAAGGAAGAGAGACACAGCACCCTCCCACGGCAGAAGTGTGTTGATGTTTTCAGATGCAGCGCGACCCTTATCTGATAGCGATTATCTGGGCTGAGGTCAGCGCGCTAAGGCTCTGTTCCAGCATCGCCAGCTCATCGCAGTAGTCAGGTTCCGTGAGTAGTACCTGGAACTCTGTGGTTTTTGGCTTTCTTTGCATGCATAACCTGTATCCTTGTGTTTTTTTCTCTGAAGTTCCTTCAGAAGGGGTTATGTTGCTCCGCTGGTGATCTTGGCTCTTTTCCTAAAAGCTTTGATACGACTGGAGCTGAGTAGGAGGAGCCCGAGCTGGAGGGGCCAGCCAGTCATCACTCTTTTGATCTGAGGTAACATCCTGATCTGGGGCTCCGCCTACCCATCAGTAATGAATACTGTGTCTCTCTTCCTTCCTTCGCTGAAAAGGATTTTACAGGTAAGTCTTTACCAAAATCCGTGTTTTTTCACCGCCCAAAGGTATAAATTTATGGGAGGCACCTGTGGTGTGAACATGCTCAGTGCACCCTTAGATTAATTCATTGGGGGTGCAGTTTATAAAATGAGGTCCTTTATGGGGGGTTTCTGCTGTTCTGGCACCTCAGGGGCTCTGCCAATGTGACATGGCAACCTCAAACCAGTCCAGCAAAATGTGAACTCAAATATGGCGCTTCTTCCCTTCTGAGCTTTGCACTGTGCCTCAAAAGTAGTTTTCTACCACATATGGGGTATCTGCATACTCAGGAGAAATTGCAAAAAAAAAAAAAATTGTACAGTTAATTTTTTCCTCTTTATCACTTTTGAAAATTAAAAACTTGGGTCCATAGCAACATTTTAGTGTAAAAAATGGTGACTTGCTCTTTTTATACAATTCTGTGAATCGCCTGAATAATGGACCCACATACTTCTTCATACAGAATAATGGCCCCATATCATCCTCCATACAGTATAATAGGCTCCATGTAGTCTTCCATACAAAATAATGTGCCCAATATGGTCCTCCATACAGTATAATGGCCCCACATCATCCTCCATACAGTATAATAGGCTCCATGTAGTCTTCCATACAAAATAATGTGCCCAATATAGTCCTCCATACAGAATAATGGCCCCATATCATCCTCCATGCAGTATAATAGGCTCCATGTAGTCTTCCATACAAAATAATGTGCCCAATATAGTCCTCCATACAGAATAATGGCCCCATATCATCCTCCATGCAGTATAATAGGCTCCATGTCGTCTTCCATACAAAATAATGTGCCCAATATAGTCCTCCATACAGAATAATGGCCCCATATCATCCTCCATGCAGTATAATAGGCTCCATGTCGTCTTCCATACAAAATAATGTGCCCAATATAGTCCTCCATACAGAATAATGGATACACATTCATCAATACAGAATAATGGCCCCACATCATCCTCCATACAAGTATAATGGGCCTCATGTTAAAAATATAAATACTCACATCTTGTCGGTCCCCCGCTGATTCGGTCTTGGCAGCAAACGCTCTGAAGCCATTCAGTGCTCAGCACAGGGGGCGCAAAGTGATGTCAGACGCAGAGGTAAAATGACGGGGGAGGGTCTCAACATCTTCCCTCTCCATCATTGCTTTCAACTGTATCTGCATCCAGGATACTGATACAGTTGCATATGCGATGCCGGGCGGGATATGAGGGTGCAGTCGCTGGCCAAATATAATCACCCTGCTGGCCAGATTTGGCCCACGAACCTGAGTTTGACATGTATGAGCTATACTCTCCAGAGGAGCAACCAGCTTCTCTTCCCCAGTGAATTGGACATGAAAAATATTTTCTTAATTTTAAAGTACAAAAGTAAATTGTTATTTTGCTGATAGTTTTAGAGCGTTCACTTAGCATTACATTACCTCTAGACGTCGGTGTTATCTGTTCTTGGATTGTGCTACTTTAGATATGGAAAGGATTTGACTGAATTATAGCTTTCTGATTGTATGACGATCAGTGTATCAGGGCAGTACAATGGGATTGTATGACGATCAGTGTATCAGGGCAGTACAATGGGATTGTATGACGATCAGTGTATCAGGGCAGTACAATGGGATTGTATGTACGATCAGTGTATCAGGGCAGTACAATGGGATTGTATGACGATCAGTGTATCAGGGCAGTACAATGGGATTGTATGACGATCAGTGTATCAGGGCAGTACAATGGGATTGTATGACGATCAGTGTATCAGGGCAGTACAATGGGATTGTATGACGATCAGTGTATCAGGGCAGTTAACAATGGGATTGTATGACGATCAGTGTATCAGGGCAGTACAATGGGATTGTATGACGATCAGTGTATCAGGGCAGTACAATGGGATTGTATGACGATCAGTGTATCAGGGCAGTACAATGGGATTGTATGACGATCAGTGTATCAGGGCAGTACAATGCAGTCATTCCGCTGGGGTCCAGAAATGTAACCGTAACTCTTCTACGTTTGCAGCAAAAACCCCTTCAGATGGAACCTCAAAACAAAAACGACCACCAAAGCCAAAGAAGTCTGATACTTTTGTGAATTCAGACTTTGATTTGGAATTTGGAACCCCAAAGAAAACTACAACACCCAAAGGCAAGTATCTAGAGAAAGGCCTGCTTTTCCCTTCTGCCATCTGCGGATTACTGTGTAAGTCCGGGGTCACACATGCGAGAAACTCACACGATTCTTGTGCGAGTCTCTCGAACAAACACCCGGCACTGCCGCCGGCATTGAGACCGGAGCGTGCGGCTGGCATAGAAATACATGCAGCTGCACGCTCCAGTACGAGTGCCGGCGGCAGTGCCGGGTGTTTGTGCGAGTTTCTCGCATGTGTGACCCCTGCCTAATAGAAAGTAATGACAAGCTGTACTTCTGTTTTCTTAGTGAAGTGTGAAATCCATGAGGCTCTGCCTCCATCCTAGTGCCGAGTTTATACAGTGTCACTTTCATTAAAGCACCACTCCAGTGGGTTTTCTTATTTCACTGCTGGAGTGATGTCACTAATGTAAGTTCCCTGCCCCCTAGTATTAAACTCGCCAGCCTCCATAATCTTCTGTTATTAACACCGCTCCATTTGTCTCCTGCAGTTTGGGATCTGCCAGATCACTGCAGTGTGTGCTGGGCGAGCTGCAGGTCGCTTCTCAGTGTACATCTCTGCCAGAACGGTGCCTTCATAGACTTACATTGAGAGCTTGTGATGAGTGAGCATGCTCAGATAGGGTGTTATCCGGGCGTACTCTGATGCTAACCGAGTGTCTCGAAAAATATGTTGTGAGTCCCCGCGGCTGTTTGACAGCCACAACACATGCGGAGATTGCCTGTTTGTGTTGCAGACGTGAACAGCCACGAGACATGCAGCCGCAGGGACTCGAACATAGTTTTTGAGCACGCCGAAGACACTTGGTTATCATCCGAGCCTGCCTGGAAAACACCTTATCAGAGCATGCTCGCTCTTCACTACTTGTAACTGTTAACTTCACAAGATGGCGGAGCAGGACCGGGTGCATAAAAAAAACTGAACTTTACTTAATTTTTTTTTTACATTTCACTGCTAATGGCCATAAATGAATTTTGAAATTCCTAAAATACTCTTAGGTCAGTAAAAAGACGATAGGTGGTCACTTAGATTTAAGAGAATATCCTCCCACAATGGTTGATAATCCAGCAGCTGTTGTCTGTACACTATAGGTTACACCCTGCTGCATCAGTCATGATTAATGTGGACAACAGCCAATGCTGTTTAACCCCTTAGATGCTGCTGTCAATGGTGACTATGGCATCTAGATGGTTAACAGTGTGGGGGTTTCCTCTTTAACCCCATCAGCACACTGAGAACATGATTGTGTGGTCCTGATGTGTGCCATGGCAATTCATGGCCAAGTAACGGCCTTAGTCTGCCGGCTATAGCGGCCTGTTCAGAAGTTAGTGACATTTAGGTGGTAAAAATAATATTTGTAATTCCTATCCTGCCACATTTCATTAATTCCTAAAAACCACCTGAAAGGCTAATAATAATACCTGGCAGCAGTTTTGAAATTGTTGAGGGGCGCTGTTTTTAAAATGGTGTCACTTTTGGGAGTTTTCTGATATACGGTCCCCCCAAAGTCCCTTCAAAACTGAATAGGTCCCTAAAAAAAGTTGTAAATTTCCTTGATAAAATGAATTATTGCTACTACGTTTTTTAAACCTTATAATATCCTAAATAATAAAAGAACATTTAGCAAAAGGTGGTTATAAAAAGCAGACATGAGGGAAGTTGCTGATTTTTGGAAATTGACAATTGTCTGATATTTTTCTAAATAAATCGAAAGCAAATCAACCTAAATTTACCATCAACATAAATACAATGTCCCACGAAGAAAGTCTCCAAATCACTGGAATACGTGGAAACATCCATAGTTATTACCATTATGTGGCACTGGTCAGTTTTGAAAACTGTGGACGATAGCCGGGGTCTCTGGCCCTCAACAATGTTCTGCAATCATAACATCTGTTCTTTAACAGCAAAAGGAAGAGGAAAAAAAAGGAAAATGTCTGGTTCTGAAAATGAAGGCGACTACAATCCTGGGAGAAAATCTTCATCGAAGTCCACATCAAGCAAGGTAAGAGCGCAACGGTTTACACTGCTGTGCAATAATCCAAATGGTTTATCTGGATACCTACAGGATGTTATTTGTCAGTCTTCTGCCAGACGGACACTTTTCTTAACAAATCTTCATCTTGAACTGAGTCTGCAACACAGAAGGGTTTTCCCAGTCGGTTCCCGGACAGTTATCTGGAATGTCTTTCTACACTGCCATTCACTGGTAGAAATTAATAGTTTTCTTGGTTTCTGCCAAACTAATTTTCACTCTTCATACTGCCAGACAGAAAAACGTGATTCCTCAGTGGAGGTGTGCTGTAGCCATGCTTAGCATTGTGTATGGTGATCTTTGGTTTTTGTGCAGCTCCTGATGTCGTTCTCAGAGGTGGTTTACATCTCTAGTGAGAGAACTAAAGACTCCATGATTAGCCGAGCACTGTACTTTGCACTCCCGCTCCCGATGCTGTGGATTGGTGATGACTTGTTTTCATGGGAGAACCTTTAGTTGCTTTACCAGTATATGCTCATATTTTGGGTCTGATTAATCAAGACTGGCATTATTCACACGTGCTGAAGTCAGACTCTTCTGATGAGAGGGTGCACGCCTTTTCATGAATCTGGAGGGTTTGATGAGTGGTGTGCGCCTCCATTGCTACGACAGGTAATCTCCCTCCGGTCAGATACTGCTGTTAATTTCTGGCGTAGGGGACGCCACAGTTCATCATTAATAAGATGAGCTGTGGCGCCACATACCCTTCCACCAGCTTTGACTATTTTGACAGAGCTGGGAGAAACTGGTAGCGAAACAACCAAAAGCTGCAAAATTTAGGGACAACTCCGAGTTGTGCCTGAATTTTGTGCGTTTTCAAAGCTTACTCCAGAATTCTGGCCTGAATCAGGCCCTTTGTCTTTCATGTTGCCCTTAGTCTGTGGCTTTCTTGTCATCTGACTTTTTGGTAACTAATTTTCCCTCAGAAGTCTAAGAAAGCGGCGTTTGACAATGATTCAGACGTGGACATCTTCCCACCAGAAGCGAACTCTGAAAGTGCATCGCGACAAAGGCCAGGCCGGGCCAGGAAAGAAGTGAAATATTTTGCAGAGTCTGATGAAGATGATGATGATTTTGTTGTGTATTAGTTATGTCCCCGAGGAGCTCCCCAATGTTTTCCAATGAAGTATGTTGTGTAGTCCTTTTGTCCCTCCCGTTGCAAACTTTTGTACATTGTCTTATTTTATGTGATAATGTATTTGATGTTTTTTATTATTGTGTAGGCATTTTAACATTTGTTGTTACACATACAGTTTTCTGCTCTTTTTTACTCATGAAATATCATGTACGCGTTTCCAATTTGCCTTGTAGAAATGTTTTAGACTGCCGTGCTCAAGCACACATTTTAATTGTCATGACTAAATACAGAAGGGAGAAAACACAGCAACCCTGCTTTTTAAAATGAAGACAAAAATAAAAAAAAAAATGGAAATTATCCTCTGTTGTGTGTGTTCTATTAAGATCACCATGAAAGATGTAAAATAAATATATTTTATTCTTTTGCCAGGAGACTCCATGGAAAAAAGGTAAACAGTATATGAACATAGAAAGCATTGTTAAACAATCTCAATGTACAAACCGAGCCAGTGAAGAATACATCACAGACTTGCTAAAATATCCCCCAAAATTTCTACTAGTGCTTTAAATGAGACCTATAAACACCTTTCAATGTGTCATCGTCTAATGTGGTATCACAGCCACTGTGATCCAGATTAAAACAATGAAATGGGTGGGCTTTACGTGGTTTTGAAGTGTGGGGCTGAGGCAATTACTATATTGTGCCAGTTCAATGGGAGCGCCACGGAAGTGTAAGTTACATCTCTCGCTTGTGCATCTTTACAACTCATTATGTAGAGTCTTCTAGTAAAAAAAAGGAGTCAGTTCGCAAAAAATGACTGTTTAAACCAAGCATAGGCGCTCCTGTGCATCCTTGGCGTGGCAAACAGTTCACTACACCTTCCAAACTACGGTAATTGTTTTGCCCCTATCTCTACCATAACTTCCTTGATTGATGGCTATGGATGGAAAACAAGTGCAGTAAACTGGTGCCTATGGATGGAAAACAAGTGCACTAAACTGGTGCCTATGGATGGAAAACAAGATGGCACTATAAACTGGTGCCTATGGATGGAAAACAAGTGCACTAAACTGGTGCCTATGGATGGAAAACAAGTGCACTAAACTGGTTGGCCTTGCCAACGGAGCACTAAAGGCTTGTGCTTGGTTTGACAAGTCATTTTGTGCGGACAGATTCTATAATTCTACCATTTGTTGTAGTATATAACAGAAAACCTGCAGCTGCCGCTAGTGTTAAAGGATAGCAGCTCCTAGCATGCTCTGCCGTTCTCAAGTAGCCGCGATCATCTTACAGCGTTCATTACGTCACGCTTCAGAGTTGTAGCGAGTTGCTGATTTACACATCAAACAGATGTATTCTGGGAAATTAAAGGGGGAACTCTTTATGCAATACCCACTCGTAGGTCGTGAACCACACACACAAACATTTCGCTAATGGCTTGTGAACAGGTAAACATGAAAAACGGAAAACAGACAAAAACATTGTAACACTGGAAAGTGCCTTTGAGGCTACAATTACTGCAGTAATGCACCTGTAAATATCATCCACCAAAACAATCACATCTGTTTGATCCACCTTCTTAAAGTGACATTGACAACTCTACAATAACATGTCTCCTAACAGAACAGGCAGTTACAAAACTGGCTTCAGATAATGTAGTGAATGTTCTCCCACAACCTCCTCCGACAGGACAGGAGGGAAGTAGACGCAATGCAGTTGAGGGCATGTAATGACCTATATGACGGTTAATGTTCCTTGAATGGACACGTACAACAGTCCATTTGTTATTTTTTACATTTTTTTTTTTAACCTTGTCTTGAACATTTCATGTATGCAAGACAAAAGGAAAGCACCGAACATCCAGCAGAAAGAACAGTAAATAGGTTATGTACAAAGTCTTCAAAGATCATGCAATCTGATGATCGGAAGAGAAAATAGACATAGCTTTATTTCTTGTTCTGTAAAATGACTGCTTTAGTGTGGTTTTCTTCTATTTGTAAGAGTCCAGCAAAGATAAGAATGTAAACAGCAAAAAGTATATAGGTTTATATAAATGGAAACCAGTTGGTCTTTTCTTGCCGAATAATCTGAACACGTTTTGGATCTGCAGAGTCAGCAACCGGCTGTGGGAAAATGCTTCTTGCTCGTCCTCCCTGTGTGCATATTGTATTGGGAATGTCTGGTGGGGGTTTGGGCCTTATTGCACCTGTGCACATTTGCTGACCCGCTCCTCTTCTGGATTAGTTGAGATGCTCTGACTGTGCTCTGGCGCATTGTCACTTGGACTGGATGTCTCGTGGCCTTCCGAGTTCTCCAGCATTTCCTGAATGAGGGGCGGCATTGATCCGGGTATTTCCAGCTTCAATGTGATAACACGTTCTGCACCTAAACAGATCGGAAGCAGCATGTTTAGCTACTCATAATACATGAAAATCTAGCTTTTTACGTTACACATCTTTGACTATGTCTAAAGCAAAGAAATTGGGATTTTTACATTTTATTGTTTGTTTTTTGCTTCAATAGTATTATCATGTGAATGACCTGGTTGGTTTGTGGACCTGAGAAAACTACTCCTGTAATCAATATTTTCTTTCAAACTGTAGTAGGCTTCCAAAAGACACCTTTAGGCTGCGTTCACACATACATAATTCATTGGATCTCCTGACCCAGACTCTAAGCCTCGTAGGCATCTGTAAGGCTGTCAAGTTTGGGTCAGGAGATCCGCGGCCAGTCCGTCCATCAGGGACTGTAACGTATGTGTGAATCCTGCCTTATTAAGCACACATGTAATCAAAGCTTTGTTTAAAGGGAGTCTGTCCAGGCAAAATGAAGGTACATAGTAAGCCGAGCTCCAGGAATTGTAATTTGTCCTAAGAGTCATACTTATAACTTCTAAAATTACATCGGCTATGTCTCCAGAATTAAGTGCTTGGAGCATGGTGGATGAGGTCAGTACGGCCAGTGACACCTTTCCTCCGGCAGTTTACAAGGCCGGCTCAGCCTCCTGCTTCATTATCTATCTGTTCTGGCTCCACATGGGGTGGCAATGTCTAATTAGAGTCCCACACAGCACCGATGCATGCGCAGAACAGCTCTTCCCCTAGAGATGGACAGAAGTGTGATCTGCACATGCACTGAATCTCTGGGGAAGGGAAGGACACCTAATTTGCGTATTACATAATATTTTTTAGAGCCAACGCCGTTAATCAATAAAGCAGAAAGCATCACCAGCCAAACTGACCATGAAAGGTGCTCCGGCCCATGCTGGCCCCATGTTTTAATGTGCATGTTAATTTAATGTATGTTTTTAGGAAAAGTAGCCCATGGAAATTTGAAGATACATGATTAGGGCAAACTTATTTATAACATTTCCCAATGACTTAGTTCCTTTAAGAACTTTTACACTTTTAGATATTAATGTCAAATCTAGAAGTCTGTAACCATATGGAAGCAAGTAACTCCATAATGATTTAATATAATAAATTATGGAGTATCATATGGACCACATATTCCCATATAAGATAACCTAATTGCTGCAGAACCTTGTTTTATTTTTGAAGGCTAGAGAGTAGATTATTCTTCATTATTAATTGACCCTTTTTCTTTATTTAAAAAAAACACCACAGCTCCATGTGAATGCAGCGTTTTATATAAATATACATTTATACAGCTTTGAGAATATATATATATGTATGTACACTCTGCATTCAATCTTGACTGAAAGAAGCCAGAAATGTAGAATTTTTTGCAAATATATTAAAAAAGAAAAACTGAAATATCACATGGTCATAAGTATTCAGACCCTTTGCTCAGGCACTCTTAAGGTACTGCCACACTTAGCGATCTGGTTAGCGATCTCAATAACGACGCAAGCTAACGAGATCGTTGGTGTGATCTCTTTTAGGTCGCTAGTAGCTGCCATACAGGAGATCTCATAAATGACTCATCAGCGGTCAGCGATCTCTTTAACGACTTTGGCGGTCGTTAGGATGTCATTAGCATGTACTGAGCGCTTCTGATTCATAGGAATTTCCAGCATCGCTCCTGCTCTCTGCGTCCTGCTAGCCTGCTTTGCAACTTCTGCGATCCTCTCTGTGACGCAAAAGAGAACTTACAGATATTGCGATCCACTCCGTGACGCTAAAAACAGTCATATGCGTCACAAACGAGGTCGCTCATCGTTCGCAAAAGGTGCCAAACACAGCGATATAGGCTCATCAGCAGGACGCCAACGATCAAAAAACGGTCCAGAACTCTAGTGAACGATTAACGAGATCACAGCAGGGGCCACATCGTTGCTACATGCCACACACAACGAGGTCGCTAAATAGTGACGTTTTAGTGATCTCGCTTTAGTGATCTCGTTTAGTGTGGCATACCCTTTATTTGTCACATGCTGTCCATTTCCTTGTGATCCTCCTTCAGATGATTCTACTCCTTCATTGGAGTCCAGCTGTGTTTAATTAAACTGATAGGACTTGTTTTGTAAAGGCACACACCTGTCTATATAAGACCTCACAGCTCACAGTGCATGTCAGACCAAATGAGAATAATGAGGTCAAAGGAACTGGCCAAGGAGCTCAGAGACAGAATTGCGGCAAGGCACAGATCTGGCCAAGGTTACAAAAGAATTTCTGCAGTACTCAAGGTTCCTAAGAGCACAGTGGCCTCCATAATCCTTAAATGGAAGAAGTTTGGGACCACCAGAAGTCTTCCTAGACTTGGCCGTCCAGCCAAACTGAGCAATCATGGGAGAAGAACCTTGGTGAGAGAGGTAAAGAAGAACCCCAAGATCACTGTGGCTGAGTTCCACAGATGCAGTAGGGAGATGGGAGAAAGTTCCACAAAGTCAACTATCACTGCAGCCCTCCACCAGTCGGGCCTTTATGGCAGAGTGGCCCAACGGAAGCCTCTCAGTGCAAGACATATGAAAGCCCACATAGAGTTTGCTAAAAAAAACACATGAAGGACTCCCAGACTATGAGAAATAAGATTCTCTGGTCTGATGAGACAAAGATGGAACTTTTTGGTGATAATTCTAAGCAGTGTGTATAGAGAAAATCAGGCACTGCTCATCACCTACCCAATACAATCCCATGTGTTTCCCTTAAAAAATTAAATCTTTATTGAGTCTAGTAAAAAACACCAAAACCCAGTGTGTGTGGTTTCTTAAAAACTAGTAAACCAAAAGATAAACCAATGATATTCAGACCAATCCTTCCTATCAAGACCCTATTATACACCTCCTATCACCCTTCCTTGCCGTGGAGGTTGGCACCCTAAGAAAACGATTTTTCAGCTGCAGATGGAAGGAAGAGAGCCACAGTATTCATTACTGATGGGTAGGCGGAGCCCCAGATAGGATTGACACCTCAGATTAAAAGCGTGTTGATCCGGCCCCTCCAGTTCGGGCTCCTCCTACTCAGCTCTTCAGTCTAAGATTTGAGGTCTCAGAGGATGGTCGCTGCTGATGCAGCTCCTCAGAAGATTTTATTATTTTATATCGGACAGGAGACTTGGATCACCAGAGGTGGTCTAGAGGTCTCAGGGGTCTCAGCGCTGCTGTACCCCAACCTCTCCCTTGGCGGATCTGTAATTACATAATGGTCCCTGCAGAATCTTGCCGGCCCTGGGGGATGAGGAGAGCTTCCCTGGCGGGGGCGCAAACCGCACACTGGGGTCACTGCGTTCCTCGCCCTGGGGGGAAGCATGGGCACAAGCGCCACAAATCCTGAGGGGTCCCTGTGGCGCTAAGCTGGTGAGTACTCCGCAATCTTTATTATTATTATTGTGTGAGTGCTTTAGCGTCTGCTGTGGCAGCGCTATTACATGTTTATCAGTGTGACTTTCAGCGCTGCGGTGGCAGTGCTGTTACATGTAAATGTGGTGTTTGTGCTTACTTTTGTCCGCAGGCAGATGCCTGCAGGACAGGGGGGGAGCAGGAGCGAGGGAGTTAGCGCTCATTTTTTGAGCCGGCGGGGGGCGTGGCCTAACGCTTCCCGGTCTTTTGTGCAGGAAGACGCACGCTCTGATTCTTCTCTTCCGGCTCCCTCTCTGCGGCGGCCATTACTAAGGCTCCCGGGCTCCTCAGACGCTCCTCTCGTCCCAGTCACCACGGCCAGCTGGGTGAGTGTTAATTCCTCACCCTGCAGCGCAGAGATTGCTATCCTGCAGCTGCGGTCTCAATAGAGACCTTGATTTTTAGCTGGGACTCACACAATATTATTTGTGGGGAGTCTGCAACATTAACCCTTCCTGAGGGTTATTTCTGCCAGCATTTTTTCTTTACTAATACCGTTGGGGTAGCTCCATCTGTTAGAGAGCTTTAACCCTTCAGCGCCTCCTTTTTTGCAAAAAAAAAAAAAGCCACATTTTTTGCTGGTACTGCCGTTTGACCTACTATATACAGGTGAGGCATGTCTGAACAGAGTTCAGAAGCCGCGGACCATGTTCCAGTTCCGCTTCGGCAATCTGATACGCAGACCTCAACAGCGTCCAGCGCTGCGGTTGAAGGTCGCAGTGATGCAAAATTGGATGATATTGCTCGTTCACTTAATAGCTTGTCTAACATTTTAGGTCAATATGTGTCAGCTAGATCCTCTCAGGATAGGAAGCGACACAGGCCGTTACCGTCTTTTCCGCGTAGCGAATCAGACACTTCTGATTTGGATGGTGGACAGGGTTCCCCTTTAAGTTCGGATGGAGAGATATCCGATTCAGACAAGGAGGAACGGCAGGGGCGTTCTTCTCTTGTGAGACGTACGGAGGCATTTATTGAAGCCATGAGAGAGGTTTTACAGTTACCGGAGGTGGTAACTAGTCGTCCTGGAAAATCAGCACGAATGTACCAGGAGTACCGTACTTCGAGTTCAACATTGCCAGCTCTGGATGAGCTTAATAGTGTAATAGAAAAGGAACGTCTGTGTCCAGATAGACGTTTTCGTGGAACGCGGTTCTTTGACGCACTTTATCCGTGTTCTGCGGAGTTGAAGGATAATTGGAGTCCTTCTCCTGAAGTGGATGTTTCGTTATCACAGCTTAGCAAAACCTCATTGCTTCCTGTCAAAGGGAAGGCGAGTTTGCAGGAACCGTTGGACAGAAAAACGGAGATGGCGGCAAAATCAAACTATGAGGCCGCGGGTCATGGTTTCCGAGCGGTGCTAGGATCCATGTGTGCTTCTAGGGCTTCTCTAGGCTGGCTAGAACGTCTAAGGACAGCGTTGCAAAATGGATCTCCGTTATCTGACATGGAGGAGATTGTCGAATGGTTAGATACTGCAGCCTGTTATATCTATGATGCGGGTCTGGATACGGCGTCTCTTCTGTCCAGGGCGCAAGCTGCAGCGGTCACAGTCAGAAGAGCTTTATGGCTCAGACAGTGGACCGGGGACGCGGTCTCCAAACAAGGTTTACTGGCCTTAGCTTATAAGGGTGGTCATCTTTTTGGATCTGACCTCACAGAGCTGATTACCAAAGCAAAGGCAAAAGAAGCAGCGTTACCACAGCGTAGGGCCGTGGCTTCTGTATCTAGCAAGCCTGGTGTCTATAGTGGTCGACGGTCCTTTCGGGGCCGGGGACGATTCGGTCAGTCCTCTTGGGGATCGGGTCGTTCTTTTTTCTCGGGAAAAAAGTCCACCCAGAAATCTCGCACTCCCTGGAAGCAGAATTTTCGTCAAGACAAGCGGGAATCTGACAAGAAGCCCGCCAAGACGGACTGACGCCAGGGGTCCACTCGAGGACTCTCGAGTGGGGGGTCGCCTGCTCCAATTCAAGGCGACTTGGATGTCTCGCGTTCCAGATTCCTGGGTAACGCGGGTCGTGTCGGCAGGCTATTTCATAGAGCTCTCTTCTCGACCCCCAAACACTTTTTGCCAGTCTCGCATTCCGTCAGAGCCCGAGCTTTTTGTCGCTCTGCAGCGAGAGGTCGATTTTCTCCTACAGAAGGGTGTGGTGATACCGGTTCCGTCAGAGGACCGGGGAAAAGGTTTTTACTCCAACCTCTTTGTGGTTCCCAAAAAGGAGAACAAATTTCGTCCGATTCTGGATCTCAAAAGAGTGAATCGGCATGTCCACACCCGGAAATTTCGCATGGAGTCGCTTCGCTCCGTTGTAGCAGCTCTGTCGCAGAACGATTTTTTGGTGTCAATCGACATTCGCGACGCCTATTTGCATGTTCCCGTCGGAAGGGCTCATCAGCGTTTTCTTTGGTTTGCCATAGGTCAGGATCACTACCAGTTCGTGGCTCTGCCTTTCGGCTTAGCCTCAGCGCCCAGAGTCTTTACAAAAATTCTGGCGCCCCTCATGGCAATTCTTCGAAGACAGGGGATTACGATCCTTCCTTATCTGGACGATCTTTTGATCGTGGCTTCCTCGGAGGAGGAGGCAGTGACGGCTCGCGATTTGTCTCTTCAGCTTCTGAAGGACTTCGGTTGGCTGGTCAATTGGGAGAAGTCGTTTCTGGAACCGTCGCGGGCGATCCTCTTTTTTGGGGATGCATTTCGACACGGTACGGGCAATAGTTTCCCTACCTCTGGACAAACAGTCGTGTCTTCTTCGACATGTACAGATCATGAAATCCTCGACAGCGATGTCTCTTCGGAAGTGTATGCGTCTTCTGGGATTAATGGTGGCATCCATGGAGGCAATTCCGTTTGCCCAGTTTCATTCCAGGGCTCTCCAAAGGTTCATACTGAGTCGTTGGAATCGGTCGCAATCACTGGATTGCAGTGTCACCATTTCTCGCGGGGTGCGAGAATCCCTAGGATGGTGGTTACGTCCAGGAGCGTTATCCCTGGGGAAGTCCTTCCTCCCTCCGAAGTGGTCGGTCATAACCACCGATGCCAGCCTGACGGGCTGGGGGGGTGTTTGAAACGATCTCTGGATTCAGGGGGTGTGGTCATCGGAAGAGTCTGTTCTACCGATCAACATCCTGGAATTGAGGGCGATTTTTCTTTGCCTCCAACACTGGACGGTCCCTTTGAGTGGTCGGCCAGTCCGAGTGCAGACAGACAATGCGACGGCGGTCGCGTATATCAATCACCAAGGAGGGACAAGGAGCTCCAGGCTCATGTTGGTGGTGTCCCGGATCCTGATGTGGGCCGAGGCCAGAGTACCAGCCATTTCGGCGATCCATATTCCAGGGGTTCAGAATGTTACGGCGGACTTTCTCAGTCGCGAGAAGATGGATCCCGGAGAATGGAGTCTTCATCCGGAAGTTTTTGCACTGCTGTGCTCCCGATGGGGAACTCCCCAAGTGGATTTGATGGCATCCAGGTCCAATGCCAAGCTACTGACGTTTATGTCCAGGTACAAGGACCCGAAGGCTGTGGCGGTGGATGCTCTAGTTGCTCAGTGGGACCAGTTCGAGCTAGTCTACGTGTTCCCGCCAATATCCCTACTTCCTCTGGTGCTGCGTCGGATCAGACTAGAGAGAATCTCAGCTATCTTGATAGCTCCAGATTGGCCAAGAAGGACGTGGTTCTCGACACTAATGTCGCTATTAGCGGCACCTCCGTTTCCACTTCCTCTTCGACCGGACCTGTTGTCTCAGGGGCCAGTTTGTCATCCGGATTTGGAGTCTCTGCGTTTGACGGCATGGCTCTTGAGACCGAAATATTGACCCGTAGAGTTTTCTCAGCCAAAGTCATTGCTACTCTGCGAGCGGCTAGGAGTCCGGCTACTACTAAGATTTACCACAGGACTTGGGAAGCCTTCTTTTTGTGGTGTTCGAGTTCTTCAAAGGACCCGAGAAAATTTTCTATTCCCAATTTGTTAGCTTTTTTTACAACACGGGTTGGATAAAGGTTTGGCAGTTAGCACCCTGAGGGGTCAGATTTCTGCTCTGTCCTTACTTTTTCGGAGGGCTATCGCCTCGCGCAGAGACGTACGTTCCTTTTTTTCGTGGAATAACCCGTCAGTTTCCGCCGCGGATAACACCTGTATCTCCTTGGCGGCTCAACCTTGTTTTGGAGGCTCTTCAGCATAAGCCTTTGAGCCTATGGACTCTGCTAGTCTTTCTTTAATTTCTTGGAAGGTGGCCTTCCTAGTGGCAGTCACCTCTTTGAGAAGGGTTTCTGAGTTGGCAGCTCTTTCATGCTCACCTCCTTTTCTGGAGTTTTTTTCCGGATCGTGTAGTACTTCGTACACGGGGTGATTTTTTTACCTAAGGTGGTGTCACAATTTCATGTTAACCAGGATATTGTGTTGCCTTCACTCTGTCCGGAACCAAAGAATGCGAAAGAGCGGGCCTTGCACACATTGGATTTAGTGCGGGCTTTGAAGTTTTACTTGTCTATTACTCAAGTTTTTCGCAAGTCTGACTCCCTGTTTGTGATTCCAGCAGGTCGTCGGCGTGGTCACCGAGCTTCCAAGGACTCTATAGCTCGTTGGATTCGGTCAGCCATTTGGAAGCTTACCGTCTTCAGGTGAATCTTGCCCAGTTAAGATTCGAGCTCATTCCACGATAACTGTGGCTTCATCGTGGGCTTTCCATCAAGGGGCCTCGGCAGCTCAACTCTGCCGGGCGGCGACTTGGCGCTCCGTCCACACTTTTACAAGGTTTTATAAGGTGGACGTCAGTGCTTCTGCTGATGCAGCCCTGGGGCGTAGGGTTCTGCATGCAGCTGTAGTTTAAAGTTCTCAGTGAACTTATGTTGAGCGCTTGTTGCGCTTTTATTTAGGTTGTTGGGTTTTCTGCCTTTTGTTGGTATTTTCCCACCCTTATTTTTGAACTGCTTTGGGACGTCCCATCAGTAATGAATACTGTGGCTCTCTTCCTTCCATCTGCAGCTGAAAGACGGATTTTGGTAAGAACTTACCTGTAAAATCCTTTTCAGCGAAGGAAGGAAGAGAGACACAGCACCCTCCCATGGCAGAAGTGTGTTGGTATTTTTAGATGCGGCGTGACCCTCCTCTGATTGCGATTATCTGGGCTGAGGTTAACGCGCTAAGGCTCTGTTCCAGCATCGCCAGCTTATCGCAGTAGTCAGGTCGTTCGTGAGTAGTACCTGAAACTCTGTGGTTTTCTTCATATTGCACGCATAACCTGTCTCTTTATCCTTCAGAAGGGGTTATGTTGCTCCGCTGGTGATCTTTACTCTTCCTTTAAGCTTGGGTACGACTGAAGAGCTGAGTAGGAGGAGCCCGAGCTGGAGGGGCCGGATCAACACGCTTTTAATCTGAGGTGTCAATCCTATCTGGGGCTCTGCCTACCCATCAGTAATGAATACTGTGTCTCTCTTCCTTCCTTCGCTGAAAAGGATTTTACAGGTAAGTTCTTACCAAAATCCGTCTTTTGGCGCCCCCACTCACCGTAGACTGTCCCTTTCTTCCCTGGTAATACCCTGATAATATAGGTGGGAAAACAATATAGTGAAGGGGAGAGATGAAAAGGAATAGAGCCTTATAATCTATTTGATGATATTAGCATATAGGTCTGACAGTAGAATCAAAAGTAAATCTCATCTTCAAAAATAATGTAGCATGCTGTAATATAATTGGAACAATGTCCATCCCATATCTTATGATAATGCATTGGTATCTGGGGCTAGCTTATACTTTTTTATCCCACAGATCCATAGACCAAGCCCCCAGGGCTGCAATATTGATAAACTGCAACAGCATAAAATATAAAGTAGTGAGACTTAGCATAAATTGTCCCCTCTAGGGTAGTTGAACTAGTAGAAAAAACCTGGCTGGCGTCCTGTGCCCACAGATCAGTATTTATGGGAGCCGATAAAAAGCTTGCCATACCCTCCCTTTTATTTAACAAGACTATTCACTTAATCAAAAATTATTGAGGGAAAGAGAATCAGTTGTGCACATAAATTTCCCTTAAAAAATTAAATCTTTATTGAGTCTAGTAAAAAACACCAAAACCCAGTGTGTGTGGTTTCTTAAAAACTAGTAAACCAAAAGATAAACCAATGATATTCAGACCAATCCTTCCTATCAAGACCCTATTATACGTACACCTCCTCTCACCCTTCTATTTGATGATATTAGCATATAGGTCTGACAGTAGAATCAAAAGTAAATCTCACTTCAAAAATGATGTAGCATGCTGTAATATAATTGGAACAATGTCCATCCCATATCTTATGATAATGCATTGGTATCTGGGGCTAGCTTATACTTTTTTATATCATCAAATAGATTATAAGGATCTATTCCTTTTCATCTCTCCCCTTCACTATATTGTTTTCCCACCTATATTATCAGGGTATTACCAGGGAAGAAAGGGACAGTCTACGGTGAGTGGGGGCGCCAAAAAATCGTTTTCTTAGGGTGCCAACCTCCACGGCAAGGAAGGGTGAGAGGAGGTGTATAATAGGGTCTTGATAGGAAGGATTGGTCTGAATATCATTGGTTTATCTTTTGGTTTACTAGTTTTTAAGAAACCACACACACTGGGTTTTGGTGTTTTTTACTAGACTCAATAAAGATTTAATTTTTTAAGGGAAATTTATGTGCACAACTGATTCTCTTTCCCTCAATAATTTTTGATTAAGTGAATGGCCCAATACAATCCCAACAGTGAAACATGGTGGCAGCATCATGCTATGGGGGTGTTTTTCAGCTGCAGGGACAGGACAACTGGATGCAATTGAAGTAAACATGAATGCGGCCAAGTACAGAGATATCCTGGATGAAAACCTCTTCCAGAGTGCTGTGGACCTCAGACTTGGCAAAGGTTCACCTTCCAACAAGACAATGACCCTAAGCACACAGCTAAAATAACAAAGGAGTGGCTTCAGAACAACTCTGTGACCATTCTTGACTGGCCCAGCCAGAGCCCTGACCTAAACCCAATTGAGCATCTCTGGAGAGGCCTGAAAATGGCTGTCCACCAACGTTCACCATCCAACCTGACGGAACTGGAGAGGATCTGCAAGAAAGAATGGCAGAGGATCTCCAAATCCAGTGTGAAAAACTTGTTGCATCATTCCCAAGAAGACTCATGGCTGTACTAGCTCAAAAGGGTGCTTCTACTCAATACTGAGCAAAGGGTCTGAATACTTATGACCATGTGATATATCAGTTTTTCTTTTTTAATAAATTTGCAAAAATTTCTACATTTCTGTTTTTTTCAGTAAAGATGGGGTGCAGAGTGTACATTAATGAGAAAAAAATAACTTTTTTCAATTTACCAAATGGCTGCAATGAAACAAAGAGTGAAAAATTTAAAGGGGTCTGAATACTTTCCGTACCCACTGTAATATATATATTATGTGTATCAATCATCCTATGTTACATTCACATATCATTTGTAATGTCGTGCAATAGTACCTGTTCCTCCTGAGAAGCCACATTGTCTATTAGTCTGGGTTCACATTGCGTTAGGTGCCATCCGTTTAACGCATCTGTTACATAGCGGCACTATTAACGCACCCATTGGCCGCCATTATAGTAACGCATCCTAACATGCCATATTCGGCATGCGTTAGCGATGATGCGTTACTTTGTGACGCACCCTCGAACGCGGTCTACAGCGTTTTGGGGTGCGTTAGGTCTAACGCACAGCGAACGGATGCGTTCGCTGTGCATAGACCTGTATGGCTAACGCATGGAAACAAAATGCTACATACGTTAGCACATACGTTAGCGCTAGGGGTTAAAAAGATGACATCAGCGTTAGCGCATCCGTTTAACGGATCCGTTAAAAGGATGCCCTAATGCAATGTGAACCTAGCCTTATATCCATATAACATTACCTTTTGCACTAATGCTGCGAAGATCTGTGATCTTCATTAAAATCTTTGGAAACATATGGGGTTTGTTGGGTCTTCTCTTTCTGATATAAATTTTCAATGCTTCCAGTAATGGCTCCTGCAGCTTATCTACTTTAGCCGGTTCTTCAAGATCCTGACGGTCTAGATAAGCAAAAAATGGATAAAGAAAAATCACCTTTCATGCATAGTTCTTTCACTTATTTGCATTTCCTGCATTTCGGGTCACTTACAGGTAAGCCACTAGATGGCAGCACACTGTAAGCCTCCAGCTGGGCGCTGCACCATCTGCTTGAATGAATGGTGTAGCATTAGGCGGACAGCGCTGTATTTGGCCTGCTGACATCTGACTGCCTTTCAGGTCTAATTCTTTACAAAAATATTGCTTGGATGCCTGTTACTACAGATTCTCCTTCAGTGCAACATGCACTATTCTCCCTTGACAGGACATATCTGAAGTAAAGCAATTTCTATATAATTATATATATAGGGTACTCAAGGCTGTTGTAAGAGATTTAATACATTATGTGCAGCCAAGCATTCCAAGCACAAGGCAGACGAACACTGATTGCAGCTCATTGCTGACTCCGATCACAGTCCTTGGATGAAATGTTGCTGCTTTTAAGGGCACAGCAACACATTGTGGTCAGAAACCATGCTGAAACTGGTCGATGTGCTTTTCACATTGATTGTTAGTGGCTCTGCTGTCTCGCAGGTATACAGCATAGTGTCAGCATAGAGCTGGGGCTACATAGCAACTGTGACCACAACAGGTGAATGGGATCACAAGGTTCCTTGGCAAGCAAGTTGGATTTTTTGCAACTTGCTTATTGTACATGGCGGGTTGCAATGTGCACTATCCTGCGAGGTAGCAGGGGCATACAGCAATCACCGACCATGTGAGCTGTGTCACATCCAAAATCAACATGTAGACCCAGCCTTGATCAATTTGAAAACACAAGTGAACAGGAAACCGGCCCATTTATTTAATTCTTTTTTAAGTGATGGCCATCTATGGTGGGCCCTTTAGACTGGGTTTGCTGCAGATTTACTCACAGAATATCTACAACTTTTCTGCAGCAGAATGCACGCGATGCATGCAGATTGTGCTGCACTTTTTGTTGCAGATTTGGTGAAAATTTTACCTTTTTTATTGGGAATGGTGAAATCTGCACTGATTCTGCGCAAAGACTAGATATGCACTTCACAGTAGTAAAGATATTGTGTATAAAAACTGCACCAAATACAGGGCATGTGAACCTATCCTTAAAGTGGTTGGTGCTTCTTCATTGATGGATAAAAGTGCATATAAAATCAAGCAACTTTTCTATTTTGCTCTTATTAAAAATCTTATCTGTGCTCGAAAAATATGTTCAAGTCCCCGCGGCTGCGTGTCTCGCTGCTTTTCGACAGCCGCAACACATGTAGGGATTGCATGTTAAGAAATCTCTGCAGGTGTTGCAGCTGTCGAACAGCAGCGAGACATGCAGCCGCGGGGACTCGAACATATTTTTTGAGCACGCCGAAGACCCTCTGTTAGCACACGAGCATGCTCCGATAACTCCTTATCCAAAGATGTTTGCTCATCGGTAGTGCACACCACTTGCAGGCTCTATGCAAGCCTGCAAGCACCGCTTTGAAGTCTGTCAAATTGCTGGACATGACCAGCTTTGGTGCCCTGCCTTCAACCAAAGCTGCATTTGCTTAAGAGTCTGGGAGAACAGCAAGACCAGGCAGCTGGTCCAACCTCAAAATCTTCAGGAGCACCACCTGGGAAACAGGAAGCCGGAAGGCAGGGTAGGGGTGTGCTCCTGAGGAAAGAAGAGTATGAGAAACCCTGTAAGCTCATCCCTGTTCTGCTAGGATACAGTTTATACGTGCTCTAACAAACCCATAAGAACGGTTTCCTAAAAAAAAAAAAAAAAAAAAACAGGAATACACACATAGGTAATCTGCTCTATGTGCTACCCACCTTCACAAATTAAGCAGATGGCACTGAGCAGGCCAGTTTCTGTGTCATCCATTTCCAGGGGAAGGAGCTGGTTGGCAAATGTGAACACAAGGTCGGTGAGTGGACCAAACCCAGCGTTGTGCATCTGAGTTCGGTTGAGTGTAAGGCCATCTGAGAAAGTCATGGTGTCCTGCTCCGGGGTATATCTTGTGCAAATTCTAAGAATCTGTAAGTAGACAAGTAAAATATAGACTTATGAATACATGCTGGCACAGTGCAGGAGGAAAACATACTGACGACTGATGATGATTTATGTATTCTTCCTCCACAAATACTGGTTGTCCCTGGTGGAAAATAACCAATACTGAGTACAAAGAAAACATCACTCGATAACTAAGATGAAAAAAAAACAGAAAATAGGCACAGTCCTTGGATAAGGGGCACACATAAAAATCATACCAAAACCCCATCACAAATCTCTGGGTGTGCTCCAGCTTCACCAAATTGTTATAATAATGTTCTCATGTCCTTTCTAGTTTTAGGCAAAAAAAAAGTTGCTTTGATCTTTAGAATAAATCTTTAGTCAGCATTCAGACAGCCATGACAGCCTATCCAGCGGATTGTAGATAACACCTAAATTGGTGGGGGATCCAACTGCTGGGACTGCTACAATTGGGCACTTTTATCCCTGTTAGAATGGATTGATGGTACACATGCTTGACGGCTGTTCCATTCACTTTCCATGGGATTGCTGGAGCGCTGCGCTCGCTGTGCTTTCTCCAATAGCCACATGGTGAGTGAATGCAGCGCTGGCCGAGCATGTGCACTGCCACTCTGTTCTAATGAGCGGTAATCCCAGTGGTCGCGCACCCACTGATTTAAGAGATAAAAGGTGTATTCTGCTTCACAGACGCCAAGTTCCACTTCAGGTCTTTGAAATCTAATAATAACTTCACCCTTATTTCTATCATTTATAGGTCATTGAATGTGAAATTACCCTAACGTGGAACTAAATGCAGGTAAAATTACAATTCAGATAGGAATACTCAGGCCTATGAGTGATACTTAAAAAAAATTAATTGCATAAGCTTAAGACAGAGAAATTATGATTTGTGGTTAAAATATAGTTGGTGATGTAATAAATCAAGCAATAAGGCACAGAATCCAATCTGCCTGGTGCTATAGATAGAGAACTTGCTCTTAGAAACACCTTTACCAAGCAGATTGATGTCAGCAGAGTTTCCAGATTTGCCAGATACATGGGAAGGGGCGACCTCTTGTCATGTTTGACAATTTAATTCTATTGCCACCCCTCCATCCAATCTCACCCCTAACGTTACTCCTCCATTGAAATGCACATGCATGTTTAGACAAAGCGTAGTGATCTGAGAAGACATAAAATATCTGCTGGCTGAAAGATGTCAGTGGCCAATATTAGTCCTATCTTTAGCGATGATTGTTCGTTACATTCATCTATTAACCTTTATAAATTACTATTAGTTCCCTATAGGAAAGATGTGTATCTTCGTACCGTGTTAGCCAGTAGATAGAAAAATATTTAGACTTGAGAGTCCTCAGTGGTCGAGTAGTCTGGAAAGCTTGCAATTTGTTACCATCTTTTCAGTTAGCCATTAAAAGGTATCAACCACTGACTCTCAATTCTAAATATTTTTCTATTAGCTCCTATTAGTCTTTCCAAATGACTTCTCTGTAGGATAAAGCCTTGAACACCACAAATCACATATACCAGCACTATTTTTGTGGCTATGTCCCTGATTCTGCTGCAGGATTTGGAAACGTGCAGTCATATGGAAATTGTACGCGGAGCGCTGAGCATTCGCCGTCTTATCGACACCTTTCTACCTGCAATAACCTGATTGTGTCTGGGCAGATAACAGCTGAGATCACTGATGTCCTTCCCTGTCTTCATTCATCAGGACTGATGGGGCGCCGATAAAAACAATAACACGGTGTACAAAGGGGAGAACAAGAAGGTCACACTGCTAAATAATGCAAGGTGTACAGCTCGGCATCTTTAGCCACCAGCACAGCAAAAATGGGAAATGCCAAGGAGAGTCCATTTCATTTTACACAATCACAGCAGCACTACCAGAGACTACATGCAGAAAAAATGAGAGTAAAAGAAGGAGTTGCATTAACATATAAAGCCACCCCCCGAAAAAAAAAAAAAAAACTTTAATCCTAGATCTGGGGGAAGGGTTGAAAAAAATACTATCAAACCAATCAACATAGACAAAACTTTGATTGATGGGTTTATTATTACAGTTTCTATTGGCAATGGTTTTGCAGCCTATAAGCTCGCCTAATAATCACTGCACTCGGCCATTATGACCACCATCACCATGAATAGAAAGTGCTCAAAACTCTGCTGTCAGATTGATAAAGTCTGGCAAAATAGGTAGCGATGAAGAGCACAGGGCCCCTCACCTTTCCAGAAAGGCAATGAATAAAACAAAATACCACAAGAGCATTGCAATCTCTGGAGTAAATCAATGGTATTAGTGATCTCCCGAGTGATTGGCTGCAGCAGTCATGTGCAAATATGGTATTTCATCGTAGCAGGAACAGTAAACAAAGACTGAAGAGGACCACCATAGGTGAGTGCTAATTCTCACTTTATCCACTCCACACTTGGCCAATCTGATTAGCACCATTGGCAGTAAGTTTACAAGTCATTACAGCTATTACTTTCTTGTAGCGTGTCTTCCGAAGTCCTTGACTGGCTACAGCTATGGAGACGCTTGTTGGCCAAACATCAGAAGAATCACTCAGGTTTAAAGATGGGTGGATCGATTTGTGAGACTCGGGTCTATTAGCCATCCCAGCAGTCTTCTGGCCCCTGTATGGGAGACTCAGTAATCTCTTACCTTCCAGGGTCCCTATCACGGCTTTTGATTACCGTAACCAGCGCCAGATCGACGTCATAATTGCACTGTGTCGCACAGATGACGACGCGCCAGGAATCCCAAAACGAAAGACTCGTGAGCCTCCAATTCAAAAACTACAAACCTGGCCGATGGACCGAAGTCCCGCGAATCCATCTGCCCATCTCATCAGGTCCTACGATAACTTTCTATAGGAGTAGTGATCCCACATGTTCACAACTGTTCCACTCACAGAGATTCAGGACCCTCTGCTTGGGATTGATGGGGGCCTTAACTACCAAACATCTAGTGATCAAACCATTTTCATCTATCCTATGGAAAGTGGATAAATGTTCTTTATAGGACAACCACTTAAAGTGTTCAGGATAATACACAGGAGTTGACATGTAAGTAGGGAATTTTAATCTATCCCTAATACCGTATGACACTAATATATTCAATGCATTAATAGCGACAGAAAATAATCAGGGACAAACAGAACAGTGAATTCCCAGTCCCATAGGTTATCTGCCTCTCTGCAAGGAAAAACAAACAATTTGAGAGAACATTACCAATTCACAGTCACTGTACAGGAGTCACAGGTCTGAACACCCATCAGTATCAGCAGCGGCATTCATCAGCTTACCGTCTACAGGAAAATCCGCTTCAATTAATTACCATGTCAATTAAAAAGACAAAATCTAATATTAAAGTTGGCCTATATAAAAATGAAGGCGCCATTAACATTCAGTTTTTTCTTCTATACGATATTTGTAACGCTGAATTGCGGGAGAGATATTGTAGGAGAGATATTGCGGGAGAGATATTGCGGGAGACATTGCAGGAGATATTGGGGAGAGATATTACGGGAGAGATATTACGGGAGACATTGCGGGAGAGATATTGCGGGAGACATATTGCGGGAGACATATTGCGGGAGAGATATTACGGGAGACATTGCGGGAGAGATATTGCGGGAGACATATTGCGGGAGAGATATTGTAGGAGAGATATTACGGGAGAGATATTGCGGGAGACATTGCAGGAGATATTGGGAGAGATATTACGGGAGAGATATTACGGAGACATTGGGGGAGAGATATTGCGGGAGACATATTGCGGGAGACATATTGCAGGAGATATTGGGGGAGAGATATTACGGGAGATATATTACGGGAGACATTGCGGGAGACATATTGCAGGAGATATGGGGGAGAGATATTACGGAGATATATTACGGGAGACATTGCGGGAGACATATTGGGGGAGAGATATTACGGGAGATATATTGCGGGAGAGATATTGCGGGAGAGACATTGCGGGAGAGACATTGCGGGAGAGACATTGCGGGAGACATATTGGGGGAGAGATATTACGGGAGATATATTGCGGGAGAGACATTGCGGGAGACATATTGGGGGAGAGATATTACGGGAGATATATTGCGGGAGAGATATTGCGGGAGAGACATTGCGGAGACATATTGCGGGAGACATATTGCAGGAGATATTGAGGGAGAGATATTACGGGAGATATATTGCGGGAGATATATTACAGGAGAGATATTGCGGGAGAGATAATGAAGGAGCTATAGTGGGAGAGATATTGCGGGAGATATTTTAGTTGGAGATATATTGCGGGAGATATTTTAGTTGGAGATATATTGCGGGAGATATTTTAGTTGGAGATATATTGCGGGAGTACAGTGCGATGTTTCACATGCACCCATAGACTATAAGGTTGCCTGCGATCCGAATTAGGCATGCAATCACAGCATGCTGCAATTCTTTTCCTGTCCGAACGCGATCTGATCGAACCAGGAAAAAAAACTTCATTAAGAACAGAAGCATAGGATTAAATTGGTATGAATGCAATCTGATTTTTAAGAGTGAGCCTTTACCGGCATTTCACATGGCCAGTTCATGCTTCTTTAGAAGATGCATTCATCTGCTGCTTAACCAAGATCCATACTCTGTCTACAAACAATCAGAAGAGTGACCTTCCCCTCCTGCTCTCCTCCCAGTACTTAGACAGGGGAATTCCTGTACTCTGTAAATAGAGTAGGATTTTTGGCTGAGCAGCAGCTGAAAGCGAATTGAAAAGCAGTACTGCAAAATAAGACAATGAAGAATATTGCAAAAAGTCATAACTTTGGAGGATAATTAAAATAAAAAAAAAAAGAAAACGACTTTAACAATGTTTCTCTAAGGCCTCTTTCACACTTCCGGCGGGCGCCTGACGGCGCCCCCGGCATTTTGCCGCAGCGCCGCATCATGAAAACCTGATGCACCGCCGGCGGCCGCATGCGGTTTTTTTGCCGGATGGTTTCTGATGCTTGGAGACATCAGAAACCATCCGGCAAAAACAAAAAAACGTTACATGCAGCGTTTTGTCCGGCCGCCGCAATGTACATTTGCGCCGCATCCGGACAAAACCGCATGCAACGCATTGACATGCGGCGCCATCTAGCGCTAATGCATGTCAATGCGAAAAAAGTCGCATGCGGCGCATCAGATTTTCTGATGCGGCGCTGCGGCTAAATGCCGGGGGCGCCGTCAGGCGCACACCGGATGTGTGAAAGAGGCCTTAAGCTGACAGCGCTTTTAAATACCTGTTTTCCTATTACTCTTTTCTTACTACACTGGTAAGATTATATTCACTTCAGCATTTTAGCATATACATTGGCGTGTTGCAGAAGCCTCGGCTATACTCCGAGTCTACATACAAATGATCCATAGACTGAGAAGAAAGTCTTACAATGACTTTGCCCTAAAATACACAGCAATGAATTATCCTGAACTCACTGTGTGGTTATTAACTATTATCCTGGCACAATTGACTGTAGAACTCTCTTTCCGCAATAATGAATAGTGGAAAATCAATAGCATTTTACACATTTCAGCACTAATAAAATTAGAAAATGTTATGCTTTAAAGCAGCCACAATGGCTGTAAGGCAGCAATATAGGAAAGATGAAGAGCTCCAGAGTGAATGAGAATTGACCTCATTATTACATTCCCACATAGTAGAAAAAGACATTTATGTTGTACGTCTTGTCATGTGCAAGTCAAATGCTTCATATATCTATAAAAAAAAAACTTTTGTTGACAAGTAAAACATTTGCTCTTTTATATAAAAAAAATGCTCATTTTCCCATGCTAATTAAAAATAGCATATGGCATGTGATAGATGACGGGCAATGATGCCGCCAGACAATCACAAGGAGTTTACTGTGCCGCATTGTGTTCAGAGATGAAAAAGGGCATTTATGGAAACCTGCAACGGCTGATGCTGAACTAAGGACTTTACACCACGTCTCCTTGTAACACACGATAACACAGCAGAATGGCTACTGAAGCAATAGCTGTGGGGGACAACATTACTTTATAGATGAATTGCATTTACCCTCACCTTACAGATAATTGGGTCTATATGTACTTTTAGTGTATAGTGGGATCCTATACATACTTACAAACAAGGATTAAAGGGGTTGTCCGTCCTCGGGGTACAAGTCTGCAGTCACTCTTTAACTGCGCGTTGCTAGGATTCTCTTGTGCCAAGAGCACGTAACCCAAGTATGTGATTTGCATACATACGATCACATGCCAACTAGACGTGAGCGGCCTCGCTCAATACGAGTGTATCGTGTGCGAGGACTGACACGTCTAGTCGGAATGCGACTATGCAAATCACATACTTGCAGTCACATTACCGCTTGCGACCAGCACCAGAGAATCAGTGAAAATGGGCAGCACGCTGACCAAAAAAAATCTTTGAACATAACCTTACAGAGATATAATGCATTTTTTTGTTGTGTCGGTTATTTTCGCAAAAATTACAACAGCAGGACCATAAAGTGATGCTTTAAAAGATTGTGCACCTTTCAGAACTTTCCACATTTCTGCATTAATTTGACGTAAAACTACATCAGATTTTCAAGTCCTAAAAATAACTAAAAAAAAATAATACAAATAAAACAAATGGGTTAAAAGTCTTAGACTGATCCAATATCACGTCTGAGTGGCAAAAGCGTGTGAACCTTTAGGATTAGCAGAAAATTTTAAAGGTGAAATTAAAGTATTAAGCCCCAAATCATCAAAACGATTACGCCAGGAATGTGGATAAAAACGTTTAGAAAAGTCACAATCTTTTTTGCATAACGTAGCTTTTGAGGTTTTCAAGCCAGTTTCCTGTCATTTTGGCAGAGCTGAGTTAAAACAAGGACGGGACGGGACAAGATAACATCCACTCGCCTAATTCATCACAAGATGTGGCTTACCTTATGCCACAAATCTTACTCCAGTCCCCGACTGAAATAAGATCTGTAATGAGGCACATCAAGGCACACATCATTTTTAAGACAGGTCTAATTCTATAATAAGTTGTGACCCACTACAACACACCCCCTCATCAAGACAGCATGAACGATGATGGTTTTTGATGAATTGGTGCCTTGTGTTTTCAATCCATGGGATGACAATCAGATGTGAGTGAGTGACTTGTTTTATTTGACGCACAGAGATCTACCAAGGTCTGATCTTCACAACATGTTTGTGGAAGTGTATCAAAGCACAAACAAAGCAAAACATCAGAAGAAAAGTTGTTGATGCTCCCCAGGCTGGAAAAGTTACAAAACCATCTCTAAAGAGAGACTGTGTACAAATGGAGGAAACTCCAGTGAAATACTACCTTTTCCAGAGTGGCCAACCAACAAAAATCGCTGAAAAGAAGAATGTATAATAGTCTGCAAGGTCACAAAGGAACCCAAGGTAACCTCTTAGCAACTAAAGGCCTCTTCACATATAGCAATATTAATGTTCATGAGTCCACCATAAGCAACAATGATGTCCATGCAAGATTTCAAGGCAAAAGCCAGTGCTCACAAAAAAAGAATATTCGTGCCGATTTGTTGTTTGTTAAAAACACCTAGACAAGTTAGAAGTCTATTAAAACTAATGTTTTGTGGACAGATAAGAACAAAACAGAGCTTTTTATTGGTTAAAGTGAGCACTGCTATATTTGAGAAACAGGAACACAGCATTACAGTATAAAAATATTATACTATCTGTGAAACATGGTGGTAGTATCATTGTTTTTGGTTGTTTTGCTTCATCTAGGCCAGGTTGGCTTGCCATCATGAAGGAGCAATTAATTATGTATTAAAGCAGAAAATTTTAAACGAGAATGTATATACATCAGGCTATGAGCCTACTCTCAAGAGAACGTAGGTGAAGTAGCAAAACAACAACCTAAAATACACAAGTCGTTCTACAAAAGAATGGTTAAAGAAGACTAAAGTTAAAGTTTTGGAATGACCAAGCCAAAGTCCTGACCTTAATCTTATAGAAATGTTGTGGATGGACCTGGAGTAGCAGTGCATCAGAGGAAAACAACCAACATAATAGAAATGCAACTGTTTTATAAGGAGCAATTTGCTAAAATTCCTCCAAGCCAATGTGCAGAACTAATTAACAATTACTGGAAACATTTAGATGCAGTTATTACTGTACAAGGAGGTCACAATCAAGTACTGAACACAAAGGTTCACATACTTTTGCCACTCACAGAAGAACATTTTGCTCCTTTAAAGTATGACAAAGTTTATTTTTACTTGATTCTCTTTATTTAGTTTTAGGACTTGTGTGAAAATCTGATATAGTTTTAGTGCAAAGTTATGCAGAAATATGGACAAATCTAAACGGGTTCACAAACTTTCAGGCACTACTGTACATGCTAGATTTTAAAATTTAAGCCATCACCAGGTTTTTTTCTCTTTCATCTGAGAGAAGCATGATGTAGGGACAGAGACTCTGATTCCAGCGATGTGTCACTTACTGGCCTCCTTGCTGTAATTTTGATTAAATCAGTGCTGTATTTTATGCAGATCTACCTATTCTGAGAATGCTGAGCTCTGTAAACCACGTACACCCTACTGATTTTTGTATATGCGAGTAGAAAACTGCTAATCAGTGGTGGAGAACAGTACAGAACTACGGAATATGGAGGACTAATGTGGCAGCAGGTCTACTAGTCCTTTAGTGATAATCTCCTGCTGATAAAACAGTGATTTTATCAAAACTACAGCAAGCAGCCCAGTAAGTGACACATTGCTAGAATTGGGGTATTTGTTTTTTCATTGTGCTGCTCTCAGAATTGGTGGCAAAAACCTTGTGACAGATTCCATTAGTGACTAAATTTGCTGTCAGCAATATCGACGAGAGTTTTTAATGTGCAGGGTGTAATTCTGATGTCAGAGGGAAAGTAAGGCAGGACATGTTTGGATTTCAATATGCCTAAATCCTTTGAACATGTCCAATAATAATATACTTAAATTCTGTCTGGATAATGTTTTGGGGTGCCTCAAACACGTCCTCTTTTTACCGACCATCCTTATTTTCAAAGCACAACCCAAAAATAAATAGATAAATCTACACTCATCAGTGCACACCGCTTGGGTATCTAGACGCCAGGGGTGGGCTTAGGCCGGTGTCACACTTGAATGTGATGCGAGAAACTCGCGCCAGTCCAGGGCGTCTTCCTTCTTCCTAGGAGCCACCGGGATGTACTGGGAGGGTTGGCAGCCAACAATAGGATAACGTCTCTAATATAAAATGCCAAGACGTGAGGATGACAAACTGACTTATCAGCATACATGGAGGGGGCGAGTTACCAGACTGTACTGTGGGAAATGTCCGGCTGCATGAGGGCGAAGAAGAAGCTGGGCTCTTCAGGAACCACTGTGCTTGCTTCTTGTAGGGACTGTCCAGGTGAAGAGGACACTGGGAAATGGCTTTGATGTGGTCACAAATGGAACCTGAAAAGTCACCTTCGCGCTCAGCACTCCCTATAAATACCAGGCCCTTAATTAGCTTCTCCAAAAGCTGCAAACTAGATATTGGATGTAGGAGAAAATATATTCATACTTTCTGGAGAGTTTGCGAGTCATGAAAATTCAGAGTTACATCCAAGGTAAATTATATGTAAATGAGCAGACACTTCATTACCGACTGCCAGTCTGTTTCTATAAGAATCCTTTTAGGCTTATGACGGCTGTAGGTCACATCAGTTATGGTGATTGAATACCTTGCGGAGATTGCCATGCGAGAAACATTGAAATAACGCAGAGGTCATCATATGAGCGGAGCCGGCGACAAACTATGGAGGAATATTTATTATATTAAAGTCCACGTTTCCTATCTAGGGAGACACTACATACAGGATGAGTGCTGCCGTAGGTAGTGTCTATAAACACACCCTATTTAGGCCACGTTCACACCTTCAGTATTCAGTCAGTATTTTACCTCAGTATTTGTAAGCCAAAATCACGAGTGGGTGATAAATACAGAAGTGGTGACGGGCATCTATTCTACTTCTCCTCTGATTGTTCCACTACTGATGTTGGCTTACAAATACTTGATCTAAAATACTGACCAAATACTGATGTGTGAATATGGCCTTAAAGAGGATCTGTCACCCGGTCAAAAGAGGACAGTTAACTGTCTGGTGACATTAGAAAAACAAAATCAGGTGAATCAGTGAGAAGGGCGAAAACTGACCACCTTAAACCTACAGACAGGTCCTCTTTAAGCACATATGTCCCCCAAAAGATTTCTAACACATTAGTTCTTAACCCAATGGCCTCCTGATTTCATATACAGCCGTAGAGTCTAATGTGCTGAGGGGGTAAATCTGCTGTTGGAGGGGAAAAAGGAGAGGGCATATTAAATTTGACCATGCCCAATCTTTGGAACATATTCAATCTTAACATGATGTTTACCAACAAATTGTTGTTTTGAAGATTTTTCTTGCATGGTATAAATGCAATTTTAAAGACCATGCCTCATTTCAGACCACATCCCATCCACACCTGCTGATGATGTACAGCAGGGGTGGGGAACCTCAGGCTCCAGGGCCATTTACGGCCCTCGAAGATCTTTTATCCGGCCCCCCTGGTAAATTCTCAGGGACCGCATTTGCTCTGGCAGGGAGCTGTAATTTTGATTGCCACCAGCTCATTAATTTCTTCTTGCTGTTAGCACTCACACGCAGTTTTCACTACTGAACACTGAAGGGCATGCAATGAAAGATTACGTCCTGACACCAGTGCCAGAGTCAGATGTACTTGGTGGGAGGAGTTTGTACGGCCCCCGAAGGACGATACAAATATACAAATGGCCCTTGGCAGAAAAAAGATTCCCCATCCCGATGTAAAGGTATTAGGGAGCATTTTTCGATTTGATTTTTACGTGAAGTATGTTCATAATCTGAGGCTGTATGGAGCGCCAATATGGCAGCACAATGTGGACTAACCTACCATGTACCCTAATTACATGAGCAATGCCAACTACTTAGAAGACGTCCTATCAGGACTGTTGTACTGACGGATGTCGGTGCCTTCTTGCCTTCTTCCCGGGGCGTGATTACAGTGGAACAGGGATGGATGTTACATAGCTAGTAGTGAGCAATAGTAATAGAGCTACCATAGTGAATCTGTGCAATGCTGGATTTCATTGGGGCATGCAATGGATGGTAGCAGCCCGCCAGTCCCATCCCCCCGAAGAGTCGCGATGACGCTGTAGACACGTGATGCAGGCGGTCCGCCGACATAGATCACATGTCCGGCCACATGAGCAAGGTGGCCAACGAAGAGACGCGACCGAGGACGGAAGCAGGGAGGGAACCAGCCCGCATGCGCACTGCCGGCCTGATCGCCACGGTAATAAGAAAACAAATACAATAGCAATTGTCAGTAAAGAGATTGTTAGGATTGGCTGAAGGATCATTGGTAGTGATCATGTTGTGTTTTTGGAATTTCGTGGTGGTAACGACAGCCGACTACTTGCCCAAAAAGAGGCCAGGTGAATTTGGACACTGCGCACTCTCCAACCTCTGGGTCTGAATAAAACCCTAAATTACATAATCTTTCTCTGATCATCACATGCTTGTCTTCCTTTCACATGTTTTTTATATTGTCTTGTTTTTTATTTCCGATCCTTAGTGACCAATTATCCATTGTTGTATATTCGCCTCATCACATGACTGATTGCTTTTGACTCCTTGGAGAGATCAACACACCATCACTGATGTCTGGATAACCTCCCATCTCTTCCCATATACTAGTGGTGACTACTGCTGCAAGATCACCATCATCACCCATCCATATTTACATTTATTAGTGTCGTAGAGACTTTCCTTTTTATCTATTGGTAGATAAATATTGCTGTATTCTGGATATTTGTTATTCATACTTCACACCTGTACACTCATTGGTAATACCTCTACCTCACCACCACCCCTCACCTTTCCATGCACAACCATACACGACATTAGTTTACCTTCCATCAGCCAATATTAACCCTTGGTGTCTTTATCCCTTTTCACACCAAGTGACATTTTCATTACTTCTTTAACAACCATAATCCTAACACTATACATTATATATATTCATATATATGTTTCCACTTCTAATCAATATTAATCTCTCGTAGTAGATTCCTTCTACACATGTTCCTCATACATAACACATGGAATTATAATATTTGTTTATGACACTATTATAATATTACACTTTGAAAACCAATGATCCAATACAAACAGAATCTACCACTATTAGCGTTTTTTTAGTTATATCTCATATGCTAATTTTTGAACACAAGACTGTTCAATACCCCAAACCCACTAACAATCTCTTTACTGACATTGCTATTGTATTTTGTTACCTAATTACCATGGAGATCACACTGGCAGAGCGAAAGCGGCTGGCTCTAAAATTCATGGTAGACGGCTGCGCGACTTTGGTCTTGATAAAAACACAGTAGACTACCCCAGAGCAGAAGACATTGCTCCCCAAACATCACTGATTGTGTGGAAACATACACACTAGACCTCAAGCAGCCTGATTGTGGCCTCTCCCCACTCTTTCCTCCAGATTCTGGGACCTAGATTTCCAAGTTGAGTTTCCCACAATCAGTGATGGTACTGGGGAAGCATGTCATCTGCAGGTGTAGGTCCACTGTGTGTTTATCCAGACCAAAGTCCAGCACAGCCAACTACAGGACATTGTAGAGCACTTCAATACTTCCCGTTCTACTGACAGTGAGGCTTGCTGTATAGATGGGGGAAGGAGTGTTTGGGGGGGGGGGGGGGGGGGGGTGTCAGGGGTGGGGTTTGGCGGTGGGGGGAGGGGTGGCGGGGGAGTAGGGGGGGGGGGGGGGGGGGGGGGGGGGGGGGGGGGGGGGGGGGGGGGGGGGGGGGGGGGGGGGGGGGGGGGGGGGGGGGGGGGGGGGGGGGGGGCATGGCTTAGACAGCATGGACCTTGGCCCCTGTGCCACTGAACTGCCGAAATACCAAGTTACCTGGTGTAATAAACATCATAATCGCCATGATGCTTAGAGATTGTGCCAGGGCCAACTTCGCCTGAAACCCTAACCCATGATATAGCCACATCAGGTAATACAAAGGAAAACGAAAGACCCGCTTACCGCAGTCGCGCCCCCGCCGCCCATCCCCCATTGACTCCATAGTCGCAGCATGCCAGCTCACTAAACGCAACCTTGGGTCATCCCTAACCCCCACAGGCAAGAGCCGTACAGGCCAGATCGCGCGTCCGATATGGTGCCACACGCAATTTGATGCAGTAACACCATTTAAAGCCAAGGCCCCCCTCGCACCGCAGTACAGGGCGTATGGTCTAAATATCCTAGAACATAGGATCATTTCGAGTTAGCGCGGAGCCACACATATTACGTCTAAAACTTGCCCTTACATAAATACCCATCTGTAGACTCTTCACGACCGACAACACTTTAAACCCAGCTACCTACAGTTGCAAAAGTTTAAAATGACTCCCAAGGCAGACTCCTCTCACCAACACCCCAACCCCTCCCATCCCCCCCAAGCCCACTCACCACTAACCCACAAATACCCAGTCCAAACATCTACCACACATCGGACCCCAAAAAAAAGACAATCCTCCCATCCCACTTCCAACTCGAAAAACAACACAACAACCCAAAATATCTATCAGCCTCACCATACCACGACATACAACACACACCCCACTAATTTGCCCCCAACCCTGTACCCCCCCATCCCCGCCCAACTCCCTACCTGCCGAAACAAGTACACAACACAACAAATCTCTCCACCGTATTACAGAAAAGGAAAAACGTAGCAAATCAAAGACACTTCTTTACGAACCAGATATTCCAGCCTTATACCCCCCCCGAACTTTTTTTTTTTTATACTATGTGTATGGACACTCCCCAGACACCCATGCCTCGCCCAAATCCCCTTTGAGTCCCAATTGTTGTTTCCCATTAACCTACCCAGCCCCTAACGTGTCCTAGCAACTTCGCCCCCGACCAACGCACTCTAATGAGCTCCCACTCCCACCCTGAAACCCTTCCCCATCCAATAACTGACAACCCCCGTAGAGTCAGACCGTGCCGGCCAAAGTCCCTGCCTTAATTCCTCCCCCACCCCGCCCCGGCGCCGCAACCCAGCCCACCCCTTATGTCAGGTAAACAAAACCCATACAAAATGTCTAGGGTTGGCAATACCTTATCTCCCTCCCCCCCCCCACCGCGTCGGATGTCCAGGGAAACGAGCTTAGCCCAGCCCTATTTCCAGTGCACATTTGGAGGATATGTAACACTTCACTAGGCAGTGAGTTACACATAATGCAGACCCCATATATCACCCGATACGCCCTGAAGCCGTTAATTATTATATGTTATTTTGAAACGGCTGAGTGATTAAATTTCACGCCCACACACTTAACTACAAGATACACCTCAATAGACCCTTTCTCCCGTATGTACAATACAAAATCCTACCCCTCCCTTCCCCGGTCTCCCCCGTCCTCTCCGCCCACCCATCTGGGGGGATACCCCCCTGAAAAACCCACTTCCACCCCCGTCCCGAAAGCGCCCGTTACCCCGGCCCCTCTCACTCACCAAACTAATACCACCCCCAGAGAACCCGCCCGCCACCCCTTTGCCCATTTGCCTTCATGTGCGTCTCCCTGGACGTACTTCCGCTCCCCGTCCGCCCAAAAAAAAGTTGTTGTTGCCAGCGATTGACCTTAAACCACCCTATCCCTCAAACGAATGTACTATACCCCGCTCACCCTACTACACTCCATCCTGCCCAGACAAGAGTAAACCACAACACCCAGCCCTCCCACTACCTTTGACCCGCAAGCTTATTCAGTAAAATGCCTGCGCCCCCGCTGACCAGTGCAATCAATTTATGTCACGGGCCCACTACGTCTAGACGATAATGTCCATTAAATCTGGCTGTGCAACATACATGTGAAAATTAATAATAACAAAATCCTCAAACACACTTAATTATGGTAGATAATGATTACCAACCCTACTTGAAATACCCAATGCTTGTAGACGACTCGCTACTTTTGGAATGCAGCTGCTCATTTTATATTACCGTATGTTACTTTTAGTATTTTCTTAATAAAACCTTGCATTTTAAATGTATTCCTTAATCACACTCTGATCAGAGTTTGATCAGTGTGATCGGAGAAATAAAAAAAAACAAGTTTCTCTATCTCCATCTCCTCTATTCAGTCTGTCTGTGAAAATAGTGCTGCACTCGGATGTCATCTAAGTGCGGTCCGATTTTTTTAAAGGACCCATAGACATAAATGGGTGAGTGCCATCCACTCGGAGCAAACCGTGCACGTTTCAATTATTTTCCTCTGACCACTCGGTTTTGATTAATCACATTTGAACAGAAACTATGGTTGTCAGCATGAGCCCTAAGTTTTCCATTACTCTTTTTCTTTGAACCTTCAATGACCTGACACCCGCCCATGCACTAAATGCTTAGCCACGTGAATGAGGAGCATGTATTGCTCCTGAGGGGATGGTTGCTCCAGGAGAAATCTTCTACTAGATGTCACTTCCACTTGCCAAAAATGCTCTAAACTCCTAACACATTCCAAGAGGTAACTGTGGATAATGTGGGGAGGAGGATACTTGTAGGACATCTTTGTGGCTATCTACCTAGTAAGAATATTAGTAGTTTCTCATGATTTGTTAACAAATACTGTACAGTATACTGAAGTCCAATATGCCGAGCCCATGCAGTACATGCTGGGACTTGTAGTAATCTGGCAATAGAAAGGCTATTGCTCAAAATTGCCGGAGCGTAATGTAATTACACTAAATAGCAATACTCCTTCATGAAGCAAATGGGAAACATCAGTCATAGAAATAAGCTAATTATATACGTTAAAGTGCAGACCATTCTATGTGATGTACTGTAACAATAGAGAAATCCAGACACACACAGTCCAGTAAGTGACACAATAGTTCAGCATGACAATTGCTCCATTATTATCTAATTACTAACTAGAATAGGTCATAAATGTTTAATCTCAAATTAAAACTCAAGAGTTGCGTGTGACGGGAAGATTATTGAGCTATAAGCAAGGAACAGACGGTAATGTAAGTGTGGCAGGAAAGCAATTACAGGTAAATTAGGCAATGAATGACATTGTTCATAGGCTTTACATGGAAATCATCCGGAGTTTGGATTAGTTACACTCTAAAATGAGGATAAAGCTAGGATATGGTTAAAAAAATGAACGCTGCAAAATGGCAAAGCGTATTGGATCGGACTGACTGTGAAGAAATAACATATTAAAGAGGAATAGATAGTAAACCAGTCAATATGTCAAGGCTTGAAGGATAAGGCTATTTTATTGTCAGCCTGTGAATAGTCAGCCACTTTATATGGTGACCTTGTCGTCCTGGCTATGGCGGGCGAATCTGCTGAGTCTGATACTTCATCTCCGGTTGTTTGTGCGTTATGTCCTACAAAGTCAATGTGAAGTGTAAACCTCCCACGGAGGAGATAAAGGGAAACTTACACATAATAAAGAGGCATTGGTAATTAGACAGACGGAGCCCTCGGGGGCAGGGTCCATCTCCTCCTGTACCAGGCGGTGACTTGTATTCTTCATGATTATTGTACTTGTTTTTATTATGTATGCTCCATTTCACATGTAATGATAATATAGTTATCAAAAGACAGCATAGAGGCAAGAGCTGCAGAGCTCCTCCTTAAAGGGGAACATTTTTTTTCTTATTTAAATCCATACAATTGGGGCTAAAAATCATTATTGCAGTTGAGTTTCATAAAAATGTTGCACCGTTTGCCTGCTATAGCCGCTGTATTACACTGTCTACTGCTGGTTGCAGATTGAGTTATACGCCACATTATCTTTATTGTATCAGATGTGTTGGGGACGTGATTTTGTGGCTCTTACTATTGTACAGATATGACAGGTTCTCCTCCTGCTCTGGTTACTGCAGCTTTCCTCATAGACTACACAGCTCTCCAGTCCATACAATGGCCGGTGGTGGAGAAGCATGTGACCAAACCAGTCTATCAATCTCCTCCAATAGAAAAGCAGCTTTCTCATGTGAGGCTTTCAATTGGACAAGACTGATGTGCAGGTCTGGTCACATTATCCGCAAGGGTGGACAACCCCTTTAAGAGATATAAATCTAGGACATATCCTCATGTATCTACCAAGTCCTATTCAGAAATAAATCTACTTAGAAGGAGAACCATATTTACAGTGGTGATCTTGTTATAGAGGCTTCCTACAGGGGGATCAGGTGAGCGAAAGCAACTTGATCTGAAATCTACTCATGCATTCTTCCATTCAGCCTTACATTACGGGTAGGTTCACAAAATCGATTTCTCCACATCTGAGAAAAAAGGTCCAATGACTCTGATCAGAGTTTGATGAGAGTGACATCAGATTTTCTAGGACACGGAGAAAAGAAAAAAGGCTTCTCCACCTTCTCCATTCTGTCAGTCCGCGAAATTTAGACAGCACTCCGATGTCATCCGAGTGCGGTCTGACTTTTTTAAGGATGCCCTTAGGCTTGCATTGCTGAAATCGGACAGGTCTCCATCTTTTTCTGAGGACTATATGAATATCATAGGAACAAGTGCTATACGTAAAAAAAAACACGGATAGCACTGGTTCAAGACGATCGGTCGAGTGCGCGAGCCCTAACAGAAAGAGGCAGTCTTGTGGCAGAAGAAGCTTCACCGGAGAAGAGACTGAAGTAGAGTGAATCAGAACTTTGTCCCATGTCTGTGCCTCTCATTATGGCTGCTTGTATCTGCCACACCTCGCAGCGTCTTACATAGTCTTTCTCATATTGCTGTGGGAGACGCTGTAAGAAAACATTGTCTATTAGTGATGAAAGAACGTGCTCGGATGACGTCTTATCTGAGCATTCTGGGTGTTATCCGAGTATCTCGTAGTGCTCGTATATTATGTTCGAGTCCCTGCGGCTGCATGATTTGCGGCTGTTAGACACAACACAAGCACGGATTGTTTGTCAGGGAATCTCCCATGTGTCGAGGCTATCAAAGAGCCGTAAACCATGCAGCCGCGGTGACTCGAATATAATGTATAATCATATTTTCTCCATGTTATTATGCCTACTGCCATGCTACTTTAGCATTTACTAAATAAACAAAGACATTGTTTTATTCATCCTGGAGCTGGAACGCAATTCTTCTTTTTCCATAATATATGAACACTACAAGATACTCTGATAACACCCGAGTGTGGTTGGATAAGACGCTATCTGAGCACGTTCGCTCATCACTAATGTCCATCCATTAAAGATCCGTCACTAGCTGAGAAAGCACAATGGGAGCTGGGTCAAATGAAAAGAAACTGCAGAAGGAAGGATCCAGCGGAATAGAAGGCAGCTAAAATTAAATTTTTATTCCAGTAAAAAATAAAAATATAACATGGCACAAGAAGTCGGGTGTGAAGCATGTATGATAGATCAACGCGTTTCGACTAGAAGAGTCTTTGTCAAGAGTTTGCTTTGTAAATGAAAAGAAAGTCCCTTTACAAGAGAAACATGAGAGGCACAATGAAATGATCAGAAATCATCACACCTATCTCTGGTCATAAATGTGTAATTTTTCTGGCGCTGTTCTTCTTTTTTGCTCCTACACATCTCCATTCCTGAGGTATCACCCTTTCATCCTTTATGTCATTTATTTTTTAGCCAACTGGGTGTGAAATTCCTCACAGTAAAGTGTGAGGATCACGCACACGTGACTAAAAAAAAAATAATTTACATACAAGGAACAAACAAAAGACAAACAATTCCAGACAGAGGACATGGGCATTTACCTGAGGTAAAACTGTACATATTTAGGGCAAGTGACACATGCGCTTTAAATAAAGTGGCGCCATATAGGTAAGAGGGACCAAACAGTGTTTCCGAGGAGTAGGACTGTGGTGCACACACAATTACAATATTGGTTAGATAAGGGGCTCATTAAGAGTTTAGTAATAAACTGTGCAGACCTGGTGACCACTACTAGGCCCACGGCGTTATGGGGCCGTGCATGTCTCTTTACACTGTCACAGATCTGCAAGCAGATTCATGCAGACTCTGTCCCGTTCAATCCTAGCTCTAGTAACCCTTACGCCCCCCCATGATGGCAGCTGCATGCAGACATAATATATATTATCAAGTCAGCAAAACAGAGAAGAGCTAAACAAAAATAATGTAAAATTCATGGGGACAACATTTTAGACCTAGAGACAGAAAAGTCTAGATGTACTTGAAGCCATAGCATATTTGACAGATTTCTCCACGTCCAGTAGGCCATATTATTAGGTATTTTTATGGAGCTTTAAGTGTTGGTGTCAAAGATCTTAAAGGGGTTGTCCAGTTGGGGTCTGACCATTGGCACACACACCAGAACTATGAATTTTTATCCTTAACGATGAACTTTTATCCCTGTTTCAAAATGGTGGAGCACATCTGATGCCCGACGGCTGCTCCATTCATTTTCTATGGAGCTGATGGAAAAAGCTGAGCACAGCACGGCACCCTCATAGGGTATGTATGTAGCGCGGGTCGCCCGCAGTCTGATCTTCACTGATCAGCAAGTGATAGGTGACAACTAATTTTCACCAGACAACTCTTTTAACATATTGGCATGAGACTTCAGCTATAGCAATGTTGTAAGTCTGCGAAACATCTTGCACCTCTAACTTTACTCCAGTTTTTCAATTTTCCACCAAATACCTAATCGGGTACAGCCACCGGAAATGGTGACACACCACCAGGTTATAGCATCTACTGGCCCGAAAAAGGAGAAAAAAAAAGATTGTAGTCACTGATATGAAGGCAAGGGGTCTGGCATTTTTTCATCGGAGCCATGTGGCCATTGAGGGGAGGGCTGGTAAGCAGCATTTGCTGTATTCCCATGGCAAGCACAAGAATGGTGGCGCAGGAGAGAATCAGCAGATCAGTCACACATTCCAGCTGGCCTGGCCATGGAAAGCTCCCCTTTCTGCATGAACAAAACTCTTCATTTTTCATCAAGAGTGTGGCGCTCCCTTCACAAGAGAAGCCCAACAAAGAAGAGGCACAGAGATCTGTGAGATCTTGTTAGCCACTGCAAGGAAATCAAACACTGGATGTCAGACAGAGCCGGCTGAAAGAAGATGACAGTGGGGTCAATAAATCATAGGGGGTCACTGAAAGGTGTGGGCTCACTTAGAGAAATACATTTCAGTCACAATAATATGAAAGCATTCAGCCATGTAACAGCCTCAAATCTACGCCCCACGGCTTTTGAATTTTAGTCCTGGGAAACTCGAGCCAAGGGCCACCAAATATACATATACGTATACACTAGAGCAAGGGAAAAATGCTGTGCCGATTCCCAGGGGCTCTCCATGTCAATAACGGACTCACAAAGCGAAATGTGCTATTAGAGTCACCTTCCTAGGCCAGAGTTCTATTAATTCACACATGGCTGTTAATTAAAATAACACAAATAATTCCCCTCGTTAATCAAATGCTGCTTATAGTCATTTAGGCCCGGAAAATATCGACTCCCTCCGGCAGCAGTGAGATAATATCATTGAGCAAGAAGTTCTTCATCTACAGGGTGCGTATTTGTCACTGAACATGAACTTGCCAGGTGCATATCTCACAGCACTGAGAGACGATATATACTGTATATATATGTAATTGTGAATTAAAGGGAGTGTGTCAACAGAAAATGACCTGATTAAATCAAATTTTTACATGAAATGTATTTTCAGAATATTCTTTTGCTCCTTTTCTTCAATCCCATATTGAAAAAAAATCCAATATATATGCCCTAGCAGCCAGTGTGAAATACATATATATACACAGAAATGTTCCAATTTTCACACAGGTCGCTAGGTCTTATATTACTCACCTTTCAGCAGTCTTATTATCATCACAGACAGGAATACAAAGAAATGTAACACCTCTATATACAGTGGATAACACGCAATCCACCATTCACAATAGGTGATGTCACAGCTCACCTCCTCACCCTTCTGTTACTATGACACTTTTGCCCCTATTAGAGTATGATAAGATACAAGAAATCAGGGTGTAAGTCAGTCTATTGCTGACAACGTCCGTTTTGATGCCAATAAATAAAAGGAAAAAGGAGATAATATTTGCCCTAGGGGCCAATGTGAAATTTTGAAAAATTTGTATTTTTTTTTAAATATATAATTATATGAAAAACAGAGAAAATACCCTATATATTGTCATGGTCCTCATCCCCTCTGTACCAGTCTGTCAGTTTATTTACCGTATATATTCGTGTATAAGCCGAGATTTTCAGCACCTTTTTTTGTGCTGAAAACGCCCCCCTCGACTTATACACGAGTCACGATCCTGAAAGCCGGGGGGGAGCAGTGGCAGGAGCCGGCGGCTGTGGCACAGTGACAGCTGCAGCTACAACCGCCGGCTTCTTGAAGACATCATACTCTCCCTCCTCGTGCAGTCCCTTGTCCCTGCATCTCCAATGGTCTCGGCGCTGGCATCTTCTTCCTGTGCAGAGCTGTCACGTGGCACCGCTCAATAAGGTAATGAATATGCATGCGTCTCCACTCCCATAGGCGTGGAGCGCATATTCATTACCTTAATGAGCGGTACCACGTGACCGCTCTGCACAGGAAGAAGATGACCGCTACCATCGGAGATGCACGGACCACAAGAGGAGGGTGAGTAGGACGGTGGGGCAGGGGTGAGCCAGCCAGCCATATGCACAGCACAGCCAGCCGCCATGTGCACAGCACAGCCAGATGGAGGACAATGATGGTGTGTCAGCCAATACAATGATGGGGGTGTGTGTGTGAGCCCAGCCAGCTATGCATACAATGATGGGGACCGGAGGAGCCATGCAAACAACAGGAGGAGCCACACATACCAGGACAGGGATGAGGAGACAATGCATACCCGGCTTATACTCGAGTTAATAAGCTTACCCAAAACTAGGTGCCTCGGCTTATACTCGGGTCGGCTTATACTCGAGCATATATTGTACTTTATTTTAAGCATGTAACTCTTTTCACTTATAGAGCACCATGGAATTAATGGTGCTTTAAAAATAAAAAAAATAAAATCAGAAATGTAAAAAATAAAGTGCGATTCAATGTTTTGTCTGAAAATACAGTCGTCTTTACGAGCCGTCAAGCTGACAGCTGGCATTACAGTGCATCAGTGCTGAGCCGGCTGTCAGTCAGTGAAGGGTGTAGTTACAGCTGCCACTCCCTATGTACTAGCGGTGATTGAAGCCGTGCCGGCCGTGAATCTATGACTGAAAGCCGGAGGCTGCTGGGAGGAATAAAGTTTGTTTCCTCCCAGTAGCCAGGCTCTCAGTGTGGTGACCACACGGCTTTAGAACAATATTAACCTGCTGATTAACCCCATATCGGCAGGTTAATAGCGTTTTTTGAAATGACAGGATCCCTTAAAATGATGTTGAGTGTGGTCATTCTGTGAAAAATACACCGCGAGAAAGACTTGGAAGCATTATCTAACTGATGATGGCTCAAGTCCATTCTAAGAAAAGTCCTACTTCTTACAGCATGGAGATACCCGAGTACTAAAGCTTTATCACAACCTCAAGCACATGACATATCTGTTGACAGCTGTGAGATAGTATAATAAAAACTACTTTCAGCCTAAATGCTTGCTGGCAGGAGTGTTGTAATACAAACTGGCGCTACGCTCTATCTTTACCTTTCTACGGGCACTCTTCTTGAGTTGTTCCTCAAGTATAACATGATCTGGAATCTATAAAGTTGTTATTCCATCTCATAATGTGATGGCACATCACTAGGGAATGCCATCACTATGTGACTGATGTGAGTTCGACCTCTGGGACAGCGGGACCCCAACTGTCCAGACAATGAAAGGGCCACATTGCAGATTCAGAGCTGTCACCCTTGACCTGCACTATAGAGGTGCATGGAGCTGAGCAGCACTTCCATTCACAGACATGTGGCCAGGAGTCTCGCTATGAAGGAAAGAACAGTAACGGACTGGAGCCCTAAATTGGCACTGTAGGTAGCCCTCAATTTGAGGACTGTCAGAAGTCCAGGAGGTGGGATTCTCACTGACTATAAAGCGACAACGTATCCTAGGAACATGCCTTTGGCCTGTTTATATATCTGGCGGTGGTACAAATAAACGCTGATTCTTAGGGCCTACCCACAAACCTGCAGGAAGTAATCACATCCATTCTTCTGTCACCTAACCGTTGGAGGCTGTAACAGCCAGCAGTGGTCAGTTGACACACTGGATGTTTTTAGGATGATGTCCCAGTCCAGTAACCTGACTGTTGCAACCAGTCAAAGGCTTCATCGGTCACAAAATCGAAGAAAAGCAAGCCATCACTTCCAAGCTCATTAGAGACCACCAAAGTGGCAAATGCTGGCGGCATGAGGGATAAATCCAGTGACTAAACCTGCTTTCAGTATTATATAATCATCTCTCCTAGTGTATAATTCCTTTACAATATTCTTCCCCTAGCGCCAAAGACTTGGGCTTAATTGACGTTTCTTCTGTGCCTACGTCTTTTACTGTGCTGAATTTACATCAATCAAGCACATGGCAGTAGTGTTAGGCTAGGGAAAATGCAGAGGATCTGTGCACTAGGCAGGAATTGTCCCGCCCCCGAGGAACTTCTAGTGTCATTTACATAAAGATTAAAAGTTGATTTTCTCAGTGATGGAATATCCACTTGTGACTAGTGTTGAGCGATACTTTCCGATATCACTAAGTTTCGGATCGGAATGGGTATCGCCGATACCCAAAATAGAAAAGATACCCAAAAAATATTGGCGCTACCCGATACCGATATCGGAAATCCAATGTAAGTCTATGGGAACAAAATATCGGAATTAAAAAAACCATTCTTGCCTTGTTGGTTAATTGTACATGAAGGAAAACAACAAAGAGTGTTTTCCTTCATGTACAATTAACCAACAAGGCAAGAATGTTTTTTTTTAATTCCGATATTTTGTTCCCATAGACTTACATTGGATTTCCGGTATCGGTATCGGGTAGCGCCGATATTTTTTGGGTATCTTTTCTATTTTGGGTATCGGCGATACCCATTCCGATCCGAAACTTAGTGATATCGGAAAGTATCGCTCAACATTACTTGTGACCAGTAAGGAAAGTTTGATCTTGTCTTTTACTACTTAATCCATCAATGTAATTATCTTGGTGACGGTAAAGCTTCTGGTGATTTCTCTTTAAAGTCTTATGAAGTTATACTACACTTCATTGCATTTGCAGTGGCGCATGGACACACAGTATGGCAGAGTGCCACTATAATATGAAAGTGAGACAATTGTATGTCCGTATCACAGTGTTTGCACTCATCCTGAGTTTGTTTAGCTAAGGAAAATCTGTAACCAAACTCCGTCCTATTGCGCACCGTACACACTACTAACATTAATCGAAGGACAAATGCTGCCTCAGAAAGTACACTTTTACTTTAAAGGGACTGTACACCTTTTGGAACATTTTTTGTTAACTAAATGCATGTATTTGGGGCCAAAAAAAAACATTTTTGCAATTGGGTTTCATTAAAAATTTTCACCATTTTTCTTTTCCAGGCTCTTTTTTTTCCCTGCATATTCAAATCGGATAACCCCAAATGCATCTGTTCAAGTAACAAGAAAATTGTCCCCAAAAGTGGACTACCCCATTTATCAATATTGCACTTTTACATATTTTGCAGTCAAGTTTTTAAAAAATTTTGCACATCATCGTTGGATTTCACAGAAGAAAACTTATGATCATGTCATCTACCATCTGCATTATTAACATTACATTACTAACATAAGCAGTAAGTGCGCTCATCCATTGTTCCTGGGAAGTAATAATAAGCTAATCTGATTTAGTACAATATAGTTGTATAATCATAGAACAGTTGCCAGCTTCAAATACTCCATCATTTTCTCATCTACAGGAGGGGAATGTGCCAGGACAATCGGCATGGCCGTAGTCAGTGTATACTACATCTGATGATAAAACACTACATAGATAATAGGGTCACTTCGGAGCTGGTGGTGTCTGTCATATGATGGATCAAAAAAATCAGAAACTGACTTTAATTTTTATAGCTTTTTTTAAGGACGAAAATAACAACGCAGGTGTGAAAATACCCTAACACTTACCACCTGTCCTATGGAGGGTTTTGAATCTCTGGATCATGTTGAAAACTTTAAAAAAGATTTGTCACCAGGTCAGAAGTGGCCAGATTTTGCCCTTATTTTATTCTTGCTATTCTCCTGTGTATTGTGCCTTTTTTCCTAATCTGCCATACGATTCCAGAAATTTGAGCCTTTTTATTTAGTGCTGATTTTTCTGCCCCTTTCCAAAGGAGCATACAAAATTGGCACTAAATAAAAAGGCCCATATCTCTGAAATTGTATGGCGGATTTACGGAAAAAAAAAACACAATACACGGAAGCGGTAGGAATAAATAAGAGCGAAAACATTCCACTTTTGAAGACCTGAGGACCTGAAGAGAGGTCCTTTTTTAAGCACACCCTCAATCTATGCATTAGAAATAGACCCTAGTGGTGGCGAATGATTCGCTCTGAAATCCTCATCATATAGGGTTGCCTTCTACTAGGCTTTTGGATCCCGTTGTGAGTGGGATCCATTAAAGTGCTGGAGCCTGGGCACACTAGAGCAGCGGTCCCCAACTCCAGTCCTCAAGGCCCACTAACAGGTCATGTTTTCAGGATTTCCTTTGTACTGCACAGGTGATGGAATTATCACCTGGGCAATATTAAGGAAATCCTGAAAACATGACCTGTTGGTGGGCCTTGAGGACTGGAGTTGGGGACCGCTGCACTAGAGGATCTTCAAGGACTGCAATGGACCAGTCTGATCTTAGTTCTTATTCATTACACTGCAGATTGGTTTACATGGAAATCATATTAGGGACCATGAATAAAAACTCCAGTAAGGAGACACAAAAAGTGAAATAATACTGATCTCAAAGGTTAACGAGAACATTGTTTTCCTACAGTGTCCTAATATCACTATGTGATACCAGTTTTCTCTATGGACACCACTGGGTATCGCGTTCGGTAGGCAGCCACCCCAACTGTGAAGAACAGTATTCTCAGAGATAGTACTAGTATTATGAAGGATGATGGACTCGATAATGAATGAAACATCCTTACAGAAAAGTGATAGGCAGCATCCTACAGATGTATCCATCCTTATCCTTCCACAAATCTCATTAAGGCCTCCAATTCTCATAATACAAGTCTGAAACATTATTGCAAGATGCTATCAAACCTTTACAGCATACAGCTTATATCACAACCACTGAGTGGCCACATACATAGAGAGGAAATGTAGACTAACAATATGGGGTACTAGGTTGGTACATAAAATGCAATCTATTGATATACTCTGGGTGTATGAGTTCCTGCCCACGCGTTGACCGCTAACACATTAAAAGTCCTCAGTAATAAATCACCGCATGTGCACTGGATTATGAGGGAGGTGGTGTTGACTTATCGTAATAGTGCAATAATGACAGGCATGCAATCAATGATATATGGTTATGTCTTGTGGAATGGGACCACACACACAAGCAACTGTGATAAGAGAGTACAGTATGAATGAATTCACAGAAAGAGAAAACCTCGGGGCAGTCTCTGCAGAACAGAGGATAGTTTTACTCGGCTTCTCTGTTTATGCCATACATCAATGTCATACATGAGAGCCTATTCATGAGTGCTCCTGACTGGGGATGAAGAGGAGGTCAGCAGGGACAACTTACTTTCAGAAGAGATTTGTTTGATTTTTTTTATGATTAATAAGAAAGGCCATAATCCATCTGGCTTGAAGGACACCTCAGGGTTCCTAAATCTTCAATATTGGTAGATAAATCTTACATTTTCTCTAGAAATATTGCCAAGGCCGTTCTGTGTTACATCATCATTCAGCTTTAGATTGTTATTTTAACATAATTTTATAGCACTTACATATTAATGCCAAATACACTCCCAAGGGTATAGTCCTAAACAAGCATCTATATGAAATCTAAATTCTGCAAAAAAGGAATAATGGCACAGGACACAAATTAGGTGCAATATGAAAAAATAACCGTGTGCACAACCAAGAAGGTGCCAGAATAGGTTCCCACACCGTATCTAATAGAAAATGAACTCGGCACTCAACTTTAGTATAGTGAGAATAAAGATTTTTATTCACAGTAGTAACACGAAACGTTTCGGTCCTATATCATGGACCTTCATCAGTCACTACATTTATAAAAAAACAGAAGAAAAAATTATATTAACAAAATAAAGTATGTACAATCAAAATTTTGGTCAATAGTAAAGGTAGAGAGTAGTTGTATACAATGCTTCAGGAGATTTAGGGAGCAATCATAGGTCAGAGTTGTATCAGAGGTATCACAAATGCAGAAAGAATATATATGGTGAGGACATACCAGATACTACTGGGAAAGGGGTTGATCCACATAGGGAAGAAAGAAAGGGCTGGATATAGCTGTAGGTGAAAATAAGATAAACGTAAGTGCCGATATACTTTTATGTATAAGTAGATTTTGTGCCTATGCCTGTAGATGTGACATACCCTGTGTTGGTGGGGTGAGATGAGGAAGAGGACAATGCCTCTATTGCACTAGTAACCTGTAGAAACAGCGCAAAACATAGATACCATAAATATCACAACTATCAATGTGATGGTGAAGCGGTGGAGCCGCTATACTTGTCTGTGACTGACCTGTTGTGAAGGAGTCCGGTAGTGAGGATAGGTCTCTGCATTGGACGCGGTGTCCACCGCTAGTCTGAGTGCAGAGAAAGCTAGAAAGCAGCATGTATATGAGAGGAAGAGGCGGGACTATAGTGTCAGTCAAACAGAGCATCAGACAGGAAGTGAGGTGGCAGGAAGTTAATGGACATGTGTTCCAAGTGAATACTAGGTAACCAGAGGCCGTCCTACAGGTGGGAGGAGTAAAGGAGCGGCGTGCTGATGGAGATACATACTATAGTCCCGCCTCTTCCTCTCATATACATGCTGCTTTCTAGCTTTCTCTGCACTCAGACTAGCGGTGGACACCGCGTCCAATGCAGAGACCTATCCTCACTACCGGACTCCTTCACAACAGGTCAGTCACAGACAAGTATAGCGGCTCCACCGCTTCACCATCATATTGATAGTTGTGATATTTATGGTATCTATGTTTTGCGCTGTTTCTACAGGTTACTAGTGCAATAGAGGCATTGTCCTCTTCCTCATCTCACCCCACCAACACAGGGTATGTCACATCTACAGGCATAGGCACAAAATCTACTTATACATAAAAGTATATCGGCACTTACGTTTATCTTATTTTCACCTACAGCTATATCCAGCCCTTTCTTTCTTCCCTATGTGGATCAACCCCCTTCCCAGTAGTATCTGGTATGTCCTCACCATATATATTCTTTCTGCCTTTGTGATACCTCTGATACAACTCTGACCTATGATTGCTCCCTAAATCTCCTGAAGCATTGTATACAACTACTCTCTACCTTTACTATTGACCAAAATTTTGATTGTACATACTTTATTTTGTTAATATAATTTTTTCTTCTGTTTTTTTATAAATGTAGTGACTGATGAAGGTCCATGATATAGGACCGAAACGTTTCGTGTTACTACTGTGAATAAAAATCTTTATTCTCACTATACTAAAGTTGAGTGCCGAGTTCATTTTCTAACAAATTAGGTGCAAGACACAAATTACCGGTTAAAAACAAAAATTGTTAATATTAATCAGAAAACTGATAAAATATATCTATGTGTTCAAAAAGGACAGAGGTGAAGTAAAGGGCAACCAGATAAATGCAGACTATCTGGACTCAGAGACCATTAAGTATAAAGAGCAATGATAGGTAAAGATAAATTGTTCAAAAAGTAGCCAAAGTGGTACAAAAATGTATAGTACCGATTCTTGCTCAGAATCCAGGTACTCACCAATACTTGGCATGCGTTTCGCATAAAAGCTTCATCTGGCTTTAAGAATTCTGATCTCTGAGTCCAGACAGTCCCTATTTACGAGGTTGCTCTACCTCTTTACTTTATGTCTGTGCCTTATTCACACTATGTAGTGCACAGGGTTGGTGCTGTGTGACAGACAGGCAGTGACCCAGGAAAGTTCAAAACAAAGTCTCTTTATATGATCAGCATACTCACAAACAGAAAGCAAAATAGTACCCTCTGGATCGCAAACGGGGAACCAGACAGTCCGCAACCTAGACCTGTTGCCATGGACGACTGCACCGCCGTGTATGCTGAGGGGTGCCAGGCTTTTTGGCTCCGCTTGGCTCTGTGTTGCTTCACACAGGCTGAGCTCTGCAGAGCCTCCTGCTCTACACGCTTGCAAACCAAACTGACACACCTAACCCTTTGCTGCAGGGTTTTTACAAGGAATCTGTGGCTGTGGGCCACTTGGAAGACCAGGTCGGGAAGGAAGCGGACCGCACTACTACCATTCTGTAGTCCGCTTCAAAAATAAAAGCCCATGGCAGGTTTTCTTAAATCTGCCTTGGACAAATAGCTTCCCCAAGACCAACACCTACTTTTATTTTGCATTGCAATCACGGCTATGCCTGTGACTGCAATGCACTCCCACGGCCTCAATACGCTTATGTGCGCATCCTGGGGGACACATAGCAACCCTCGCATATAACACCAGGCACGGCCTAACAACAGTAATGTGATTAAGAAGTATAAAATAAATTAATGCTAAATAGTAATTGGTCTTGCACATAATTTGTGCCCTGAAACAATATTTCTTTTAGCAGAATTTAGAGCATTCACATGCTTGTTAATCTTTTCCATTAGACATGCAAAGAATAATGACATGCAACAATACAAGAAGAGCAATTTAGTAAAAGCATCACAGTCTGGATGTATCAGTGTATATATGGCTTTTTTACAGACATACAATGGCTCTACCAATCGCCATCCTTTAATCTGCAGGTTCCATTTTCCTAAAGTCGATCACCAGCCAAAAACACCAAGAACCGACTGGCCGGAGATTGGACCTTCCGGCTACACCCTCTGCCCATTTTCAAGATAACGTAGGGTGTTGGTGTGGTCCCTGAAAGGAAGGCAGAATTAAGTTGGGATGTGAGAGAATATTTCCATTTATTAGTGTCTTAACTTTTTTGGCTGAAGATGGATTTTGAGAATTATGGAATGAAATTTAGGAATAATTCATTCTTCAATCATTAGCTAAACATTTTTTTATAAAGAGACACTCAACTAAAGGAAAGTCTTCAATGACTAATAAAAAGTTCAAAGGTGATGTGAATTAAAAAAAAATAAAAATTAATACGCACCAAAATATCCAGACAGGCAGCTTTTAATAGAGTGATCTGATCTGCAATGGTCAGACTTGTAAATCCAGGTAACCGCTTTGCAAATTCCACTATTTTAATAATGCACTTTGTTGCAAGTTCGCTAAATTTATCCCACAGACCAAGGTCTAGCCGAACACGTTGATCAGCACTGGAATTCTGGTGGACACAAAGAGAACACTGTTAGTTCAATTTCTCAGAAACTGCTCTAGAATTGTCTGTTCATTATGTATCACTTGTAAGAGTCTAGATATTTTAGGTTTGTAATAAATGCAACATATCAAAGCTACAACTTTACCAATCGTTCATACTGGTATCTTAACGTATGTTTCAATATTTCTACACATTGATTAACAGAGGTTTTCCAGGACTTTAAATTCATGAATTACTTTTAGGGTGGGTCAAAAATATCAGATTTGGTACTATACACTCTTTCCCATACAAGTGTATTGGACTGTGCAGTACCACGCTCTGTCATTAATATGTACAAATCTGTGCCGATGACATTGCACTTTATCCTCTTCTGTCAGTTGAATGCTAGGGGATATGAGAGATAGCCCCCCGACAATCTGATATTGTTTTCCATGCACCGGAATTAACACCTCCGGCCAATCAGAGGCCAGCAGCTAATGAAGGTCACTGGCTGTGCACTGCCCGTTGCTTGTACACTGAAGTCAGCTGCCGGCTCCTGCGCTGGATACAGAAGAGGACAACGTACAGTGTGGGAGCGTAGGAAGGTGAGTAGAATCATCTATTTTATTTAAGCGCAAAAAAACAGCTGCAAAACATATATACCAGGATTGGGGACATATATACCAGGATGGGAGTCATATATATCTGGATGAGGGACATATATACCAAGATGAGGGACATATAGACTGGTGGGGGATATATAACAGAATAAGGCACATATATACCAGGATAGAAGACATATGTATGAGGATGGGCCCAGAATGGGAGACATATATTCCGGATGTGCCCAGGATGGAGGACATATATACCAGGATGGGGACATATGTACCAGGATGGTAGACATATATACCAGGATGGGGACATATGTACCAGGATGGGAGACATATATACCAGGATGAGTCCAGGATGGGAGACATATATACCAGGATGAGTCCAGGATGGGAGACATATATACCAGGAAAAGGCCCAGGATGAGGGGCATATATATTCTAGGATGAGTCCAGAATGGGAGAC